>JAGIQG010000039.1:6845075-6872575 GCA_024679065.1 Sphyrna mokarran | reverse complement strand
GGGCAATTTAGCGTGGCCAATCCATCCTAACCTGCACATCTTTGGACACTAAGGAAAAATTTAGCATGGCCAATCCAACTAACCTGTACATCTTTGGACACTAAGGGACAATTGAGCATGGCCAATCCACCTAACCCGCACATCTTTGGACACTAAGGGGCAATTTAGCATGGCCAATCCACCTAACCTACACATCTTTGGACACTAAGGGGCAATTTAGCATGGCCAATCCACCTAACCTGCACATCTTTGGACACCAGGGGGCAATATAGCACCGCCAATCCACCCTAACCCGCACATCTTTGGACACTAAGGGGCAATTTAGCATGGCCAATCCACCCTAACCTGCACATCTTTGGACACTGAGGGATAATTTAGCATGGCCAATCCACCTAACCTACACATCTTTGGACACTAAGGGGCAATTTAGCATGGCCAATCCCCCTAACCTGCACATCTTTGGACACTAAGGGATAACTTAGCATGGCCAATCCACCTAACCTGCACACCTTTGGACACTAAGGGCAATTTAGCATGGCCAATCCACCTAACCTGCACACTTGGGACACTAGGCGCAATTTTGCACGGCATCCACCTAACTACACATCTTTGGACACTAAGGTGCAATTTAGCATGGCCAATCCACCTAACCTACACATCTTTGGACACTAAGGGGCAATTTAGCATGGCCAATCCACCTAACCTACACATCTTCGGACACTAAGGTGCAATTTAGCATGGCCAATCCACCTAACCTACACATCTTTGGACACTAAGGGACAATTTAACACGGCCAATCCACCCTAACCTGCACATCTTTGGACACTAAGGGGCAATTTAGCATGGCCAATCCACCCTAACCTGCACGTCTTTGGACACTAAGGAAGAATTTAGCACGGCCAATCCACCTAACCTGCACATCTTTGGACACTAAGGTGCAATTTAGCATGGCCAATCCACCTAACCTGCACATCTTTGGACACTAAGGGGCAATTTAGCATGGCCAATCCACCTAACCTGCACATCTTTGGACACTAAGGGACAATTTAGCATGGCCAATCCACCTAACCTGCACATCTTTGGACACTAAGGAGCAGTTTAGCACGGCCAAACCACCCTAACCCGCACGTATTTTGGAGGAAGCTGGAGCCCCCGGGAGGAAACCCACGCAGACACGGGGAGAAGGTGCGGACTCCGCACAGACAGTGACCCCGTGTCCCTGGCACCGTGGAGGGGGGGGGGGGGGGGGAGCGGGCTGCGCTGCTAACCCCGCTGCGCCACCGGGGTGCCATCGCTACATTTCAGAGGTAGTTTGACCGCTACGTCGTAGAGGTGGGGAATGGGTGGATCTAGGAAAAAAGGCCTCGGGAGGAAAAGGGTCTTCGGTTTCGGAAAGACCCTCCCCCACCCCCAGGGGCTCGAAGGAGCTTTGTTCTTCCTTCTTAATCTGCTGCTGAGGTACCAATATAGAGAGAGGTTAGCGGAGCTGGCAGAGGGTTGTGGGAGATGGGCCAGGAGGAGGGGCGGTTGTACTCTCTCCCCCCCCCCCCCCCACACCCCCCTCCCCCCCCACCCAAGGTTTGTGTCCCAGTTTTTCTGGTGCATCAGCAGATTCGCTGCGCTCGAGAGCAAATTGCAGCGTAATCGCGATCAGTTTCGAGATATTTGATCCTTCCTGTGGTGGGTAGAGATGATGGGGGAGGGTGGGGGTCACAGATAGTGGGTCGCTGACTACATATAACAGCTCAGTCTTGATTCCCAGAGCTGCCCCACAACGCCGCAATGCGTTAAAAAAAGTGTGTGCAGGGGGATTGGCACGAAACACAGGAGATCGGAGCAGAAGGAGGCCATTCGGCCCTTCTTCTCACCTTCGTCCAACTGCTTTCTCCCGACTGGCCCCCAGGCGGCTCTCTAATCCGGCCGCCTCTTGCTGTTTTGGCATTTCCCGCGGGAATGAATTCCACCGGACGGGGAAATGTTCTCCGTCCTAAATAGTCTTACCCGTTCCCCCCCACAATCCTCAGACCGTGATCCCCCGGAGAAAGCTCAAAGGGACCTCCCCTTGCTCTTAGCTCAAGCCCATATGTCACAGGAGCAGAAGCCGAGAAAATTACAGCTCAGAAACAGGCCTTTCGGCCCTTCTTGTCTGTGCTGACCCATTTTTTTTTGCCTAGACCTGCAACTTCATCCACATCCCTCCTCACCCCATGAACCTGTCCACACTTTTCTTAAAAGTGGCCCCGCATTTACCACTTTTTATCATTCCACACTCCCACCACTCTCTGCGTGAAGAATCCCTCCCCCCGCAATATTCCCTTATCTCCTCTCACCTCTGGTTTTCTTCCTCCCCCTAGCCTCAGTGGAAAAAGCCTGCTTTCATTCACGCTATCTTTACCAATCTCATCTTATGCACATCTATCTTCATTTTTTTACGCTCCAGGGAATAAAGTCCGAACCTATTCAATCTCTCTCTCTCTCTCTCAGCTTCTCGAGTCCCAGAAACATTCTTGTGAACCTTCTCTGCATTCTTTTAATCTTATTTACGTCCCACCGAATCTGGTTGATATTTTTCTCATCTCTCCATTCTCCAGCCCCTCGAATAGCACGAGGGGTCACGGGCTTAGGGTGAGGGGGGTAAGGTATAATTTGGATACTAGAGGGAGTTTTTTCACACAGAGGGTGGTGGGGGTATGGAACGCGCTGCCAAGTAAAGTGGTGGAGGCAGGTACTCTGGAGTTATTTAAGAAATACTTAGATGGGCACATGAACAGAATGGGAATGGAGGGGTATAGAAAACTGATTTAAAATAGGGATCATGAGCCTTGGGAGTCCCTGGGAAGTGTGTAAATAGATGATGATATTGATGTACTTGTTTTTATCCTACAGGTGCTTTGGTCCACCTTGTTGTCTAACAAGGGGCATACACGCGATGGGTCGTGAGAGGGCTGCTCTTGGATTTTTTTCGAGAGTATCCTAGTGCTTCACGTCGTTAGTGTACGCTTGACCTGGACCATTTGATGGGGCAACACGACAGCTCAGTGACTATCGCTGAGATACATGGATTTGGGGCCTGTGTCTGTGGGAGTTTGCGCATTCTCCCCGTGCCTGCGTGGGTTTTTCTCCAGGAGCTCCGGTTTCCTCCCACATCCCAAAGATGTGGCTAATTGGCGAAACAAATTCTCCCTAAATTGTCTCAAATTTGGTTTTGAAACCATAGATCTATAAACACGGACAGGGATCGCGGGTAGAGGTGGGAACATCGGGGTGGCGACGCGGGCTCGTTGGGCTGAAGGGCCTGTTTCCCGTGCTGTTTTGTTCTTTTGCCCCCGGTCCCTCTTATTAATTGGGAACCCGGCTGTCTCTGTCTTTAAAGACACTCAATGACCCCAGGCCTCCCCTGCGGCAAAGACTCCCACAGATTCCCCACTTTCCGATTGAAGAAATTCCTCCTCATCTCTGTTTTAAAGGATCGTCCCTTTAGCCTGAGGTTGTGGCTCTGGTTTCTCCTTTCTACGTCCGATCTATCGAGGGCCTCGCGGTTTCCCGTAAGCTTCAATAAAACCCACCCCCCCCGTCACCCCTTCTCATTCTTCCAAACCCCAACCAGTGCAGACCCAGAGTCCTCAAAAGTTCTAATGAATCCCACTCGTTGGTTGCAAATTGGGAGATTTGGGGGGAATGCGTAGAGGGATCTGGGTGCTCGAATCGCTGGAGGATAAGTGTGCAGCGGGCGGTAGAAGAAGGCAAATGGTATGTTGGCCTTCTTTGCGAGATGTTTCGCCTACAGGACCCAGGGATGTTTAAACTTACGATTCTCCAGAGGCCACACCTAGGGTATTGTGTACAATTGTGGGCCTCCTTTCCTGAGGGGGGATGTTCTCGAGGTGGGGGGAAGTGCGGCAAAGGGTTACCGGCCTGGTTCCGGGGACTGATGTACGAGATTGACGAGATGAGGGTTATTTTCGCTGGAGTTCGGCGGGGAGAATCTCATAGAGAGTCGCAAAATTCTAACAGGACGAGACATGGTGGGGGTAGATGGAGGGAGGGTATTCCCGATGGTGGGGGGAATCCAGAAGTAGGGGTGGGGGGGGGTCAGAGGATTGGGGGGGTAGACGATTTAGTTGAGGAGACATTTCTTGAGCCGGACGGCGGGGGGAGGCCGAGCATAGGGTAACGGAATTTGCCGAAGATAAGCGGGAAAGCAAATTGCACGGAGGGCGGGGAAAGTCTGCAGAGGGATCTGGATGGGCTGAGCCAGCGAGCGAGGGCCTGGCCGGTGGAGTATAACGTGAGCAAGCGTAAGGTTTGATAGAAGTAACAGTCGGAGGGATTACTATTTAAAAGGCAAAAAGCTGCAGCGTGCTACGGTGCAGAGGGATCTGGGCGTCCGAGTGCACGAATCGCAAAAACCCAGTCTGCAGGTGGTCAAGGCGGGATGTTGGCGCCCCACAGCGAGGGGCGGAACAGAATATAAAAGCAGGGAGGTCTCGCTACAACTCTTCAGGTGAGTCCGCAACTGGGGTACCGTGGGTACCCGGTAGACGGGGGGAGGGTGATGTTTCAGAGACTTACAAGATAAGGAAGGGGATGGATAGGGTAGAGTAGAGAGATTCTTCTCGCTGAGAAAAGAACTAGAGGCACAGCCTCAAAATAAGGGGGAGGGTTTAGATCGGAGTTGGGGAGGAACTTCTTTACTCAAAGGATGGTTAATCTCTGGAATTCTCTGCCCGTTGAAGTGGCGGAGGCTCCCTCGCTGAATATATTGAAGTCACGGGTAGATAGATTTCTGACAGAGAAGGGAATTGAGGGGAGAAAGCGGGAAAGTGGAACTGAACCACTTCAGATCCGCCGTGATTTTATTGAATGGCGGGGGCAGGCTCGAGGGGCTGGATGGCCGACTCCCGCTCCGATTTCTTATGATATAAACCGGCTTACGACGCTGATGAATGAACTTTAATTTTAGGTCTCGCCGGCGCCCGCTCGATGGGCCAAAAGGCCTCCGCCCGCGATTCCTGTTTCAAACTTGAGAGGAAAATCCGCTCCCCGTGTCTCTGCGGGACGGCACACACACCGCCATTTGAGATGGGCAGTTTATTGAGATATGAACGCCAGTTGCCGAGCACAAACTCCTCGCAATCGCGATATTCTGCATTTAAGTAGCGTCTTGCTTAAATTGAGATGGGCAGTTTATTGAGATATGAACGCCAGTTGCCGAGCACAAACTCCTCGCAATCGCGATATTCTGCATTAAAGTAGCGTCTTGCAGAAAGTTAACCCCCCCCCCCCCCCCCCCCAAAACCCCCAGCGCCGTCGCCTCTTCGGCTAAAGACAATGCAACTCGAGGGATACACAGCTCGGTGGAAGAGGTGGGTTTTGAGGATTTGAGAGGGAGAATAGTGGGGAAAGCAGAGATCAAAATGGGAGAATTGGATCAAGATTTGGAAGGGATGGGGTTCGGAGGAGAGAGAGAGCAATGATAATAATCTCTCCCTCGGTGTCAGTAAAGCGAAGGAGATTGTCATCGACTTCAGGAAGCGTCAAGGAGAACGTGCCTCTGTCTACATCAACGGGGACGGAGTAGAAAGGGTCAAACATTTTTATATGTCTAGATCACCAACAACCTGTCCTGGTCCCCCCACTATAATTAAGGAAGCCCCACCAAAGCCTCTACTTTCTCAGGAGACTAAGGAAATTCGGCATGTCCGCTACGACTCTCACCAACAGATGCCCCATAGAAAGCATCCTTTCTGGGTTGTATCCCAGCTCGGTCTGGGCTCCTGCTCTGCCCAAGACCACAAGGAACTCCAAAAGGGGTCGTGAACGTAGCCCCAATCCCATCGCACAAACCAGCCTCCCATCCATTGACTCTGTCTACACTTCCTCGGGGAAAAGTAGCCGGCATAATCAAGGACCCCCGACGCACCCCAGACATTCTCTCTTCCGCCTTCTTCCGTCGGGAAAAAGATACAAAACTCTGAGGTCCCGTACCGACCGACTCAAGGACAGCTTCTTCCCTGCTGCTGTCAGACTTTTGAATGGACCCTACCTCGCATTAAGCTGATCTTTCTCTACACCCCTCACTGTGACTGTAACGCTACATTCTGCACCCGCTCCTTTCCCTCTCCATTACGTACTCTACGAGCGGTACGCTTTGTCTGTACAGCGCGCAAGCAACGATACTTCTCACTTCCATCCCGCTGGCAATGATACATCACATCAAATCAAAATCAAAAGCAGGGGGGAGGGCAAAGCTTTGAAAGGGCTAGCACGGGTTCGATGGGCCGAATGCACCTCCACCAGTGTCCCTTGGAGCTGAGTATGGACCCTACGTTTGCAGGACAATGCCGCAAAGAGGCCACCGCCGGAGGTTCTCGCACCCTGGAGTTAATGTCGCTGCCGTTCGAAGTAAGTCGCGTTCCGGAGGCCGGGGAGGATAGCAGAGAAGCAAAGCAAAACGCAGCTTATTCCAGAACATCCCTAAACCTCAGCTGACATCGGATATTCCGCGATTCCGCACGTGTTCTCCCCTCTGTAAATGCGAACGTAGCCCTGGGGACAAAGAGACGGAATTCAGCAGCTTGCGGTTGCGCGTTTGTTCATTAGTGTCACAACTAGGCTGACATTAACGCCACAGTGAAGTCACTGGCAAGATTCCTGAGTCTCTGCATCTGTTCGGGTAGACTGAGGGAGAATTTAGCACAGCCAATCCACCCTAACCTGCACATTTTTGGACACTAAGGGACAATTTAGCACAGCCAATCCCCCTAACCTGCACATCTTTGGACACTAAGGGGCAATTTAGCATGGCCAATCCCCCTAACCTGTACATCTTTAGACACTAAGGGGCAATTTAGCATGGCCAATCCACCTAACCTGCACATCTTTGGACACTAAGGGGCAATTTAGCAGGAAAGGGATTTAGCTGGCAATCCCCCTAACCTGCACATCTTGGACACTAAGGGCAATTTAGCATGGCCAATCACCTAACCTGCACATCTTTGGACACTAAGGGACAATTTAGCATGGCCAATCCACCTAACCTGCACATCTTTGGACACTAAGGGACAATTTAGCATGGCCAATCCACCTAACCTGCACATCTTTGGACACTAAGGGAAATTTAGCATGGCCAATCCACCTAACCTGCACATCTTTGGACACTAAGGAACAATTTAGCATGGCCAACCCACCCTAACCTGCACATCTTTGGACACTAAGGGACAATTTAGCATGGCCAACCCACCCTAACCTGCACATCATTCGGACTCTGGATGGGAATCGGAGGAAACCCACTCGGACATGGGGAGAATGTGCAAACTCCGCACAGACAGTGACCCGAGCCGGAAGTTGACTCCATACTGAGATTGGGGATCCTGGCCTCCATCGCGCATGTGTCAAGGTAGGAAAACGGACCTCGCCCTCTGCCCCAAGCCCATCTGGGATCCAATCTTGCTCTTCCAACTTGTTGCCAAACTCTCCCTCCACTCTACCCACCTTCCAGAGGAACATCTTCTGTGGCTGTTTTGGTTGAATTCGGAGAGGGTTTTCCCAGGAAGACGTGACAGGCGGAACGCGGAGAAGTAAATACAAATCCGTCACACTCCCCCCCTCCCCCCCGCCCCTCCCCAAGGCGCCGTACTCGAGAGAGCTTGTGGGTGGCGGGGGTTGGTGAGTGCGGCTGCGGGAGGGAACGGAATTCCCCACCGGATTTGCAGGGAGCGCCCCATTTGCAGGCGTGATGGGACTGGAAGATTCCACGTGTGGGAAAGGGCTGGAAAATCCCCGCTGTTTCACTGAGGCACTTCTCCCCCCCTGCCCATCTCCGCATTGTGTGTCTATCCTCTCTGGGTTGTATCCCAGCTCGGTCTGGGCTCCTGCTGTGCCCAAGACCCGCAAGGAACTCCAAAAGAGGTCGTGAATGTAGCCCCAGTCCCATCGCACAAACCAGCCTCTCATCCGTTCACTCCGTCTACACTTCCCGCTGCCTCGGGAGAAGCAGCCGGCATAATCAAGGACCTCCCCCCACACACACCCCGGACATTCTGTCTTCCAACACCTTCCGTCGGGGAAAAGATACAGAACTCTGAGGTCCCGTACCGACCGACTCAAGAACAGCTTCTTCCCTGCTGCTGTCAGACTTTTGAATGGACCCTACCTCGCATTAAGCTGATCTATCTCTACACCCCTCGCTGTGACTGTAACACTACATTCTGCACCCTCTCCTTTCCTTCTCTATGAACGGTATGCTTTGTCTGTGTAGCGCGCGAGAAACAATACTTTATCCCAATGCAGGTGACAAGAATAAATCGAACCCAAATTGAATGAAAACGTTTGCCGGGTGTGTTTTGAAAGCCTGGGGCCTAGGAGGCCCGAACTTCTGGGCCTGGGGAACAGGCACCGCAGTGGGCGAACGACAAGGCAGTGACGCGTGGGTGCGCCTTCCGGGGAGGTCAGGGAGCGCGACCCCTCATCCCAAGCGCGGCAGCGCCAACGCGTACGCACGTTAGAGGGTTTTGCAACTCACATTCTCGCCCCAATCCGTTCCCCAGCTGTTTTTCACAATCCAAAATGGCTGGTTGCCTTCTGTTGGGGGGAAGGAGAGAAAAAAACATGGCAATCGTCAAGAGAGCTACATCCTGCCTTAGCGATGGAGGTAGAGGAGGTGGCCAGGCCCTCCCGGGACCGGCTTGGATGGAGTGCGGGTGTCTGCTTAGATTCCCAGGGCAACTGGGGCCCCTTCTTGGGTACATAACCCTAACTTGGGACTACCCATGAGTGAGGGCGGGTGGGGGGTTAACCGAGAGGCACAAAGGTCATTTCCGAGGGCGGGTTTGGGGGCCGCACACAGCAAAATGGAGCTGGGGTTGCCTTTAGAGGATCCCTGACCTTATTCAAGGGGCTAGTATTCCACAAGGAAGGGGGCAGAATGGCCTCACTCCTCCTTGCACGGCAGTGAGCTCCAGGGGCGATACGGAGCCCGAAACTCCGATAGATTTTAGCAGGAAGGGCGTGGAAAATGGGGTTACCCTGGTGACAGAGGCTTAGGGAGCTAGGAGTAGGGCTTCGGGCCTACCCCACTTGCGCAGGTTTCCTCTGGGTGCTCCGGTTTGCTCCCGCAGTCCAAAAGACGCGCGGGTTAGGGGTGCGTCGCCCACGCTAAACTCGGTGTACCTGAACAGGAGAGTAGGGGATTTTCACAGTAACTTCATTGCAGTGTTAATGTAAGCTGACCTGTGACGCTGGTAAATAGACGTTAAAAAGAACTTCGAACTGAAAAATTTCGAACCCCACCCTCCTGAAGATCGAATTAGGGAAAACGTCCCCTCATCTCAACGCTAAGGGGGCAGGGGGCAGAGGGGGGGCTCCCTCGGAATCAAAGACTATGACCCCACCCCTCGCCGGTCGAGCTACCTCCACCAGTTGAAAAAAAATTAAATATTTATTTATTAGTGTCACAAGACGGTTTACATTAACACTGCGATGAAGTTACTGCGAAAATTCCCCCAGTCGCCACAATACGGGCGCCTGTTCAGGTTACACTCAGGGAGAATTTAGCACAGCCAATCCACCCTAACCTGCACATCTTTGGACACTAAGGGACAATTTAGCATGGCCAATCCACCTAACCTACACATTATTGGACACTAAGGGACAATTTAGCATGGCCAATCCACCTAACCTGTACATCTTTGGACACTAAGGGACAATTTAGCATGGCCAATCCACCTAACCTGCACATCTTTGGACACTAAGAGGCAATTTAGCATGGCCAGTCCACCTAACCTATACATTATTGGACACTAAGGGACAATTTAGCATGGCCAATCCACCTAACCTGCACATCTTTGGACACTAAGGGACAATTTAGCATGGCCAATCCACTAACCTGACACATCTTTGGACACTAAGGGACAATTTAGCATGGCCAATCCACCTAACCTGCACAGCTGGACACTAAGGGACAATTTAGCATGGCCAATCCACTAACCTGCACATCTTGGACACTAAGGGACAATTTAGCATGGCCAATCCACCAACCGCACATCTTTGGACTACTAAGGGCAATTTAGCATGGCCAATCCACTAACCTGCACATCTTGGACACTAAGGGCAATTTAGCATGGCCAATCCACCTAACCTGCACATTTGGACACTAAGAGGCAATTAGCATGGCCAATCCACTGACCTTTAACATCTTTGGACACTAAGAGGCAATTTAGCATGGCCAATCCACCTAAAATGCACATCTTTGGACACTAAGGACAATTTAGCATGGCCAATCCAACAACCTGTACATCTGGACCTAAGGGGCAATTTAGCATGGCCAATCCCTAACCTGTACATCTTTGGACACTAAGGGACAATTTAGCATGGCCAATCCACCTAACCTAGTACATCTTTGGACACTAAGGGACAATTTAGCATGGCCAATCCCCTAACCTGCACCATCTTTGGACACTAGGGGGCAATTTAGCATGGCCAATCCAACTAACCTGCACATCTTTGGACACTAGGGGGCAATTTAGCATGGCCAATCCACCTAACCTGCACATCTTTGGAGACTAAGGGGCAATTTAGCATGGCCAATCCACCTACATGTACATCTTGGACACTAAGGGACAATTTAGCATGGCCAATCCAACTAACCTGTACATCTTTGGACATTAAGGGACAATTTAGCATGGCCAGTCCCCCTAACCTGTACATCTTTGGACTCAAGGGGCAATTTCGCATGGCCAATCCACCTAACCTGCACATCTTTGGACACTAAGGGACAATTTAGCATGGCCAATCCCCTAACCTGCACATCTTTGGACACTAAGGGCAATTTAGCATGGCCAATGCACCCTAACTTACACATCTTTGGACACTAAGGGACAATTTAGCATGGCCAATCCACCTAACCTGCACATCTTTGGACACTAAGGGGCAATTTAGCATGGCCAATCCACCTAACCTGCACATCTTTGGACACTAAGGGACAATTTAGCAGGCCAATCCACCTAACTGACACATCTTTGGCACTAAGGGACAATTTAGCATGGTCAATCCACCTAACCTGCACATCTTTGGACACTAAGGGGCAATTTAGCATGGCCAATCCACCTAACCTGCACATCTTTGGACACTAAGGGACAATTTAGCATGGCCAATCCACCCTAACCTGCACATCTTTGGACACTAAGGGACAATTTAGCATGGCCAATCCACCTAACTGACACATCTTTGGACACTAAGGGACAATTTAGCATGGTCAATCCACCTAACCTGCACATCTTTGGACACTAAGGGACAATTTAGCATGGCCAACCCACCTAACCTACACACCTTTCAGACTGTGGGAGGGAACCGGAGCACCCGATGGAATCCCACGCACGGACGGGGAGAACGTGCAGACTCCGCACCGACAGTGACCCCGAGCCGGGAATCGAACCCGGGTCCCGGGCTGCTGTGAGGCAGCGGCGCCAACCTACCGTGTCACCCTGATGTAAGTGAGGGGTTGGGGGATGGGGTATAGGGCGGGTGAGCCGGGAAGAGGCATGGGGGGCTAGGGCGGAGCAGCAAGGCCGAGTGGCCAGCCTTTACTAGGTGGTCGGGGCGAGGGGCTTGATGCCAGAGATTACGCAAAGGGCACTTACCCACGCCATAGCCAGCTATCATTACAGCATGGATTTGCTGATCGTTGGTGCGATGGTAACGTCTCAGGATACCAGATGTGTAATGCTGTTGAAAAACAGGAGCAAACTATATAGTCATTGAGGTTTTCAGCATGGAGACAGGCCCTTCGGCCCATCCTGTTTATGCTGCTCAGTTTTTATCACTGAGCTGATCCCAATTTGGCCCCGATCCCTCTATACCCATGTAACTGTCTAAATGCTTTTCAAAAAACAGAATTGTACCCGCCTCTACTACTGCCTCTAGCAGCTCATTCCAGACACTCACCAACCTCTGGCTGAAAAAAATTGCCCCCTCTGGACTCTTTTGTATCTCTCTCCTTCAACCCCCCAGTTTCCCCCTACCTTTGGGGAAAAGATATTGACTATCTCGCTGATCTGTGTACCCCTCATTATTTTATAGACCTCTATAAGATCACCCCCTCTACACTCCAGAGGAAAAAAAATCCCAGTCTATCCAGCCTCTCAATCCATCAATTCCTGGTAGCATCCGAGTAAATCTTTTCTGCCCTCTTTCTAGTTTAATAATATCCGTTCTATAATAGGGTGACCAGAACTGTACACAGTATTCCAAGTGTTGGCCTTACCAATGTCTTGTACAACTTCAACAAGACGTCCCCAACTCAATGTTCTGACCGATGAAACCAAGCGTGCCGAATAACTTCTTCACCACTCTGTCCGCCCGTGACCCCACTTTCAAGGAGCAATGAACCTGTACCCCGAGATCTCTCTGTTCTGTAACTCTCCCCCAACCATTAACTGTGTAAGTCCTGCCCTGGTTCAATCGGCCAAAATGCATCACCTCGCGTTTATCGAAATTAAACTCCGTCTGCCATTTGCCAGCCCACTGGCCCAATTGATCAAGATCCCGTTGCAATCGGAGATAACTTTCTTCGCTGTCCGCTGCGCCACCAATCATGGTGTCGTCTGCAAACCATGCCCGCTATATTCTCATCCAAATCCTTAGTAGAAATGGCAAATAGGCTTAGACCATTCAGCCTATTGACTCTGCTTCCCACCATAGCTGATCTGTTCTCCCGCCTTTTCCCTGTAAATTTTGACCCCCTCACCCAATCGGGAACCTCTCTATCTCCATCTCCAACACACTCAGTGACCCGGCCTCCTCTGTGGCAACAAATTCACCCCCCCCACCCTCTGGCTGAAGAAATCCCTCTCCATCTCGGTTCTAAAGGGCAGTCCCTTCACTCCGAGGCCATTCCCTGGGATCCCAGTCTCTCCGACTCATGGAAACATCTTCCCCGTGTCCGCTCTATCCAAGGCCTTCCAGTATTCTGGAAGTTTCAATGAGATTCCCCCTTCCCTCATCCTTCTAAACTCCATGGAGCACAGACCCAGAATCCTCAAACACTCCACGTACGGCATCTTTTTATTCCCGGGAATCGTTCTGGCGATCATCCTCTGGATCCTCTCCAAGATCGGCACCTCCTTCCTTAGATACGGGGCCCCAGCACTGCCCACGATACTCCAAATGGGGGTCTGGCCAGATACAGCCTCAGAAGTCCATCCCTGCTCTTGTATTCTAACCCTCTCCATATGAATGCTAAGGATGCGTTTGCTTTAAGCTTAAGGGAATCTTAGAACATAAAACATTACAGCGCAGAACAGGCCCTTCGGCCCTCGATGTTGCACCGACCAGTGGCACCAATCTAATGACCCTCAAACCTAAACTATTCCAATATTATCCTATCCACTGACCATTTGAACGCACTTAAAGTTGGCAAGTCCCAGGCGGGGCATTCTACACCCTCTGAGTAAAGAACCCACCTCCAACATCCATCCTATAATCACCACCCCTCAATTTAAAGCTCCGTGTTAGCCGTCACCATCCGTGGAGAAAGGCTCTTGCTGTCCACCCTATCTAACCCTCTGGTCATCTTTGTCTTCCTCAATCAGGTCACCTTCTTCTCTCCAACGAAAACCACCTCACGTCCCTCGGCCTCTCCCCGTAAGACCTTCCCACCAGACCAGGCAACGTCTCCTCCGTACCCTTTTCCAATGCATCTTTCTTACAACGCGGCGACCAGAACTGCACACGATACTCCAAGTGCGGCCGCCTTCTACCAGTTGCAACGTGACCTTGAGTAAAGAACCCCCCTTCCCCCCCCACCCCTCCCCACCTCCGCCCAGGTCTCTATGCCCAGATTCCTCAAAACCAAAAGTTTTCCATTCAAACCCAGTGATAAGATGGGGCTAACTCCCCAATTGTATCTACGTCCACTCTTGCTCCAAGACACCAATCCCTTCTCCCAACTTAAGCTCTCCCTAGTATTTTAACTCTGGGGAGAAAGATTCCGACTGTCGACCCTTTCTCTGCCTCTCATCACTTTCTAGGCTTCTACCAGGCCTCCCCTCAGCCTCGCTTTGCCCAGACTCCCCGTAACCCTCGAATCCGGGCAGCATCCTGGTAAACCTCCTCCGTACCCTCTCCAGAACTTCCACATCCTTCCTGTAATGTGGTGACTAGAATTGAACACAATACTCGTAGTGCTGTGGATAAGAAAGCTTTCCTTCATCAGCGTCACCAGTAGGGTTAGATTAACACTGCGATGAAGTTACTGTGAAAAAAATGCTACACTGAGGGATAATTTAGCATGGCCAATCCACCTAACCTGCACATCTTTGGACACTAAGGGACAATTTAGCATGGCTGATCCCCCTAACCTGCATATCTTTGGACACTAAGGGACAATTTAGCACGGCCGATCTCCCTAACCTACACATCGTTGGACACTAAGGGACAATTTAGCATGGCCGATCCTCCTAACCTGCACATCTTTGGACCCTAAGGGACAATTTAGCATGGCCAATCCACCTAACCTATACATTTTTGGACATTAAGGGGCAATTTAGCATGGCCAATCCACCTAACTTACACATTTTTGGACATTAAGGGGCAATTTAGCATGGCCAATCCACCTAACTTACACATTTTTGGACACTAAGGGACAATTTAGCATGGCCAATCCACCTAACCTATACATTTTTGGACATTAAGGGGCAATTTAGCATGGCCAATCCACCTAACTTAAACATTTTTGGACATTAAGGGGTAATTTAGCATGGCCAATCCACCTAACCTGCACATCTTTGGACACTAAGGGACAATTTAGCACGGCCAATCCACCTAACCTACACATCTTTGGACACTAAGGGACAATTTAGCATGGCCAATCCATCTAACCTACACATCTTTGGACACTAAGGGGCAATTTAGCATGGCCAATCCACCTAACTTAAACATTTTTGGACATTAAGGGGTATTTAGCATGGCCAATCCACCTAACCTGCACATCTTTGGACACTAAGGGACAATTTAGCACGGCCAATCCACCTAACCTGCACATCTTTGGACACTAAGGGACAATTTAGCATGGCCAATCCACCTAACAAACATTTTTGGACATTAAGGGGCAATTTAGCATGGCCAATCCACCTAACCTGCACATCTTTGGACCCTAAGGGACAATTTAGCACAGCCAATCCACCGAACCTGCACATCTTTCGGAAGAAAGTGGAGCACCCGGTGCAAACCCACGGGGGAGAACGTGGAGCCTCCGCAGAGACAGTGACCCGAGCCGGGAATCGAACCAGGGTCCTTGGCGCTGCGAGGCAGCAGTGCTATACTGCTGTGCTGGCCTCTCCATCCTGTAAAGTAGCAGGCAGGTTTGAACACGACACTCGAATAACTGCGACCCAAGCAGGGCTTCGTCAAACCGCACAATGACATTGTGACTTTTGTACTCTTTGTCTCGGGCAATGAAACCAAGTTTGCTTCGAGATCGCAGTGTCTCCCGATCTCCGCACACGTAATTCGCCAGCAGGATCTCACCCCACGGCATTAAGATTCTTACCTGTAAAGGTGTCAAGTCTACCAGCGTGGTGATGGTTCCGTTCTGAGCCACGTAGTGTTTCATTTCTGGAACAAGATTGTATTCAGCTTTTAACTCAACGAGTTCGACTCAACTCCTTCCACAGCACCTTCCAAACCCGCCACCTCTACCACCTAGAAGGACAGGGGGTGGGGGGGGGGTGGGAGGCAGCAGACACATGAGGAACACCCCCAGCTGCGAGTTCCCCCCTCCGAGCCACTCACCGTCCTGACTTGGAAATATATCGGCCGTTCCTTCACTGTGGCTGGGGTCAAAATCCTGGAACTCCCTCCCTAACAGCACTGTGGGTGTACCTACACCACACACACGGGGACTGACTGATGTCCAATCACAATCCTGGAACTCCCTCCCTAACAGCGCTGTGGGTGTACCTACACCACACACACGGGGACTGACTGATGTCCAATCACAATCCTGGAACTCCCTCCCTAACAGCACTGTGGGTGTACCTACACCACACACACGGGGGACTGACTGATGTCCAATCACAATCCTGGAACTCCCTCCCTAACAGCACTGTGGGTGTACCTACACCACACACACGGGGGACTGACTGATGTCCAATCACAATCCTGGAACTCCCTCCCTAACAGCACTGTGGGTGTACCTACACCACACACACGGGGGACTGACTGATGTCCAATCACAATCCTGGAACTCCCTCCCTAACAGCACTGTGGGTGTACCTACACCACACACACGGGGGACTGACTGATGTCCAATCACAATCCTGGAACTCCCTCCCTAACAGCACTGTGGGTGTACCTACACCACACACACGGGGGACTGACTGATGTCCAATCACAATCCTGGAACTCCCTCCCTAACAGCGCTGTGGGTGTACCTACACCACACACACGGGGGACTGACTGATGTCCAATCACAATCCTGGAACTCCCTCCCTAACAGCACTGTGGGTGTACCTACACCACACACACGGGGACTGACTGATGTCCAATCACAATCCTGGAACTCCCTCCCTAACAGCACTGTGGGTGTACCTACACCACACACACGGGGGACTGACTGATGTCCAATCACAATCCTGGAACTCCCTCCCTAACAGCACTGTGGGTGTACCTACACCACACACAGGGGACTGACTGATGTCCAATCACAATCCTGGAACTCCCTCCCTAACAGCACTGTGGGTGTACCTACACCACACACACGGGGGACTGACTGATGTCCAATCACAATCCTGGAACTCCCTCCCTAACAGCGCTGTGGGTGTACCTACACCACACACAGGGGGACTGACTGATGTCCAATCACAATCCTGGAACTCCCTCCCTAACAGCACTGTGGGTGTACCTACACCACACACACGGGGGGACTGACTGATGTCCATCACAATCCTGGAACTCCCTCCCTAACAGCACTGTGGGTGTACCTACACCACACACGGGGGACTGACTGATGTCCAACCACAATCCTGGAACTCCCTCCCTCACAGCACTGTGGGTGTACCTACACCACACACGGGGGACTGACTGATGTCCAACCACAATCCTGGAACTCCCTCCCTAACAGCGCTGTGGGTGTACCTACACCACACACACGGGGGACTGACTGATGTCCAATCACAATCCTGGAACTCCCTCCCTAACAGCACTGTGGGTGTACCTACACCACACACGGGGGACTGACTGATGTCCTGTGACTTCCCTCCCTCAGTTTCCCCTTTCCTCCCTCCTTCCCCCTCCCACCTCCTTCCCTTTTCCCGTCCTTCACTCCCTGCCTCCCTCTCTACGTGAATCTCACCAACTTTTACAGATGCCCCATAGAAAGCATCCTTTCTGGTTGTATCCCAGCTCGGTCTGGGCTCCTGCTCTGCCCAAGACCACAAGGAATTACAAAGGGTCGTGAATGTAGCCCAGTCCCATCACACAAACCAGCCTCCCATCGATTCACTCCGTCTACACTTCCCGCTGCCTCGGGGAAAAGCAGCCGGCATAATCGAGGTTCCCCCGCCGACGCACCCCGGACATTCTCTCTCCCACCTTCTTCCGTCAGGGAAAAAGATACAAAAGTCTGAGGTCCCGTACCGACCTAATCAAGAACAGCTTCTTCCCTGCTGCCGTCAGACTTTTGAATGGACCCTACCTCACATTAAGCTGATCTTTCTCTACACCCCTCGCTGTGACTGTAACACTACATTCTGCACCCTCTCCTTTCCTTCTCTATGAACGGTATGCTTCGTCCGTACAGCGCGCAAGAAACAATACTTTTCACTCTATCCCAATACACGTGACAATAATAAATCAAATACCCTGTCCATCTGAGACTCCACTTTGACGTACCCCCGGATGCCCACCATCCCCCCGACCTGCCCCCTCCCCCGCCACCCTAGCACCCCCCCCCCCCCCCCCCCCCCCTCACTCGATTCGCCGCCCTTCAGGTAGAAACAACGTTTGATCTTCACCGCCACGGGGCTTCGATCTCTGTGGCATTCTCCGACGTTACCCGTGTACCGGTAATTATTCTCACTCACGAGACCTGCGCCATCACAGGGGAAACAAAAAACACGAGGAGGAAATGGGGTGGAGTTTAACTCAGGGAAACACGGAGGCGCTTGGGAGGGCTATCCCCAGGCCGGAGGCTGAGGGAACTGGGAGGGCAATCCCCAGGCCGGAGGCTGAGGGAACTGGGAGGACAATCCCCAGGCCGGAGGCTGAGGGAACTGGGAGGACAATCCCCAGGCCGGAGGCTGAGGTAACTGGGAGGACAATCCCCAGGCCGGAGGCTGAGGGAACTGGGAGGACAATCCCCAGGCCGGAGGCTGAGGGAACTGGGAGGACAATCCCCAGGCCGGAGGCTGAGGGAACTGGGAGGACAATCCCCAGGCCGGAGGCTGAGGGAACTGGGTGGACAATCCCCAGGCCGGAGGCTGAGGGAACTGGGAGGACAATCCCCAGGCCGGAGGCTGAGGTAACTGGGAGGACAATCCCCAGGCCGGAGGCTGAGGGAACTGGGAGGACAATCCCCAGGCCGGAGGCTGAGGGAACTGGGAGGACAATCCCCAGGCCGGAGGCTGAGGGAACTGGGAGGACAATCCCCAGGCCGGAGGCTGAGGGAACTGGGAGGACAATCCCCAGGCCGGAGGCTGAGGGAACTGGGAGGACAATCCCCAGGCCGGAGGCTGAGGTAACTGGGAGGGCAATCCCCAGGCCGGAGGCTGAGGTAACAGGGAGGGTTATTCCCAGGCCGGAGGCTGAGGGAACTGGGGGGAGAATCCCCAGGCCGGAGGCTGAGGGAACTGGGAGGACAATCCCCAGGCCGGAGGCTGAGGTAACTGGGAGGGCAATCCCCAGGCCGGAGGCTGAGGTAACTGGGAGGACAATCCCCAGGCCGGAGGCTGAGGTAACTGGGAGGGCAATCGCTAGGCCGGAGGCTGAGGTACTGGGAGGACAATCCCCAGGCCGGAGGCTGAGGTAACTGGGAGGACAATCCCCAGGCCGGAGGCTGAGGTAACTGGGAGGACAATCCCCAGGCCGGAGGCTGAGGTAACTGGGAGGACAATCGCTAGGCCGGAGGCTGAGGTAATTGGGAGGACAATCCCCAGGCGGAGGCTGAGGTAATGGGAGGACAATCACCAGGCTGGAGGCTGAGGTAACTGGGAGGACAATCCCCAGGCCGGAGGCTGAGGTAACTGGGAGGACAATCCCCAGGCCGGAGGCTGAGGTAACTGGGAGGACAATCCCCAGGCCGGAGGCTGAGGTAACTGGGAGGACAATCCCCAGGCCGGAGGCTGAGGAATGGAGGACAATCCAGGCCGGAGGCTGAGGTAACTGGGAGGACAATCCCAGGCCGGAGGCTGAGGTAACTGGGAGGACAATCCCCAGGCCGGAGGCTGAGGTAATTGGGAGGACAATCACCAGGCTGGAGGCTAAGGTAACTGGGAGGACAATCACCAGGCTGGAGGCTGAGGTAACTGGGTGGACAATCCCCAGGCCGGAGGCTGAGGTAACTGGGAGGACAATCCCCAGGCCGGAGGCTGAGGTAATTGGGAGGACAATCACCAGGCTGGATGCTGAGGTAATTGGGAGGACAATCCCCAGGCCGGAGGCTGAGGTAACTGGGAGGACAATCGCTAGGCCGGAGGCTGAGGTAACTGGGTGGACAATCCTCAGGCCGGAGGCTGAGGTAACTGGGAGGGCAATCCCCAGGTCAGAGGCTGAGGTAACTGGGAGGGCAATACCCAGGCCGGAGGCTGAGGTAACTGGGAGGACAATCGCTAGGCCGGAGGCTGAGGTAACTGGGAGGACAATCCCCAGGCCGGAGGCTGAGGTAACTGGGAGGACAATCGCTAGGCCGGAGGCTGAGGTAACTGGGTGTACAATCCTCAGGCCAGAGGCTGAGGTAACTGGGAGGGCAATCCCCAGGCCGGAGGCTGAGGTAACCGGGAGGGCAATACCCAGGCCGGAGGCTGAGGTAATTGGGAGGACAATCGCTAGACCGGAGTCTGAGGTAACTGGGAGGAGAATCCCCAGGCCAGAGGATGAGGTAACTGGGAGGAGAATCCCCAGGCCGGAGGCTGAGGTAACTGGGAGGACAATCGCTAGGCCGGAGGCTGAGGTAACTGGGTGGACAATCCCCAGGCCGAGTCTGAGGTAACTGGGAGGACAATCGCTAGGCCGGAGGCTGAGGTAACTGGGAGGGCAATCCCCAGGCCGGAGGCTGAGGTAACTGGGAGGACAATCCCCAGGCTGGAGGCTGAGGTAACTGGGAGAGCACCTAGGCCCAGACGGAGATGGTTAATGCTTGGGGATTTGGGGAATCTTGTTGACCCAGGCGTGTGGGTACAGAGTTCCACGACAGGGGCAACAGAACCCAACAGAGTGGCAAAGAAGGCCTTTGGCACGCTTGGCTTCATCGGTAGAACTGGGATGTCAAGTGTTCTTTTTCTGTTGATTCCTGGGACTTGGCCGTCGAGGGCTGGGCCAGCATTTAATGCCCATCCCTCGTTGGCCCTTGGGGGTGGGGGGACAGTTGGGACTCAAGCACATTGCTCTGGAGTAGGCCAGGCTGGGATAAGGATGGCAGATTTCCTTCCCTAAAGATGGGTTTTTCCGACGTCAGTAGATTCTTAATCCCAGATTAAGAATCCCTTATGGGATTCGCGTTCCGCCGTGGAGGGATTCGAACCCGGGTCCCCCAGAACATGAGCTGAGCTTCTGGATTAGTTATCTAAGAGATAATATCACTCGGTCATTGCCTCACTGCGACCAAGACATTGGCATAACTTCCTTTGGAGGACTGTGTACAATTCTGGCCTCTCCTTTAGCAAACGCATTATGCAACTGAAATAGGGGGCAGTTGAGTCCGGGGTCCCCTTACATTTAACAAATGAGAGGGCGTAGTGGTACAATCACTAGATTATTTATCCAGAACCTCAGCTAATGTTCCGGGGGTGGGGGGCGCAGGTTCGAATCCCACCGCGGCGGAATGTGAATTCAAAGATCAAAACAGCACAACCTTCGGCCCAACGAGCCCGCGCCGCCACCCCGAGGTTCCCACCTCTACCCGCGATCCCTGTCTGTGTTTATAGATCTGTGGATTAAAATTTGAGACAATTTAGGGAGAATTTGTTTCGCCAATCAGCCACATCTTTGGGGCGTGGGAGGAAACCGGAGCGCCCGGAGAAAACCCACGGGGGAAAATGCACAAACTCCCGCAGACACAGGCCCCAAATCCACGTATCTGCACAGCACAGCGATAGTCACTGAGCTGTCGTGTTGCCCCATCGAATGGTGCGGGTCAAGCGTACACTAACGACGTGAAGCACGAGGATACTCTCGAAAACAATCCAAGAGCAGCCCTCTCACGACCCATCGCGTGTATGCCCCTTGTTAGACAACAAGGTGGACCAAAGCACCCGTAGGATAAATACATCAATTGAAAATATCTGGGATTAAGCATCTACTGATGACCCATTATAGGGAAAAAACCATCATTAGGGAAGGAAATCTGCCATTTTTACCCCAGTCTAGCCTACATGTGACTCCCGGAGCCACAGCCAATGGGATTGATTGTCAACTGCCCCTCCAAGGGGCAACGAGGGATGGGCAATAAATTCTGGCCCATCCCGTTGTCCCAGGAATGAATTAGATCGAAACGTGGGGTTTTGTGTTATTCATCTGCGGGACATAGTTAGGAGGCAAAGGCATGTTTGTCGAGTGGGCTAGGGGAGGGATGGACTTCTGACGCTGTGTAAAGCTCTGGGTCAGACCCCCATTTGGAGTATTGTGAACAGTTTTGGGGCCCCGTGTCTAAGGAAGGAGATGCTGGAAAGGGTCCAGAGGGGGAGGGGGGGTTGAATTTGTTGCCACAGAGCAGGCCGGGTCACTGAGTGCGTTGGCGACAGATTGAGATTCGCATATGAATCCCGGCTCGGGTCACTGTGGAGTCTGCACATTCTCCCCGTGTCTGTGTGGGTTTCCTCCCGGGAGACGCGTTGCTGAGATGCATCCACCCCAAACAGGCGCTGGAGTGTGGCGACGACGGGGATGGTCACAGTGACTTCATTGCGGTGTTAATGTTAGCCTGAATTCCGACACTGACAGAGAAACTTCAAACTGTTACTTACCGATTTCAACAACACGTCGCAAAGCACGATCAATGAATCCAAATGAACAGTTGCCAGCCTTCGAACAGTCAAGGAGTTCTACAGAAACACAACAATATCAGGACACTAAAATATAGAACACTCCCAGGACAGGTACAGCACGGGGTTAGATACAGAGTAAAGCTCCCTCTACACTGTCCCCCATCCCAGGACAGGTACAGCACGGGGTTAGATACAGAGTAAGGCTCCCTCTACACTGTCCCCCCATCAAACACTCCCAGGACAGGTACAGCACGGGGTTAGATACAGAGTAAAGATCCCTCTACACTGTCCCCCCATCAAACACTCCCAGGACAGGTACAGCACGGGGTTAGATACAGAGTAAAGCTCCCTCTACACTGTCCCCACATCAAACACTCCCAGGACAGGTACAGCACGGGGTTAGATACAGATTAAAGCTCCCTCTACACTGTCCCCCATCAAACACTCCCAGGACAGGTACAGCACGGGGTTAGATACAGAGTAAAGCTCCCTCTACACTGTCCCCCATCAGACACTCCCAGGACAGGTACAGCACGGGGTTAGATACAGAGTAAAGCTCCCTCTACACTGTCCCCATCAAACACTCCCAGGACAGGTACAGCACGGGGTTAGATACAGAGTAAAGCTCCTTCTACACTGTCCCCCCATCAAACACTCCCAGGACAGGTACAGCACGGGGTTAGATACAGAGTAAAGCTCCCTCTACACTGTCCCCCATCAAACACTCCCAGGACAAGTACAGCACGGGGTTAGATACAGAGTAAAGCTCCCTCTACACTGTCCCCCATCAAACACTCCCAGGACAGGTACAACAGCATGGGGTTAGATACAGTGTAAAGCTCCCTCGTTACTGTCCCTAACAGCACTGTGGGTGTACCTACACCACACATGGATTTGTTGGGCGGATTGGTTGTTTCCGAGGCACCTACCTTGTGTGGAGAGGACAGTCAGGTTCTGAGTCTTGATGGCCCATTGCGATTCGACATTGCTAACCACTGCAAAATCCCAGCATGCCTTGCAGGCCTTGCCCTGGAGACGGGAGGAAGGATCGGGGATGTTACTGCCCCTTACAACAACAACAACTACGACTTACCCCTCCCACAACACTAAGGGACAATTTACCATGGCCAATCCACCTAACCTGCACATCTTTGACACTAAGGGACAATTTAGCACGGCAAATCCACCCTAACCTACACATCTTGGACACTAAGGGACAATTTAGCACGGCCAATCCACCCTAACCTGCACATCTTTGGACACTAAGGGACAATTTAGCATGGCCAATCCACCCTAACCTGCACATCTTTCAGACTATGGGAGGAAACCGGAGCACCCAGAGGAAACCCACGCAGACACTGGGAGAACTTGCTGACTGTGACCCAGCCGGGTATCGAACCCGGCTCCCTTTCATTTTGAGGCAGCAGTGCTAACCCACTGTGCCACCTTGCCAGGTGTATGAAGAGAGCAGTGGTGCCGTGTGCTGGGTTTGTGAGTTTTGCTCCCTGTCTCTGCTATGTTCTCACTCCCCCTCTCACCCTGGGTCTGTGTTTGGAACCGAGAGTTCCTGGCCAGTGTTATCTCCCAAGCTCAGGCTAATCCTGCCCCATTCCGCAGCACTGTCAGCTGGTGATGAATACCTGGTTTTTGACTTCAGTCACTGCATTCACATGTCTCCAATCCTTGCTGTCCGGGAGGTTATTCCCATTGCTTTGGATGGTGAATGAATCACACACAGAAGTGGAGGCTGGCCGAAGGCTCCCTGAGCTGAACTCCTCCTCTGAGCAAAGAAACACAACCAGTTAATCCAGTCTCTCTCTCTCTGTCTGTCTCTCTGCCTCTTTCTCTCATTGTCTGTCTGTCTGTCTCTCTCTCTCTCTCTCTGTCTGTCTCTCTGCCTCTTTCTCTCTATTTTCTGTCTCTCTCTCTCTCTCTCTCTCTCTCTCTCTCTCTCTCTGTCTCTCTCTCTGTCTCTCTCTCTCTCTGTCTCTCTCTCTCTCTTCTCTCTCTCTCTCTGTCTCTCTTCTTTCTCTCTCTTGTCTCTCTCTCTCTGTCTCTCTCTCTCTCTCTTCTCTCTCTGTCTCTCTCTCTCTCTGTCTTCTCTCTCTCTCTGTCTCTCTCTCTCTCTCTCTCTGTCTCTCTCTTCTGTCTCTCTCTCTCTCTCTCTCCTCTCTCTGTCTCTCTCTCTCTCTCTATCTCTGTCTCTCTCTCTCTCGTCTCTCTTTCTCTCTCTCTCTGTCTCTCTCTCTCTCTCTGTCTCTCTCTCTCTCTGTCTCTCTCTCTCTCTCTCTCTGTCTCTCTCTCTGTCTCTCTCTCTCTCTGTCTCTCTCTCTCTCTCTGTCTCTCTCTCTCTCTCTCTCTCTGTCTCTCTCTTCTCTCTGTCTCTCTCTCTCTCTGTCTCTCTCTCTCTTCTCTCTCTTCTCTGTCTCTCTCTCTCTGTCTCTCTCTCTCTGTCTCTCTCTCTCTCTCGTCTCTCTCTGTCTCTCTCTGTCTCTCTCTCTCTCTGCTCTCTCTCTCTCTGTCTCTCTCTCTTCTCGTCTCTCTCTCTCTCTTCTCTCTCTCTCTCTCTCTGTCTCCTCTCTGTCTCTCTGTCTCTCTCTCTATCTCTGTCTCTCTCTCTCTCTCTGTCTCTCTCTCTCTGTCTCTCTCTCTCTCTCTCTCTCTGTCTCTCTCTCTCTCTGTCTCTCTCTCTCTCTCTGTCTCTCTCTCTCTCTCTCTCTCTGTCTCTCTCTTCTCTCTCTCTTCTCTCTCTCTCTCTCTCTCTGTCTCTCTCTCTCTCTCTCTCTCTCTGTCTCTCTCTGCTCTCTCTCCTCTGTCTCTTCCTTCTCTCTCTCTCTCTCTGTCTCTCTCTCTCTCTCTCTCTCTCTTCTCTCTTCTCTGTCTTCTCTCTCTCTCTCTCTCTCTGTCTCTCTCTCTCTCTTCTCTCTCTGTCTCTCTCTCTCTCTCTCTGTCTTCTCTCTCTCTCGTCTCTCTCTCTCTTCTCTCTCTCTCTCTCTCTCTCTCTGCTCTCTCTCTCTCTCTCTCTCTCTCTCTCTATCTCTGTCTCTCTCTCTCTCTCTCTCTCTCTCTCTCTATCTCTGTCTCTCCTCTCTCTCTCTCTCTCTATCTCTGTCTCTCTATCTCTCTGTCTCTCTCTCTGTCTCTCTGTCTCTCTCTCTTCTCTGTTCTCTCTCTCTTCTCTCTCTGTCCTCTCTCTCTCTCTGTCTCTCTCTCTCTCTCTCTCTATCTCTCTCTCTCTGTCTCTCTCTCTGTCTCTTCTCTCTGTCTCTCTCTCTGTCTCTGTCCTCTCTCTCTCTCTCTCTCTGTCTCTCTGTCTCTCTCTCTGTCTCTCTCTCTCTCTCTCTCTCTCTGTCTTCTCTCTCTGTCTCTCTCTTCTCTGTCTCTGTCTCTCTCTCTCTCTCTCTCTCTTCTCTCTCTCTCTCTCTCTGTCTCTCTCTCTCTCTGTCTCTCTCTTCTCTCTCTCTCTTTCTCTCTCTGTCTCTCTCTCTCTCTCTCTGTCTCTCTCTCTGTCTCTCTCTCTCGTCTCTCTCTCTCTCTCTCTCTCTCTCTGTCTCTCTCTCTCTCTCTATCTCTGTCTCTCTCTGTCTGTCTGTCTCTCTCTGTCTCTCTCTCTCTCTGTCTCTCTCTCTCTCTCTCTCTGTCTCTCTCTCTCTCTCTGTCTCTCTCTCTCTCTCTCTCTGTCTCTCTCTCTCTCTCTGTCTCTCTCTCTCTGTCTCTCTCTGTCTCTGTCTCCTTCTGTCTCTCTCTCTCTCTCTCTGTCTCTGTCTCTCTCTCTCTCTCTCTCTCTTCTCTCTCTCTCTCTCTCTCTCTCTCTCTCTGTCCTCTCTCTCTCTCTCTCTCTCTTGTCTCTCTCTTCTCTGTCTCGTCTCCTCTCTGTCTCTCTCTCTCTCTCTGCCTCTGTCTCTGTTTTTTTCTCTCTCTCTCTTTCTCTCTGTCTCTCTCTCTCTCTGCCTCTCTCTCTCTCTTTATCTCTCGCTCTGTCCCTCTCTCTCTATCTCTCTCTGTCTCTCTCTATCTCTGTCTCCTTCTCTCCCCATCTCTCTCTCTGTCTCTTCCTCTCTCTCTCTGTCCCTCTGTTTATCTCTCTCTCTCTCTCTCTCTCTTTCTCAATCTCTCCTTGCTCTCTCTCTATCTCTGCCTCTCCTCCACTCCCCCCGTGGGAGTGAGTCCCACATTCTCCCCCACTCCCTGTGGGAGTGAGTCCCACATTCTTCCTCTGCTCCCTGGCTAAAGAGATTTCTCTCGAATTCCCTATTGGAATTATTGGTGAACCGACAGTAACCAGAAATAGTAAGATCACTAGTTACATCACTGTTATTCTCAGTAATGGCCCCCAATTGTCGCAAACCTTCCCGTAATGTTCAATGGTTCGACTGACCTGTGTTTGATCATGTTAATCTGGTAACTATCCACACTTACCCAGACAGCCAAACAGCTTAAGGAACTGACGCCATTTAGAACATTCTTGGAAGCTGACCTGGTTGCATTTAAGTCAGAAAAGCGGAATAGCAGACTGTTATCTCAGCAGGAAGCGGGTTCAAAATGTGACGGGCAGAGGGATCTGGGCGTCCTTGTTTGCAAAAAGTCGACAGCACGGAATAAAAAAAGGCCAGAGGGTTTGGAGTATAGAAGTACAGGAGCGTTGTGGCGATTGAGTAGGGTGATGGTGAGACCACATCTGGAGCATCACATCCAGTTGTGCGTCTTCTTATTTGAGGAAGATTGTGGAGGCATTGGAGGCAGTTGGGAAGAGTTCACCAGGTTGATTCCGGGAATGGTAGGGGGGGAAGATTAAACAATTTCTCCTGGCTGGAGTTTAGAAGGATAGGGGGATCTGATCGAGGGATATCAAAGGGGTTGATACAGTAGATGCAGAGTAAATATTCTCCCCATTACTGTGCAACCTAGAATAAGGGGATAGGTCGAGAGGCGGAAGATTTAAACTTGAGATGAGGGGGAACTGCTTCTCGCAGAGCGGGGGGGAGGGGTAAATTTGGGGAACTCGCTGCCCCCATACCGCGGGGGAGTCTGAATGGTTTCAAGAGGGGCAGGATATATTCCTGATTGGAAAGGGAGATGGGGAACAGGCGGGGAGGCGGAATCATAGATTCCATACAATGCAGAAGGAGGTACCGACCTCAATCCCACCCAGGCCCTATTCCCACAACCTCATGCATTTACCCCAGCTTGTCCCCCTGACACTAATTTAGCATGGCCATCCCATCTAACCTGCACATCTTTGGACACTAAGGGGCAATTTAGCATGGCCAATCCACCCTAACCTGCCCATCTTTGGACACTAAG
>JAGIQG010000039.1:6766130-6844975 GCA_024679065.1 Sphyrna mokarran | reverse complement strand
CTCTCTCTGTCTCTCTCTCTCTCTCTGCCTCTGTCTCTGTTTTTTTCTCTCTCTCTCTTTCTCTCTGTCTCTCTCTCTCTCTGCCTCGCTCTCTCTCTTTATCTCTCGCTCTGTCCCTCTCTCTCTATCTCTCTCTGTCTCTCTCTATCTCTGTCTCCATCTCTCCCCATCTCTCTCTCCATTTCTTCCTCCCTCTCTCTGTCCCTCTTTTTATCTCTCTCTCTCTCACTCTCTCTTTCTCAATCTCTCCTTGACTCTCACTCTATCTCTGCCTCTCCTCCACTCCCCCCGTGGGAGTGAGTCCCACATTCTCCCCCACTCCCTGTGGGAGTGAGTCCCACATTCTTCCTCTGCTCCCTGGCTAAAGAGATTTCTCTCGAATTCCCTATTGGAATTATTGGTGAACCGACAGTAACCAGAAATAGTAAGATCACTAGTTACATCACTGTTATTCTCAGTAATGGCCCCCAATTGTCGCAAACCTTCCCGTAATGTTCAATGGTTCGACTGACCTGTGTTTGATCATGTTAATCTGGTAACTATCCACACTTACCCAGACAGCCAAACAGCTTAAGGAACTGACGCCATTTAGAACATTCTTGGAAGCTGACCTGGTTGCATTTAAGTCAGAAAAGCGGAATAGCAGACTGTTATCTCAGCAGGAAGCGGGTTCAAAATGTGACGGGCAGAGGGATCTGGGCGTCCTTGTTTGCAAAAAGTCGACAGCACGGAATAAAAAAAGGCCAGAGGGTTTGGAGTATAGAAGTACAGGAGCGTTGTGGCGATTGAGTAGGGTGATGGTGAGACCACATCTGGAGCATCACATCCAGTTGTGCGTCTTCTTATTTGAGGAAGATTGTGGAGGCATTGGAGGCAGTTGGGAAGAGTTCACCAGGTTGATTCCGGGAATGGTAGGGGGGGAAGATTAAACAATTTCTCCTGGCTGGAGTTTAGAAGGATAGGGGGATCTGATCGAGGGATATCAAAGGGGTTGATACAGTAGATGCAGAGTAAATATTCTCCCCATTACTGTGCAACCTAGAATAAGGGGATAGGTCGAGAGGCGGAAGATTTAAACTTGAGATGAGGGGGAACTGCTTCTCGCAGAGCGGGGGGGAGGGGTAAATTTGGGGAACTCGCTGCCCCCATACCGCGGGGGAGTCTGAATGGTTTCAAGAGGGGCAGGATATATTCCTGATTGGAAAGGGAGATGGGGAACAGGCGGGGAGGCGGAATCATAGATTCCATACAATGCAGAAGGAGGTACCGACCTCAATCCCACCCAGGCCCTATTCCCACAACCTCATGCATTTACCCCAGCTTGTCCCCCTGACACTAATTTAGCATGGCCATCCCATCTAACCTGCACATCTTTGGACACTAAGGGGCAATTTAGCATGGCCAATCCACCTAACCTGCACATCTTTGGACACTAAGGGGCAATTTAGCATGGCCAATCCACCTAACCTGCACATCTTTGGACACTAAGGGGCAATTTAGCATGGCCAATCCACCTAACCTGCACATCTTTGGACACTAAGGGGCAATTTAGCATGGCCAATCCACCCTAACCTGCACATCTTTGGACACTAAGGGACAATTTAGCATGGCCAATCCATCTAACCTGCACATCTTTGGACACTAAGGGCAATTTAGCATGGCCAATCCACCCTAACCTGCACATCTTTGGACACTAAGGGACAATTTAGCATGGCCAATCCACCTAACCTGCACATCTTTGGACACTAAGGGGCAATTTAGCATGGCCAATCCACCCTAACCTGCACATCTTTGGACACTAAGGGACAATTTAGCATGGCCAATCCATCTAACCTGCACATCTTTGGACACTAAGGGGCAATTTAGCATGGCCAATCCCCCTAACCTGCACATATTTGGACACTAAGGGGCAATTTAGCATGGCCAATCCACCTAACCTGCATGTCTTTGGACACTAAGGGGCAGTTCAGCATGGCCAATCCACCTAACCTGCATGTCTTTGGACACTAAGGGACAATTTAGCATGGCCAATCCACCTAACCTGCACATCTTTGGACACTAAGGGGTAATTTAGCATAGCCAATCCACCTAACCTGCATGTTTTTGGACAGCAGGGGGAAACCCACGCAGACACGAGGAGAATGTGCAAACTCCACACAGACAATAACCCAAGCCGGGAATCGAACCCAGGAGCTGCGAAGCTAACCCACTGTGCTCCTCTGTCTCGCTGGAAGGTTATATAAGGCATTGGTGAGGCCGGATTTAGGGTATTGTGGACAGTTTTGGTCACCTAGTTACAGGCAGGATGCAAATAAAGTCGGCAGAGAAAGTTCACCGGGACGTTGCCGGGACTTGAGAAGCCGAGAGGGACAGAGATCGAATAGGTTCGGACTTTATTCTCTGGATCGTAGAGAAATGGGGGAGAGAGTTGATAGACGTGCATAAGATGAGATTGGTAAAGATAGAATGAAGGTAAGCGGGCTTTTTCCACTGAGGCTAGGGGAGAACAAAAACAGAGGGTTAGGAGGAGAAAAGGGGGCTTCTTCACGCGGAGTGTGGAATGAACTGCTAGATAAATGCAGGGTCACTTTTAAGAAAAAGTTCATGGATGAGAGAGGTGTGGCGGGATATGGTCCAAGTGCAAATCAGCAGGACTCGGCCGAAAAATAGTTCAACACAGAGAAAAAGTTCAACACAGAGAAAATTCTGAGCTGTAATTTTCGATGGTTCTATCACATTCCATCTCTGCGTGCCCCCCAAGAGAAATTTGGGAATATGAAACATTGGGATAGAGGCGAATACCTCTACGAAAGGGTCCGGAATATGTTTGACGCAGAGTTCGGGACCGAGGGACAGTTCTGGAGGAGGGTACAATTTTAATAAGGGTTTAGACAGTCACATGGGTAAGAGAGAGGGATAGGAGGGAAAAGGGTTTAATAAAAAGATGGGAGGGGGCCGGGCACGGACAAGTTGAGCCGAAGGGCCTGTTTCCCCGCTATAAATCTCCGTGTCTCAATAAAAACCGGACAGATCCCTTGCAAAGGTAACGCAAAGTTTAATGCCGTTATTCCCACCACCCCCCGACCGACCCTGCGGGCGGATGTGGATACCTGAGAGATCGCTGAACTTGGTGATTCCGTACTGCGCCGTCCCTCTCTCCTCCTCCTGAAGCTTCCGGGCCTTTTCCATGTTCTTTGCGAAGATCTTGAAGCGGAGTCCCTCTTCTGCAAGAGAAAGTTCGGGGAGGGGGGGGGGCGCGACAATAAATAGCTGGAAAGCTGTCCGCGTTGGCGGCAAGGAATCACCAGTTTTGGAAGGCAGGGAGGAGGGAGAAAAAGGGGGATATTTTTCCGCGAGGGATCTCCCTCAGGAGGCACCTTGAGTTGGAAAATGATGTTGAAGCATTGGTTAGGCTCCAGTGGGAGCATCGCGCGCAAGGAGGCAATAGCTTTGTGGTATTATCGCTGGGTTCCGAATCTGGAAACTCATCCAATATCTTGGTGGACCCGTGTTCAATTCTTGGAGAGGGATTCAATAAGAAAACATTATTTATTTATCTACTCATCAGTGGAGATTTACAAGGATGTTGCCTGGGATTGGGAAGCATGCCTCATGAGGATAGGTTGAGGGAGCTCCGTCTTTTCTCCCCGGAGAGATGAGGGGGTGACCTGATAGAGGTTTATAAGATGTTGAGAGGGTGGATTCCCGGAGGCTATTTTCCCAGGGCTGAAATGGTCACTACGAGAGGACTCAGGGTTTAAGGAGCTGGGGAGTAGGTACAGAGATGTCAGGGATATGTTTTTCACTCAGAGGGTGAGTGGAATCGGCTGGAGGCAAACTCGCTGGGGTCTTTTAAGAGACTACTGGATGAGTACATGGGATTGAGGGCAATAGATAGGCCCGGTAGGGAGGGATATGATCGGCGCAACTTGTGGGCCGAAGGGCCTGTTTGTGCTTAAGAGTTCGAAGTTGGCTTACATTAACACTGCGATGAAGTTACTGTGAAAATCCCCCAGAGTCCACACTCTGTTCAGGTACACCGAGGGAGAATTTTAGCACGGCCAATCCACCAAAAATGGCACACCTTTCGGACTGTGGGAGGAAACCGGAGCAGCCGGAGGAAACCCACGCAGACACGGGGAGAATGTGCAGACTCCAGGCAGACAGTGACCCGAGCCGGGAATCGAACTTGGGTCACCGGCACAGTGAGGCAGCAGTGCTAACCCACTGTGTCACAAAAGTATTTGAGATTAAGAATCTATTGATGACCCATGTTGGGCAATTTAGCATGGCTAATCCACGTAACCTGCACATCTTTGGACACTAAGGGACAATTTAGCATGGCCAATCCACCTAACCTGCACATCTTTGGACACCAAGGGGCAATTTAGCATGGCCAATCCACCTAACCTGCACATCTTTGGACACTAAGGGACAATTTAGCATGGCCAATCCACCTAACCTGCACATCTTTGGTTACCAAGGGGCAATTTAGCATGGCCAATCCACCTAACCTGCACATCTTTGGTTACCAAGGGGCAATTTAGCATGGCCAATCCACCTAACTTGCACATCTTTGGATACCAAGGGGCAATTTAGCATGGCTAATCCCCCTAACCTGCACATCTTTGGACACTAAGGGACAATTTAGCATGGCCAATCCAACTAACCTGCACATCTTAGGACACTAAGGGACAATTTAGCATGGCCAATCCACCCTAACCTACACATCTTTGGGCATTAAGGGGCAATTTAGCACGGCCAATCCCCCCTTACACTGTACATCTTCGGAGTGTGGGAGGAAACCGGAACACCCAGAGGAAACCCACGCAGACACTGGGAGAATGTGCAGTGTCTGCACAGACAGTTACCCAAGGCGGCAATTGAACCCTGGTGCTCTGAGGCAGCGGTGCTAATCACTGTGCCAGGGAGCTAGCACAGATTTGGGGAGGGGCCGAAAGGCCTCTTCTTGTCCTCTACTCTTTGTTCGCAATAGAACTGACACAGAGAGTTTGAAAACCTCGTGTGAGGTGTAAAGACTTCACGGTGAGTGTCGGAGTAATTCCCGAAGCAAATGGAGTGAGAGGTAACTGGATTCTGAGAGGGGGGGAGGTGAGGGGGTGGATAGGGCAGGGGGCTGAGGGACTTTTCCTCCTGGGGTGGGGCAAATTGGAAATATTGGTGGTGACGGGGGCTCAGGATGAGGGGTTTAGCATTGGGATGAGGAGGAAGGGGTTTGTTGGAGTTCTCCCTCCTCCAGAAGGGGTGGGGTGGGGTATCTCCCCCCCCCCCCCCCCCCCCCCTACATCCTCCCCATCGCTGAATTTGGGATGGACAGTTCATCCCGCCCCCTCACTCTCCGACGTTCAAGTGCAAACAAGCCAAGTTTGTACCGATCTCTGCTCGTGCACAATCCCCTCCAAACCCCATCCGCATTCCCTCGCAAAACTTTTCCCCAAACCTCTCCAAACCCCCCCCACCCCCCCCACGTCTTCCTGGTGGTGTAGCATCGTAGAAAGCATCCTTTCTGGGTTGTATCCCAGCTCGGTCTGGGCTCCTGCTCTGCCCCAAGACCCGCAAGGAACTACAAAAGGATTGTGAATGTAGCCCCGGTCCCATCGCGCAAACCAGCCTCCCGTCCGTTCACTCCGTCTACACTTCCCGCTGCCTCGGGGGAAAAGCAGCCGGCATAATCAAGGAACCCCCACACCACGCGCCCCGGACATTCTCTCTCCCACCTTCTTCCGTCGGGAAAAAGATACAAAAGTCTGAGGTCCCCGTACCGACCGACTCAAGAACAGCTTCTTCCCTGCTGCTGTCAGACTTTTGAATGGACCCTACCTCGCATTAAGCTGATCTTTCTCTGCACCCCTCGCTGTGACTGTAACACTGCATTCTGCACCCTCTCCTTTCCTTCTCTGTGAACGGTATGCTTTGTATAGCGCACAAGAAACAATACTCTTCACTATAACCCCAGCACTTGTGGCAATAATAAATCAAATTGAACCCCAAATCAAATTAACACAACAAAAACTGAAGGTCTATGAAGCGACAACGTGACTTATCAATTTTTCTACTCTGTGCCCTGGTCGATGAAGGCAAGCTTGCCGTCCGCCTCCTTGGCCACCTTACCCGCATGTGTTGCCACTATCAGGAAACCGGGACTCTGTACGCCCGGATCCCTCTGTATTGTAATATCTCAAAGGGTTCTGCTATTTATTGTACATGGCATGTGGCTGAATGGCCACCCACTGACCCCTGGGAGCGAGGTCAAAGGTCAGACAAAGGCTGCAGGTCAACCCTTACCTTCCTGGTCCTTGTAAAACTTGCCGTATTTTTCCATGAAGCTTCGAAACTTGAGTTCGAGTTCCATCTGAAAGAGACAACGGGGAGTGGGGAGCTTTCATCACGAGGTTTGCACCCCGCTCCCATCCGCCCCCCCCCCCACCACTGTAAATACTTCAAGATTTATTTAATAGCGTCACAAAAAAATTCCCACATTAACACCGCAATGAAGTTACTGTGAAAATCACCTAGTTGCCCCACTCTGGCGCCTGTTTGAGTTACACTAAGGGACAATTTAGCACGGCCAATCCCCCTAACCTGCACATCTTTGGACACTAAGGGACAATTTAGCACGGCCAATCTACCCTAACCTGCACATCTTTGGACACTAAGGGGCAATTTAGCATGGCCAATCCACCCTAACCTGCACATCTTTGGACACTAAGGGACAATTTAGCATGGCCAATCCACCCTAACCTGCACATCTTTGGACACTAAGGACAATTTAGCATGGCCAATCCACCTAACCTGCACATCTTTGGACACTAAGGGGCAATTTAGCATGGCCAATCCACCCTAACCTGCACATCTTTGGACACTAAGGGACAATTTAGCATGGCCAATCCACCCTAACCTGCACATCTTTGGACACTAAGGGACAATTTAGCATGGCCAATCCACCCTAACCTGCACATCTTTGGACACTAAGGGACAATTTAGCATGGCCAATCCACCCTAACCTGCACATCTTTGGACACTAAGGGCAATTAGCATGGCCAATCCACCTAACATGCACATCTTGGACACTAAGGCAATTTAGCGTGGCCAATCACCTAACCCGCACATCTTTTGACATAAGGGGAAATTTAGCATGGCCAATCCACTAACCTGCACATCTTGGACACTAGGGACAATTAGCATGGGCCAATCCACCTACCTGCACATCTTGACACTAAGGGACAATTAGCATGGCCAATCCACCTACCTGCACATCTTTGGACACTAAGGGGCAATTTAGCATGGCCAATCCACCTAACCTGCACATCTTTGGACACTAAGGGGCAATTTAGCATGGCCAATCCACCTAACCTGCACATCTTTGCACACTAAGGGGCAATTTAGCATGGCCAATCCACCGAACCTGCACATCTTTGCACACTAAGGGGCAATTTAGCATGGCCAATCCACCGAACCTGCACAGCTTTGGACACTAAGGGGCAATTTAGCATGGCCAATCCACCTAACCTGCACATCTTTGGACACTAAGGGACAATTTAGCACGGTCAATCCACCTAACCTGCACATCTTTTGGACTGTAGGAGGAAACCGGAGACTCAGAGGAAACCCACGCAGACACGGGGAGAATGTGCAAACCCCACAGCGACGGTGACCCGAGCCAGGAATCGAACCCACATCCCTAGTGCTAAACACTGTGCCACTGTGCTGCTCAACAGCTCACAAAGGATCCGTCTGTGGGGGAGGCAGGATACAAACATAGAAACAAGGAGGCCATTCTGCCCTTCCAACCCCTGCTGCGCCATTCATTTTGATCATGGCCGATCATCAAGTTCAATATCCTGATTCCCCCCCATATCCCTCGGTCTCTTTAGCCCCAAGAGCGATATCTAATTCCTGCCTGAAATCTCACAGCGTTTTGGCCTTTCTTTGGGAGTGAGTACTCTCTGGATGAAGAAATTTCCCCTCACCTCAATCCTAAAAGATTTATCCTCAAGCTATGACCCCCTAGCTCTGGACTCCCCTACCTTTGGGGGAAAAGATATTGACTATCTCGCTGATCCGTGCCCCTCATTATTTTATAGACCTCTATAAGATCACCCCTCCAGAGAAAAATCCTAGGATATCCAGCCTCTCGTAGAACCCCCTACAGCGCAGAAGGAGGCCATTCTTATAGCTTTAAATTAAGGGGTGGTGGTTTTAAGATGGATGTCAGAGGTAGGTTCTTTACCCAGAGGGTGGTAAGGGTATGGAATGCCCTGCCTGCGTCAGTTGTAGATGCGCCAAGTTTGGGGGCGTTTAAGAGGTTAGTAGATAAGTTTATGGACGAAAAGGGAATGGTTTAGGTTAGAGGGTCATTGCTTTTTCTTAATTGGTCGGCGCAACATCGAGGGCCGAAGGGCCTGTTCTGCGCTGTAATGTTCTATGATCTATGTTCTATTCTTCCCATTGAGACTGCACCGACCACAATCCCACCCAGGCCCCAACTCCGTAAACCCTGTGTATTTACCCTGCCAGTCCCCCTGAAACTAAGGGGCAACTGGTCAACAAGCCAATCCACCTACCCTCCACATCTTTGGATGGTGGGAAACCCACACAGACACGAGGAGAATGTGCAAACTGCACCCAGGCGGTGGCCCCGAGCCGGGAATCGAACCCCTTGCGCTGTGAGGCAGCAGTGCTAACCCCGCCGTGCCCCCCCCGCCCCCTTTTTACGACCCAATAAACGTGTTGGACTTTAAACCTGCGAGAACTTCTGACTGTGTTCACCCGAGTCCAATGACGCCTTGGCACGTGAACGTTAAACCAGTGCAACAATCGGAGGCGGCAGCGGCTCGGGGGAGGGAAGGGGGAGCGGGGAGGGGAAACGGGGCAGCCGCAAGCACTCACCCAATCCAAGAACTGCGGCCCGCCTGTGGGGGGGTGCCCGTGGCTGGGCAGGGCGGCGGAGAGGGCGAGCAGCCACAAAACGCAGGACACCTCCATCACGCTGGCAGGAGAGGACAGCTGAGGCGGAGCGCGTGGCGAACCCGAGGGCGGCGGGGCTGAGATTTTATAGCAGGATGCCTGATGACTCACCCCACGCAGGCGATATGCAAGAAGCCACAAGGGGACTTTTTGCTATCAGAACATCTCGCTCCAAGACTAGCAATCTCTCTGCTCTTTTGCAAACGCAGAAATTTCTTTCTGCCTCAGTTAGCTTGACCCAGAAACAAACAAAATATATTCGGTTGCATCAACTAATGGCGCATTTATTGGGATACAATAAATTTCTCCGGCGCTGCGCAGGCAAAGCATGCCGTTCAGAGAGTACATAGCGGAGAAGGAAAGGAGAGGGGGCAGAATGTAGTGTTACAGTCACAGCGAGGGGTGTAGAGAAAGATCAACTTAATGTGAGGTAGGGTCCATTCAAAAGTCTGACAGCAGCAGGAAAGAAGCTGTTCTTGAGTCGGTCGGTACGGGACCTCAGACTTTTGTATCTTTTTCCCCGATGGAAGAAGGTGGGAGAGAGAATGTCCGGGGTGCATGGGGGGGTCCTTGATTATGCCGGCTGCTTTTCCCCGAGGCAGCGGGAAGTGTAGACAGAGTCAATGGATGGGAGGCTGGTTTGTGTGATGGGACTGGGCTACATTCACGACCCTTCTGTAGTTCCTTGCGGTCTTGGGGCAGAGCAGGAGCCCAGACCGAGCTGGGATACATCCGGAAGGGTGCAACAGAGGATAAGGGAACAACTCCCCCCCTCCAGAAAACACCCCCCCGTCTCCAACACCGTTATAGAAAGGGGTGATCACTGAGTTGCTTTTGCGCAGGATGGTGAGATTACGTTTTGAGAGGGATTTCTGTCCTTGCTCCAAGTTCCAATAGCCCGGGGGGAAAAGGGAGGGAGTGAGGGAGTGTGGGATGGAGGATGGGAAGAAGGGAGGGAGGGAAGGAAGAGGGGAGGAAGAAAGAGAGGGAGGGCCACGATGGAGGGAGGGAGGAAGGGAAGGAGTGTGGGATGGAGGATGGGAAGAAGAGAGGGAGGGAAGGAAGAGGGGAGGAAGAAAGAGAGGGAGGGCCACGATGGAGGGAGGGACAAAGGGAAGGAGTGTGGGATGGAGGGATAGAGAAAGGCACGGTGGGAGGGAGAGAAGAAGGAGGGAGAGAGTTGGGAGGGAGATAGAGAGGGAACATTGGAAGGAGGTAGGGAAGGAGGGAAGGAGGGGGAGGAAGGAGTCTGACTGTCGCTGACTTGAACGTTTGGGTAGAAACAGGAAAATGCTACCTGGAGGAATGAAGCAGGAATAGAGAGAGAGACACAGAGCAGGGCAAGGTGGCGGAAGCGGGAGGAGGAGAAATTGGGTTTTCGATAAGAGGTTATGTCCTGTTTGGGTGTTCAGGGGATCGTAACCTCATGAGGAATAGGAGGGGACCATTCGACCCATCAAACCTGCTGCTGTATCCAAAACAGCATCTGCCAAGGCACCATAACACTGTTAGCCCATTCCAATCCCCCTAACCTGCACATCTTTGGACACTAAGGGACAATTTAGCATGGCCAATCCACCTAACCTGCACATCTTTGGAAACTAAGGGACAATTTAGCATGGCCAATTCACCCTAACCTGCACATCTTTGGACACTAAGGGACAATTTAGCATGGCCAATCCACCTAACCTGGACACTAAGGACAATTTAGCATGGCCAATCCACCTAACCTGCACATCTTTGGACACTAAGGACAATTTAGCTGGCCCATTCCACCCTAACCTGCACATCTTTGGACACTAAGGGACAATTTAGCATGGCCAATCCACCTATCCCCTAATTTAGCATACCAATCCAACCTGACAACACTAAGGTAATTTAGCATGGCCAATCCACCTAACCTGCACATCTTTGACACTAAGGGCAATTTAGCATGGCCAATCCACCCTAACCTGCACATCTTTGGACACTAAGGGACAATTTAGCATGGCCAATCCACCTAACCTGCACATCTTTGAACACTAAGGGACAATTTAGCATGGCCAATCCACCCTACCTACCATCCAATTTGCAATCTTTGGACATAAGGGACAATTTAGCATGGCCAATCCACCCTAACCTACATCTTTGGACACCAATTAGCATGGCCAATCCACCTACCTGCACATCTTTTAGGAATTTAGCATGGCCAATCACCCTAACCTGGGACAAAGGGCAATTTAGCATGGCCAATCCCCCTAACCTGCACATCTTTGGACACTAAGGGGCAATTTAGCATGGCAATCCACCTAACCTCACATCTTGGACACTAAGGGACAATTTAGCATGGCCAATCCACCTAACCTGCACATCTTTGGACACTAAGGGACAATTTAGCATGGCCAATCCACCCTAACCTGCACATCTTTGGACACTAAGGGCAATTTAGCATGGCCAATCCACAACTGCACATCTTTGGACATAAGGGGCAATTTAGCATGGCCAATCCCACCTAACCTGCACATCTTTGGACACTAAGGGGCAATTTAGCATGGCCAATCCACCTAGCACATCTTTGGACCTAAGGGCAATTTAGCATGGCCAATCCACCTAACCTGCACACTTGGACACTAAGGGACAATTTACATGGCCAATCCACCTAACCTGCACATCTTTGGACACTATTTAGCATGGCCAATCCACCCTAACCTGCACATCTTTGGACACTAAGGGACAATTTAGCATGGTCAATTTCTTTGGACATAAGGGACAATTTAGCATGGCCAATCCACCCTCTACACATCTTTGGACATAAGGGACAATTTAGCATGGCCAATCCACCCTAACCTACATCTTTGCATTTTAGACATAAGGGACCAATTTAGCATGGCCAATCCACCCTACCTGCTCTTTGGACACTAAGGGACCAATCCACCTAACCTGCACATCTTTGGACACTAAGGGACAATTTAGCATGGCCAATCCACCCTAACCTGCACATCTTTGGACACTAAGGGGCAATTTAGCATGGCCAATCCACCCTAAACTGTACATCTTTGGACTCTGGTGCTGTGAGGCAGCAGTGCTAGCTGCAGAATACAAGGTCCCTTCATGCCAGGGATCAGCACAGTGAACATCTCTGAACTGTTTCTAACGCAGGGATAATATTCTTCCCTCATAAGGAGACTAAAACTATACACAGTGCCGCCCTCACCAATCCAGCTTTGGAGTTGATTTTATTTATTTTTGTCATGTGTATTGGGATACAGTGAAAAGTGTTGTTTCTTGCACGGTATACACACAAAGCATACCATTCATAGAGCACATTCATAGAGTTCATCGTGACCACAAATCGGTTACGTTCACCTTAGTGATGGATAGGGATAGGCATGAAGCTGGGGGCTCTAGTTATAGCTGGGGGAAGGGTAATTATGAGGCCATAAGGAGAGAATTAGGGTGCATAGGTTGGACTAGGAAACTACAGGGACTGGGAACATCTGAAATGTGGAGCTTATTCAAGGAGCAGCTGCTGCGAGTCCTTGATAAGTATGTCCCTGTCAGGCAAGGAGGAAATGGTCGAGTAAGGGAACCTTGGTGTACGAAAAAAGTTAATTCGCTGGTTAAAAGGGAAAAGGAGGCTTATGTCAGGATGAGGCTTGAAGGCTCGGTTAGTGCAATGGATAGCTATAGATTAGCCAGGAGGGAGCTAAAGAGTGAATTGAGGAGAGCTAAGAGAGGACACGAGAAGACTTTGGCTGATAGGATTAAGGAGAATCCTCAAGCTTTCTTTAGATATGTTAAGAATAGAAGATTGGTTAGGACAAGATTAGGGCCAGTCAGAGACAGCAGTGGGAAGTTGTGCGTGGAGCCTGAAGAGATTGGAGAGGCACTGAATAAATATTTCTCTTCGGTATTCACACAGGGTGATGTAAATGTAGTTACGGAGAACACTGGGATACAGGGTTGCAAACTGGAAAGTATTGAAGTAGATAGGGAGGATGTGCTAGATATTCTTGAGGGTTTGAAGTTAGATAAGTCCCCTGGGGACTGTAATTTTTATAAACGATCTGGATGAGGGTATTGAAGGATGGATTAGTAAATTTGCCGATGACACTAAAGTTGGTGGAGTGGTAGATCGTGAAGAGGGGTGTTATAGTTTGAGAGAGACTTGGACAAGTTGCAGAGCTGGGCCGAGAGGTGGCAAATGGAGTTTAATGTGGAAAAGTGTGAGGTAATGCACTTTGGCAGGAACAATAAATGTGTAGAGTATAGGGCTAATGGTAGGGCTCTTAATTGTGTTGAGGAACAGAAGGATCTTGGTGTATGTGTCAATAGATCCCTGAAAGTAGGCAGTCAAGTGGATAAAGTTGTTAAGAAGGCATATGGAGTCTTAGCTTTTATTTGTAGGGGGATTGAATTTAGGAGCCGCAGCATCATGTTGCAACTGTACAAAACTCTAGTGCGGCCGCACTTGGAGTATTGTGTGCAGTTCTGGTCCCCGCATTATAAGAAAGATGTGGAGGCATTGGAGAGGGTACAGAGGAGGTTTACCAGCATGTTGCCTGGTATGGAGGGCAGGTCTTATGAAGAGAGGCTGAGGGATTTGAGGTTGGTTTCGTTAGAGAGGAGGCGGCTAAGAGGAGACCTTATCGAAGCATATAAGATGATTAGAGGTTTAGATAGGGTGGACAGTGATAGCCTTTTTCCTAGGATGGAGAAAGCTAGCACGAGGGGACACAGCTTTAAATTAAGGGGTGATAGTTATAGGACGGATATCAGAGGTAGGTTCTTTACCCATAGGGTGGTTCGGGAGTGGAATGCCCTGCCTGCAGCAGTTGTAGATGCGCCAAGTTTGGTGGCGTTTAAGAGGTTAGTTGATAAGTATATGGAAGAGAAGGGAATGGTTTAGTTTGGAGGGGCATTGCTTTTTATAATGGTCGGCACAACATCGAAGGCCGAAGGGCCTGTTTTGCGCTGTAATGTTCTATGATCTATGTACATGGAAAGAAGGAGAGAGAGTGCAGAATGTAGTGTTACAGTCACAGCGAGGGGTGCAGAGAAAGATCAACTTAATGTGAGGTAGGATCCATTCAAAAGTCTGACGGCAGCAGGGAAGAAGCTGTTCTTGAGTCGGTCGGTACGGGACCTCAGACTTTTGTATCTTTTTCCCAATGGAAGAAGGTGGAAGAGAGAATGTCCGGGGTGCGTGGGAGGGTCCTCGATTATGCCGGCTGCTTTTCCAGAGGAAGTGTGGACAGAGTCAATGGATGGGAGGCTGGTTTGCCTGATGGGACTGGGCTACGTTCACGACCCCTTCTGTAGTTCCTTGCGGGTTTTGCGTTGCTTTGCGCTCCGTGGCGAGACTTTTTTGCCAACTGAAGGCCAAAGAGAGCCATAATTCTCACCTGAATTTCACCGAGACACTCATTGAAACCGAAATAGTTGCACAGGAAACCATCTTGTGCTCGATTGGTTATGCTATCTCGCTGTAGATTATAATGCTACCTTCCAAACCTTGGACAGGAACCCGCATTGCCTGTGGCTGTGAAAGTGGCCTTTGATGGCAAATTTGATGACTGAGATTTCTCGGCCTACGGAGGGGGGGAGGTTTCTGCGGGCAAAGAGAACTCTCTCTCCGGCCTGTCTGCTCAGGCTGGAAAGGCGTGAGCTGCCTGTGCTCATCGAGGGGATTTTTTTTCCCACTCCCTCGGAGGGGGGGAATGACCTTGCCCACCGCAACTATTGTTCACGAGGGAAGGGGTTTCTCTCCTCCCGCTGGATCTGGGGCGCCACCTTGTCCTCTTTCCCTCCCCCACACCACGTCATCTTCAAACCCCTTCCCGACGGAAGGGAGAACGTCCGGGGTTGGGTGGGGGTCCTTGATTCTGCCGGCTGCTGACAGCGGGGAAGTGTAGACAGAGTCAACGGATGGGAGGCTGGTTTGCGTGATGGGACTGGGGCTACATTCACGACCCCTTTCGTAGTTCCTGGTGGTCTTGGGCAGAGCAGGAGCCCAGACCGAGCTGGGATACAACCCAGAAAGGATGCTTTCTATGGGGCATCTGTAAAAGTTGGCGAGAGTCGTAGCGGACATGCCGAATTTCCTTTGGCTCCTGAGAAAGTAGAGGCGTTGGTGGGGCTTCCTTAACTGTAGTGTCGGCGTTGGGGGGACCAGGACAGGTTGTCGGCGATCTATTTCAATCTACCTAACATTTTAGCGGTCTGCAAATTTGGATAATGTGTGCCGGGACCAAAGGATTTATATGCACCAGCTGTCTGTACACTAAAATTGCCAGTCCCAATCACCTCCTCTGTCTCTCTCTCTTTCTCTCTGTACACCAATCTATCGGACTCATTTAAGAGGCATCGCAATGGGGGCATGAATAGAGAGGGAATAGAGGGATCAAGTAAGGGCAGGAGAGTTTTTTTTGTAGTTTAGCTAGGGACAGCAGGGGCTTGGACGGCTGAAAGGCCTATTTCTGAGCTGTACTCGGCTTTGTTCTTCTGGCTCTGCTTCTACCCTCCCTCTATGCGTTCCCACTCACCAATTGAAAGCATTCTCCCCATCTGCTTCACCCTTCACCCAATCCCTTAAATCTGATCTCCCCCCCCCCTCCGCCGCGCCCTGATGCCCTCACAGTAACAGGCAACAGGAACTTTTCCTCTTTCTTGCCCCTTTTCCAACCCTGTCACCATCTTGCCCACCTCTATCAAATCCTGTCCCACCCCCTTCCATCTCTTGAGGGCAATGATGCCCAGATTCTCCGACCCCCTAACTCGGGAGCAAAAACATTCTCATTCCTCAGTGGATTGGCCGTGCTAAATTGCCCCCTTAGTGTCCAAAGATGTGCGGGTTAGGGTGGATTGGCCATGCTAAATTGCCCCCTTAGTGTCCAAAGATGTGCGGGTTAGGGTGGATTGGCCATGCTAAATTGTCCCTTAATGTCCAAGGATGTGCAGGTTAGGTGGATTGGCCATGCAAAATTGTCCCTTAGTGTCCAAAGATGTGCAGGTTAGGTGGATTGGCCATGCAAAATTGTCCCTTAATGTCCAAAGATGTGCAGGTTAGGTGGATTGGCCATGCTAAATTGCCCCTTAGTGTCCAAAGATGTGCAGGTTAGGTGGATTTGGCCATGCTAAATTGCCCTTAGTGTCCCAGGTTATGTGGATTGGCCATGCTAAGTTCCTAAAAGATGTGCAGGTAGGTGGATTGGCCATGCTAATTGGTATCCAAAGATGTAGGTTAGATGGATTGGCCATGCTAAATTGTCCCTTATGTCCAAAGATGTGCAGGTTAGGTGGATTGGCCATGCTAAATTGTCCCTTAATGTCCAAAGATGTGCAGGTTAGGTGGATTGGCCATGCTAAATTGTCCCTTAATGTCCAAAGATGTGTAGGTTAGGTGGATTGGCCATGCTAAATTGTCCCTTAGTGTCCAAAGATGTGTAGGTTAGGTGGATTGGCCATGCTAAATTGTCCCTTAGTGTCCAAAGATGCATAGTAGGTGGATTGGCCATGCTAAATTGTCCCTTAGTGTCCAAAGATGTGTAGGTTAGGGTGGAATGGGCCAGCTAAATTGTCCCTTAGTGTCCAAAGATGTGCAGGTTAGGTGGATTGGCCATGCTAAATTGTCCCTTAGTGTCCAGGTTAGGTGGATTGGCCATCTAAATTGTCCCTGGTCCAAAGATGTGCCAGGTTAGGTGGTTGGCCATGCTAAATTGTCCCTTAGTGTCCAAAGATGTGCAGGTTAGGTGGATTGGCCATGCTAAATGTCCCTTAGTGTCCAAAGATGTGCAGGTTAGGTGGATTGGCCATGCTAATGTCCCTTAGTTTCCAAAAGATGTGCAGTTAGGGATGTATTGGGAATGGGCTAACAAGTGTTATTGGTGCCTGTGGCAGATGCTGTTTTGATACAGCAGCAGTTTGATGGGTTCGAATGGTCCCCTCCTATTTCCTCATGAGGTTACGATCCCCTGAACACCCAAACAGGACATAACCTCTTATCGAAAACCCAATTTCTCCTCCTCCCGCTTCCGCCACCCTTGCCTGCTCTGTGTCTCTCTCTCTATCCTGCTTCATTCCTCCAGGTAGCATTTCCTGTTTCTACCCAAACGTTAAAGTCAGCGACAGCAGACTCCTTCCTCCCCCTCCTTCCCTCCTTCCCTACCTCCTTCCAATGTTCCCTCTCTATCTCCCTCCCAACTCTCTCCCCTCCTTCTTCTCTCCTACCCACCGTGCCTTTCTCTATCCCTCCTCCCACACTCCTTCCCTTTGTCCCTCCTCCATCGTGGCCCTCCCTCTCTTTCTTCCTCCCCTCCTTCCTTCCCTCCCTCTCTTCTCCCATCCTCCATCCCACTCTCCTCACCTCCCTCCTCTCCCTCCTTCTTCCCTCCCTCTTCCTTCCTCCCTCTTGCTTCCATCCTCCATCCCACATCCTCACTCCCTCCCTTTTCCCCCGGGCTATTGGAACTTGGAGCAAGGACAGAAATCCCTCTAAAAACGTAATCTCACCATCCTGCGCAAAAGCAACTCAGTGATCAACCCCTTTCTATACCGGTGTTGGAGAACGGGGGGGTGTTTTCTGGAGGGGGGGAGTTGTTCCCTTATCCTCTGTTGCACCCTTCCGGAGGTATCCCAGCTCGGTCTGGGCTCCTGCTCTGCCCCAAGACCGCAAGGAACTACAGAAGGGTCGTGAATGTAGCCCAGTCCATACACAACCAGCCTCCCATCCATTGACTCTGTCTACACTTCCCGCTGCCTCGGGGAAAAGCAGCCGGCATAATCAAGGACCCCCCCATGCACCCCGGACATTCTCTCTCCACATTCTTCCATCGGGGAAAAAAGATACAAAAGTCTGAGGTCCGTACCGACCGACTCAAGAACAGCTTCTTCCCTGCTGCTGTCAGACTTTTGAATGGACCCTACCTTCACATTAAGTTGATCTTTCTCTACACCCCTCCGCTGTGACTGTAACACTACATTCTGCCCCCTCTCTTTTCCTTCTCCGCTATGTACTCTTGAACGGCATGCTTTGCCTGCGCAGCGCCGGAGAAATTTATGTATCCAAATAAATGCGCCATTAGTTGATGCAACCGAATATATTTTGTTTGTTGTCTGGGTCAAGCTAACTGAGGCAGAAAGAAATTTCTGCGTTTGCAAAAGAGCAGAGAGATTGCTAGTCTTGGAGCGAGATGTTCTGATAGCAAAAAAGTCCCCTTGTGCTTCTTGCATATCGCCTGCGTGGGGGTGAGTCATCAGGCATCCTGCTATAAAAATCTCAGCCCCGCCGCCCTCGGGTTCGCCCACGCGCTCCTCCTCAGCTGTCCTCTCCTGCCAGCGTGTGGAGTGCCCTGCGTTTTGTGGCTGCTCGCCCTCTCCGCCGCCCTGCCCAGCCACGGGCACCCCCACACAGGCGGGCCGCAGTTCTGGGAGTGGGTGAGTGCTTGCGGCTGCCCCGTTTCCCCTCCCCGCTCCCCTTCCTCCCCCGAGCCGCTGCGCTCCAGATTGTGTGCACTGGTTTAACGTTCACGTGCCAAGGCGTCATTGGAACTCGGGTGAACACAGTCAGAAGTTCTCGCAGGTTAAAGTCCACACTTTATTGGGTCGTAAAAAAGGGGGCGCGGGGGGGCACGGCGGGGTTAGCACTGCTGCCTCACAGCGCAAAGGGTTCGATTTACGGCCCGGGGCCACCGCCCCTGGTGCAGTTTGCACATTCTCCTCGTGTCTGTGTGGGTTCCCACCATCCAAAGATGTGGAGGGTAGGTGGATTGGCTTGTTGACCAGTTGCCCCTTAGTTTCAGGGGGACTGGCAGGGTAAATACACAGGGTTTACGGAGTTGGGGCCTGGGTGGATTGTGGTCCGGTGCAGTCTCAATGGGAAGAATAGAACATAGATCATAGAACATTACAGCGCAGAACAGGCCCTTCGGCCTCGATGTTGCGCCGACCAATTAATGAAAAAGCAATGACCCTCTAACCTAAACCATTCCCTTTTCGTCCTAACTTATCTACTAACCTCTTAAAACGCCCCAAACTTGGCGAATCTACAACTGACGCAGGCAGGGCATCTCCATACCCTTACCACCCTCTGGGTACAAGAACCTACCTCTGACAATCCATCTTAAAACCACCACCCCTTAATTTAAAGCTATAAGAATGGCCTCCTTCTGCTCTGTAGGGGGTTCTACGAGAGGCTGGAATCCTAGGATTTTTCTCTGAGGGTGATCTTATAGAGGTCTTAAAATAATGAGGGGCACGGATCAGCGAGATAGTCAAGATCTTTTCCCCAAAAGGAGGGGAGGCCAGAGCTAGGGGGGTCATAGCTGAGGATAAATCTTTTAGAGGGAGGTGAGGGAAAATTTCTTACAACCAGAGAACTCACTCCCAAGAAAGGCCAAAACGCTGTGAGATTTCGGCAGGAATTAGATATCGCTCTTGGGGCTAAGACGACCGAGGATATGGGGGGGGAATCAGATATTGAACTTGATGATCGGCCATGATCAAAATGAATGGAGCAGCAGGGGTTGGAAGGGCAGAATGGCCTCCTTGTTTCTATGTTTGTATCCTGCCTCCCCCACAGACGGATCCTTTGTGAGCTGTTGAGCAGCACAGTGGCACAGTGTTAGCACTAGGGATGTGGGTTCGATTCCTGGCTCGGGTCACCGTCGCTGTGGGTTTGCACATTCTCCCCGTGTCTGCGTGGGTTTCCTCTGAGTCTCGGTTTCCTCCTACAGTCCAAAGAGGCGGTTAGGTGGATGACAAGTCCAGTGGCAGGTTAGGGGATTTTGGGCGGGGTGGGGGGGAAAAAAACCCGATTGCTAAATTGTCCCTTAGTGGTCCAAAGATGTGCAGTTAGGTGGATTGCCATGCTAAATTGCCCCTTAGTGTCCAAAGATGTGCAGGTTAGGTGGATTGGCCATGCTAAATTGCCAAATGTGCAGGTTGGATTGGCCCATGTGTCCCAAAGATGTGCATTGGCCATGCGAAAATTCTTATGTAAAAAGATGTGCGGGTTAGGGATGGACCACGCTAAATTGACCCTAGTGTCCAAAAGATGCATGGCCAGTGTGTAGTGGATTGGCCATGCTAAATTGTCCCCTTAGTGTTCCAAGATGTGCAGGTTAGGGGATTGGCCATGCTAAATTGTCCCTTAGTGTCAAAGAGTGCAGTTAGGTGGATGGCGCATGCAAAGTGTCCAAGATGTGCATGATTGGCATGCTAAATGCCCCTTAGGGTCCAATATGTGCAGGTTAGGTGGATTGGCCACCTAAACTGTCCTTGTGTCCATAGATGGTGAAGAGTGTAGGATTGGTGCGCCTTGTGCCTTACCTTAGTGTCCAAAGATGTGCAGGTTAGGTGGATTGGCCATGCTAAATTGCCCTTAGGTCCAAAGATGTGCAGGTTAGGTAGATTGGCCTGCTAAATTGTCCTTAGTGTCCAAGATGTGCAGTTAGGGGGATTGGCCGTGCTAAATTGTCCCTTAGTGTAACTAAACAGGCGCCAGAGTGGGGCAACTAGGTGATTTTCACAGTAACTTCATTGCGGTGTTAATGTGGGAATTTTTTTGTGACGCTATTAAATAAATCTTGAAGTATTTACAGTGGTGGGGGGGGGGGCGGATGGGAGCGGGGTGCAAACCTCGTGATGAAAGCTCCCCACTCCCGTTGTCTCTTTCAGATGAACTCGAACTCAAGTTTCGAAGCTTCAAAAATACGGCAAAGTTTTACAAGGACCAGGAAGGTAAGGTTGACCTGCAAGCTTTGTTCTGAACTTTGACCTCGCTCCCAGGGGTCAGTGGGTGGCCATTCAGCCAACACATGCCATGTACAATAAATAGCAGAACCCTTTGAGATATTACAATACAGAGGGATCCGGGCGTACAGAGTCCCGGTTTCCTGATAGTGGCAACACATGCGGGTAAGGTGGCCAAGGAGGCGGACGGCAAGCTTGCCTTCATCGACCAGGCAACAGAGTAGAAAAATTGATAAGTCACGTTGTCGCTTCATAGACCTTCAGTTTTGTTGTGTTATTGATTTGGGGTTCAATTTGATTTATTATTGCCACAAGTGCTGGGGTTATAGTGAAGAGTATTGTTTCTTGTGCGCTATACAAAGCATACCGTTCACAGAGAAGGAAAGGAAGGGTGCAGAATGCAGTGTTACAGTCACAGCGAGGGGTGTAGAGAAAGATCAGCTTAATGCGAGGTAGGGTCCATTCAAAAGTCTTGACAGCGCAGGGAAGAAGCTGTTCTTGAGTCGGTCGGTACGGGACTCAGACTTTGTATCTTTTTCCCGACGGGAAAGAGGTGGGAGAGAGAATGTTCCGGGGCGCGTGGTGTGGGGGTTCCTTGATTATGCCGGCTGCTTTTCCCCCGAGGCAGCGGGAAGTGTAGACGGAGTGAACGGACGGGAGGCTGGTTGCGCGATGGGACGGGGCTACATTCACAATCCTTTGTAGTCCTTGCGGGTCTTGGGGCAGAGCAGGACCCAGAACCGAGCTGGGATACAACCGAAAGGATGCTTCTCTACGATGCTACACCACCAGGAAACGTGGGGGGGGGGGCGGGGGTTTGGAGAGGTTTGGGGAAAAGTTTTGCGATATGCGGATGGGGTTTGGAGGATTGTGCACGAGCGAGATCGGGTACAAACTTGGCTTGTTTGCACTTGAACGTCGGAGAGAGAGGGGCGGGATGAACTGTCCATCCCAAATTCAGCGAGGGGAGGATGTTAGGCGGGGGTGGGGGGGGGGGGGGGAGATACCCCACCCCACCCCTTCTGGAGGAGGGGAACCCAACAAACCCCTTCCTCCTCATCCCAATGCTAAACCCCTCATCCTGAGCCCCCGTCACCACCATATTCCAATTTGCCCCACCCCAGGAGAAAAGTCCCCTCAGCCCCCTGCCCTATCCACCCCCTCACCTCCCCCCTCTCAGAATCCAGTTACCTCTCAGCTCCATTTGCTTCAGGGAATTACTCCGACACTCACCGTGAAGTCTTTACACCTCACACGAGGTTTTCAAACTCTCTGTGTCAGTCTTTGCGAACAAAGAGTAGAGGACAAGAAGAGGCCTTTCGGCCCTCCCCAAATCTGTGCTAGCTCCCTGGCACAGTGATTAGCACCGCTGCCTCAGAGCACCAGGGTTCAATTTGCCGCTGGGTAACTGTCTGTGCAGACACTGCACATTCTCCCAGTGTCTGCGTGGTTTCCTCTGGGTGTTCCGGTTTCCCCCACACAATCCAAAGATGTGCAGGTTAGGTGGATTGGCCATGCTAAATTGCCCCTTATTGTCCAAAGATGTGCCGGTTAGATGGATTGGCCATGCTAAATTGTCCCTTAATGTCCAAAGATGTGCAGGTTAGGTGGATTGGCCATGCTAAATTGTCCCTTAGTGTCCAAAGATGTGCGGGTTAGGGTGTATTGGCCATGCTAAATTGTCCCTTAGTGTTCAAAGATGTGCCGGTTAGATGGATTGGCCATGCTAAATTGCCCCTTAGTGTCCAAAGATGTGCAGGTTAGGGTGGATTGGCCATGCTAAATTGTCCCTTAATGTCCAAAGATGTGCCGGTTAGGTGGATTGGCCATGCTAAATTGTCCCTTAGTGTCCAAAGATGTGCGGGTTAGGTGGATTGGCCATGCTAAATTGCCCTTAATGCAACCCAAGCTAGGGCGACTGGGGGATTTTTCCCAGTAGCTTCACTGCAGCATGAATGTAAGCCTTACTTGTGAGAATAAATTTGAATAACTTTGCACACTACAATAATAAATCAAATCATTGATACACGGTCAGCTTGTGAATTTTAGGTGGGTGTAGAATTGGGTGTTGATGAGAAGTGAGGCGGGGGGGTATCTTTATTCCGGTAAGAGGGGAGAACAGGGGAGGGATGTATTTGCAATCTGCATGCCGAGATATTCCACTCTGAGTGATTAATGATAAGATTAGCAAACCCAGCTAATCAAGATTGCATGCCACACTTTGCAACACTGACGGTGCTGGGTTCCAACCCGCAGGGTGGGTTCTTCCCTTCCTGCTTTGCGATTTGCTCTCCTTAACCCTTCCGACTGCTAAGCGATTGAACTCGGCATACAGAGCCGTCCGTTGACGCACAGTACAAGGTTTTTTACCGGCACGCTCGCCGCCGGGGGAATCAGAGCGGACCGAGAGAAATCTCCTGTCAGTCAGAAAATCCCAGCCCTGCAGGAGGTGGCCATTCGACCCATCGAGGACCATCCCACCCAGGGTCTATCCCATGCAGCACAACCTATTCTGTCCCTCATCAAGCATCCTGGCACGCTCAGGGGAAATTTAGCATGGCCAATCCACCTAACCTGCCGTGTTAAATGGCCCATTAGTGTCCAAAGATGTGCAGGTTAGGGTGGATTGGCCATGCTAATTTGTCCCTTAGTGTCCAAAGATGTGCAGGTTAGGGTGGATTGGCCATGCTAAATTGTCTCTTAGTATCCAAAGATGTGCAGGTTATGTGGATTGGCCATGCTAAATTGTCCCTTAGTATCCAAAGATGTGCAGTTTAGGGTGGATTGGCCATGCTAAATTGCCTCTCAGTGTCCAAAGATGTGTAGGTTAGGGTGGATTGGCCATGCTAAATTGTGCCTTAGTGTCCAAAGATGCGCAGGTTAGGTGGATTGGCCATGCTAAATTGTCTCTTAGTGTCGAAAGATGTACAGGTTAGGTGGATTGGCCATGCTAAGTTGTCCCTTAGTGTCCAAAGATATGTAGGTTAGGGTGGATTGGCCATGGTAAATTGTCCCTTAGTGTCCAAAGATGTGCAGGTTTGGTGGATTGGCCATGGTAAATTGTCTCTTAGTGTCCAAAGATGTGCAGGTTAGGTGGATTGGCCATGCTAAATTGTCTCTTAGTGTCCAATGATATGCAGGTTATGTGGATTGGCCATGCTAAATTGTCTCTTAGTGTCCAAAGATATGCAGGTTAGATGGATTGGCCATGCTAAATTGCCCCTCAGTGTCCAAAGATGTGTAGGTTAGGGTGGATTGGCCATGGTAAATTGTCTCTTAGTGTCCAAAGATGTGCGGGTTAGTTGGATTGGCCATGCTAAATTGTCCCTTAGTGTCCAAAGATGTGCAGGTTCGGGTGGATTGGCCGTGCTAAATTGTCCCTTAGTGTCCAAAGATGTGTAGGTTAGGGTGGATTGGCCATGCTAAATTGTCCCTTAGTGTCCAAAGATGTGCAGGTTAGGGTGGATTGGCCATGCTAAATTGTCCCTTAGTGTCTGGGTGATTGGTAGGGTGAATACATGGGTTTACAGGGACAGGTACAGGGTAAGATGCATTGTCGGGGAGTCAGGGCAGACTGGATGAGTCCAAAGACCTCTCTCTACATATGGGGGTATTATGAGATGGTTTGGTGAGATGGAGGGAGGGCAGAGTGGAGTGGAGGTAGAGTGGGAGGGGGATATGGGTGGGAGTGTTGAAGTTCCGATAGGGTCAAGGGGGTGACGAACTGTTCCCTAGTGTTCGGGGGAGGGGGTGGGGGGGTGGGCGGAGGTGGTGGGGGGGGGGGGGGGGCCTGAAATGTAAAATGACGGGTCAAAGAATTGAATGAAACACATAGGAATTGCCTTACCCGTGGGCGAAAGGGCCTGTTTGTGCTGTATTGTTCTATGTGAGTTGGAGGTCTTTGCAGAGGGGGAGGGCGAACTTGATTGGGACTTTCCAAAGCCCTGGGAGAGGGGAGACTATCATAGAATCCTGCTGTGCAGAAAGAGGCCCTTCAGCCCATCGAGTCTGCACTGAACACAATCCCACCCAGGCCGTACAACCATGTCTGCACATTTTATACCCACTAATCCCTCTAACCTGCACATCTTTGGACACTAAGGGACAATTTAGCATGGCCAATCCACCTAACCTGCACATCTTTGGACACTAAGGGGCAATTTAGCACGGCCAATCCACCTACCCGCACATCTTTGGACACTAAGGGGCAATTTAGCATGGCCAATCCACCTAACCTGCACATCTTTGGACACTAAGGGGCAATTTAGCATGGCCAATCCACCCTAACCTGCACATCTTTGGACACGAAGGGACAATTTACCATGGCTAATCCACCTAACCTGCACATCTTTAGACACTAAGGGGCAATTTAGCATGGCCAATCCACCTAACCCGCACATCTTTGGACACTAAGGGGCAATTTAGCATGGCCAATCCACCTAACCTGCACATCTTTGGACACTAAGAGACAATTTAGCATGGCCAATCCACCTAACCTACACATCTTTAGACACTAAGGGGCAATTTAGCATGGCCAATCCACCTAACCTGCACATCTTTGGACACTAAGAGACAAATTAGCATGGCCAATCCACCTAACCTACACATCTTTAGACACTAAGGGGCAATTTAGCATGGCCAATCCTCCTAACCCGCACATCTTTGGACACTAAGAGACAAATTAGTATGGCCAATCCACCCTAACCTGCACATCTTTGGACTGTGGGTGGAAACCCACGCAGACACGAGGAGAATGTGCACATTCCGCAAACAGGCCCGAGTCGAACCCTGCAGCTGTGAAGTAGCAGCGCTAGCCCACTGAGCAATACCGTGCCTCCCCCTTCCTTCCTCGCTGGCGCTATCCCTCTCCCTCCCCCGGGAACGAAGGACGATCGTGAAGCGCCGCCTGTGAAATTGGCGTGAGGGAAAAGAAAAAAATCAAGGTTGGACTGGGGCCTAGTGGTAGGTCTTAGCCGTGTAGGCCCCTCCCTCGAGTTCTGGAACGTTCCGCCATCTGATTATGCTCTGCAGCTCTGCACACTCAGATGAGTTGCAAGATAAGGTGAGCTTCACGTTGATGGCGTGCGCATTTCGCTCCTGAGATACTATCTTGTAGCTTAACCCTGGGTCGACATGTTTTTCGAAAGCAGCCATCCCTACCTCTTAACCCCAGGCCGAATCTGCTGTCTTCTTCCACCCCACCCCATCTCTCCCCCCCCCCCCCCGGCCTCCCTCACCTTCCATTTCTGTCCCCCCACAAACCACCCCCCACCCACCTCTCTCTACCACACTCCGCCCCTCGTGGGTAAGCTTGCGAGGGCACAGCAACATCCCATACAACAAGGCCACTTTCCCTGGGGCAGGTGGATGGAGGGATCAGTGCAAGACCAGAGTGTCTACGAACCCTTCCCTCGATTAGAGATTGTGGATTCATTTACAGCATGGAAACAGGCCCTTCGGCCCATCTTGCCCATTTCTTTTTCAACCCCTAAGCGAGTCCCAATTGCCCGCGTTTGGCCCCTATCTCTCTAGACCCATCGTACCCATGTAACTCTCTGAAAGGCCAAATTGTGCCCGCCTCTACTATTCCCTCTAGCAGCTCATTCCAGACACTCTGTGTGAAAAAATTTGCCCCTCTGGACCCCTTTGTATCTCTTCCCCTCTCACCTCAGACCCTCTGGTTTTAGACTCCCCTACCTTTGGGGAAAAGATATTGACTATCTCGCTGATCTGTGCCCCCTCATTATTTTACAGACCTCTATAAGATCACCCCTCCCAAGCTCCAGAGAAAAATGTCCCAGTCTATCCAGCGTCTCCTTATAACTCAATCCATCAAGTCCCGGTAACATCCTAGTAAATCTTTTCTGCCCTCTTTCTTGTTTAATAATATCCTTTCTATAATAGGGTGAGCAGAACTGTACACAGTATTCCAAGTGTTGGCCTTGCCAATGTCTTGTACAACTTCAACAAGACGTCCCCAACTCAATATTCTGATCGATGAAACCAAGAATGCCAAATGCCTTCTTCACCGCTCTGTGACCCCACTTTCAAGGAACTATGAACCTGTACCCCGAGATCTCTCTGTTCTGTAACTCTCCCCTACCATTCACTGAGTAAGTCCTGCCCTGGTTCGATCGACCAAAATGCATCACCTCGCATTTGTCTGAATTAAACTGCATCTGCCATTTGTCAGCCCACTGGCCCAATTGATCAAGATCCCGTTGCAATTGGAGATAACTTTCTTGACTGTCCGCTGCGCCACCAAGCTTGGCGTCGTCTGCTAACCATGCCGGCTATATTCTTATCCAAATCATTAATAGAAGTGTCAAATAACAGCGGATCAAGCACTGATCCCTGAGGATGGTCACAGGCCTCTAGTTTGACAAACAACCCTCTCCAACCACTCTCTGCCGTCTGTTCGGAGTTTTGTATCCATTTGGACACCCTACCCTGGATCCCGGGAGATTTAACTTACACCACGACCTACCACGAATCCCCTTCTCAAAGGTTTTGGGGAAATCCAAGTAGACAACATCAACTGTTCTGCCCTCATCTACCCTACCCCTTCAAAAAAAACTCTATCAAATCTGTGAAACTTGATTCTCCAAAGCCGTGCTGGCTCTCCCTAACCAGTCCTTGCTTCTCCAAATGCCTGTAGGTCCTGTCTCTCAGAATACCTTCCAACCATTTACGGATACGAGGCTCACCGGCTTGTAAGTTTGTTTAAAAAAGGCACAACAACGGCACAACATTTGCCACTCTCTCCCACCTTCATCTGTGACGACCGGTGATTCAAATATCTCGGCAATTTTGTCCCTAGCCTCCCGCAATGTTCTGGGATACACTCCATCAGGGGCTTTATCTACCTTGAAGTGTTTCAAGACTTACAGCACCTCCTTCTCTGTGATATGCACACTCCTCAAAAACATCGTGTTTATTTCCACAAGTTCCCCATCATCCATCCTTTTCTCAACAGTAAATACGGCACGAGGATTATTCATTTAGGATCTCTTGTGGATCTGCATGCAGATGGAATTGTCCATCGAAAAGATCCTGTTACTCCTCTGCCATATCTGTCTCTGTAGAAGCTGTTTCGTGTTCTCTCCAACAACCCCGCTCCATCACCTCTTCCCAACTCCTCAACTGCAGAGAATTGTCAGGATATTGGTATCGTTCAGTTGAAACACAGTGCCACTGACAGTGTGGCGCTCCCTCAGCACTGACCCTCTGACAGTGCGGCGCTCCCTCAGCACTGACCCTCTGACAGTGCGGCGCTCCCTCAGCACTGACCCTCTGACAGTGCGGCGCTCCCTCAGCACTGACCCTCTGACAGTGCGGCGCTCCCTCAGCACTGACCCTCTGACAGTGCGGCGCTCCCTCAGCACTGACCCTCTGACAGTGCGGCACTCCCTCAGCACTGACCCTCTGACAGTGCGGCGCTCCCTCAGCACTGACCCTCTGACAGTGCGGCACTCCCTCGCACTGACCCTCTGACAGTGCGGCGCACTCCCTCAGCACTGACCCTCTGACAGTGCGGCACTCCCTCAGCACTGACCCTCTTGACAGTGCGGCACTCCCCCACTGACCCTCTGACAGTGCGGCACTCCCTCAGCACTGACCCTCTGACAGTGCTGCACTCCCTCAGTACTGACCCTCTGACAGTGCGGCACTCCCTCAGCACTGACCCTCTGACAGTGCGGCACTCCCTCAGCCTGACCCTCTGACAGTGCGGCACTCCCTCAGCACTGACCCTCTGACAGTGCGGCACTCCCTCAGCACTGACCCTCTGACATGTGGCACTCCCTCAGCACTGACCCTCTGACAGTGCGGCACTCCCTCAGCACTGACCCTCTGACAGTGCGGCACTCCCTCAGCACTGACCCTCTGACAGTGCGGCACTCCCTCAGCACTGACCCTCTGACAGTGCGGCACTCCCTCAGCACTGACCCTCTGACAGTGCGGCACTCCCTCAGCACTGACCCTCTGACAGTGCGGCACTCCCTCAGCACTGACCTGCTGACAGTGCAGCACTCCCTCAGCACTAACCCTCTGACAGTGCGGCGCTCCCTCAGCACTGACCCTCTGACAGTGCAGCACTCCCTCAGCACTGACCCTCTGACAGTGCGGCACCCCCTCAAGCACTGACCCTCTGACAGTGCGGCACTCCCTCAGCACTGACCTGCTGACAGTGCAGCACTCCATCAGCACTGACCCTCTGACAGTGCGGCACTCCCTCAGCACTGACCCTCTGACAGTGCGGCTTCCCTCAGCACTGACCTGCTGACAGTGCAGCACTCCCTCAGCACTGACCCTCTGACAGTGCGGCACTCCCTCAGCACTGACCCTCTGACAGTGCGGCTTCCCTCAGCACTGACCCTCTGACAGTGCACCAGTCCCCTAGTGCCAGCACTGAGACTGTGGGGCTGATGTATGGACTGAGTTTTCTGGGTTGGTATCTGAACCATCAGTGTGGTTAAGCTGTCAGTTTACCAATTTTCCTGGCGTTTTTTTTTCAGAGTCTTTGTGGCTGTGTCAAATATCGTGTGAAGATAACTTTGGAGATAAAATTTAAATTCATATCTTTGAAAAGCTGCAATCTGCAGAATCTTCAGATGTAAAGATAGTTACTAACTCTTCAAACCTCATGCTTTGATGATTTATGAAATATGTTGCATGGGGTTTCTGCAGGATCCAGTGCTTCACCCTGTTGATGAAGCTCGATGTTGCAAAGTCGATGTTGTTTTTCCCTCTGGGTTCACTTGCTATTTCTACCCTGGGAGCTTTCAGATTGAAGGAAATCTCGTTCCCGGAGGTGGCACGGTGTCACAGCGGGTTGGCACTGCTGCCTCACGGTGCCAGGGGATCTGGGTTCGATTCCCGGCTCAGGGCACTGAGTGTGTTGGAGTCTGCACATTGGGTTTGCTCCGGTTTCCCCTGGCCAGGTGAGATGGATTGGCCACGCTAAATTGTCCCTTAGTGTCCAATGATGTGCAGGTTAGGTGGATTGGCCATGCTAAATTGCCCCTTAGTGTCCAAAGATGTGCAGGTTAGGTGGATTGGCCATGCTAAATTGCCCCTTAGTGTCCAAAGATGTGCAGGGTTAGTGTGAATTGGCCATGCTAAATTGTCCCTTAGTGTCAAAGATGTGCAGGTTAGGTGGATTGGCCATGCTAAATTGTCCCTTAGTGTCCAAAGATGTGCAGGTTAGGTGGATTGGCCATGCTAAATTGCCCCTTAGTGTCCAAGATGTGCGGGTTAGGGATTGGCCATGCTAAATTGCCCCTTAGTGTCCAAAGATGTGCGGGTTAGGTGGATTGGCCATGCTAAATTGCCCCTTAGTGTCCAAAGATATGTAGGTTTGGTGGATTGGCAATTTAGCAACTGGTCAACTGTGTGACTATATTAGTATTCCAAGATATGGAGAGAGAGAGACAGAGAGAGAGAGAAGAGAGGGAGAGACGGAGAGAGAGAGAGAGAGAGAAAGACAGAGAGAGAGAGAGAGAGACAGAGAGAGACAGGGAGGGAGAGAGACACAGAGAGAGTGACAGAGAGGGAGAGAGCGACAGAGAGAGATACAGAGAGAGACAGAGAGAGAGAGAGAGAGAGACAGAGAGGGAGAGACAGAGAAAGAGAGATAGAGATAGAGAGAGATAGAGAGACAGAGAGAGAGATAGAGAGATAGATACAGAGATACAGAGAGACAGAGAGAGAGAGAGAGAGAGAGGGAGAGACAGAGAAAGAGAGATAGAGAGAGAGAGAGAGAGAGGGAGAGATAGAGAGAGAGAGAGAGAGAGAGAGAGAGAGAGAGAGAGAGAGATAGAGAGAGAGAGAGAGATAGAGAGAGAACAGAGAGAGAGAGAGAGAGAGAGAGAGGGAGAGACAGAGAAAGAGAGATAGAGAGAGAGAGAGAGAGAGGGAGAGATAGAGAGACAGAGAGACAGACAGAGAGAGGGAGCAGGTCCTCTATCTCACACAGGAACGGGGAGACGTACAGAATGAAATCATCTTGATGTTTAATTAAAATACTCTCAGCGAATCCACAGGGCCCAAATCGCAGTATCTCACGGACAGGCATCAGGCCTCAGGCCTGTCACTAGGCCCCGGGAAGACGATATTCCAAACCGGATTTTACTGCGGGATTCTGATCCCAAAGCTGCAGTCCTGCCCTCCTACCCCAGCCTCCCCAACTCCACACACACACACAAACACTCCCAGTGTCAGAGAAAACGGAAATAGGCCCACTGCCTCGTGGAAACAATGGCGGCAAGGTTGGGGGAGAGGGGTTCAAAGGTCGAAGTTCACAGCGTGGCAGACAGGCCCAATCCCTAGGCCCGGAGGGTCACTCACTCCGACAGGGTCAGGAAGTCAGAGACAAAAATATTCCGAGCGGTGTGGGGGGAGGTGGGGAGGTTGGGGGGGCGTGGGAGGGGTGGCGACATTTTGTTCTGATCAAAAGCCGGGGATGTGGCGAATATCCTGGGGGTACGAAGCCCAATCGCGGGCAGGGGGTCGAGGAAGGGTGTCAAGGCCTTGGACAAAGGCTGCGGAGGAGGGGTGGGGGAGGGAGAGGCCTGAGAGGAGTGGGATCGGGAACGTCGGGGAGAGACTGGGACGGTTCCCCCCTCGGAGTTAGAGAAGGTTACGTGGGGGAGATTGAATCGAGCTGCCCTCAGTTGTAAAGGTTCACGGTTGGTTTGTGGGGAAGCGGGGGTGGGTGGTAGAGGTGCAGGCGGTGGGTGGGGTGTGGGGGTGCAGGCGGGGGCGGTGGGGGGGGGTGTGGGTGGTGTTGCTTGGCCTTCTGGAGTTTCCGATGGTCAGAGAATCAGTCTCGTGTTCCGGGAAGGGTCCGGCTCCTGAGGGGAAGTCAACCGGCTGGAACCTTCTTCACGTACCTACCCCCTCCCTTCAACTCCACCCCACTCATAATTCCCTCCCCTCAACTCCCTCCCCTTCCCCTCAACTCACTCCCCTCCACTCCCTTCCCTCAACTCAACTCCTCTCCTCTCCCCTCAACTCAACTCAACCCCCTCCCTCCCTTCCTCACCCACACAACTCCTCTTCTCTCCCCCCTCAACTCAACTCCCCTCCACTCCCCTTCCCTCAACTCAACTCCTCTCCTCTCCCCTCAACTCAACTCCCCTCCACTCCCCTCAACTCAACTCTTCTCCTCTCCCTCCCCTCAACTCAACTCCCTCCCTCCCTTCCCTCAACACAACTCCTCTTCTCTCCCCTCCCTCAACTCAACTCCCTCCACTTCCCCTCCACTCCCCTTCCCTCAACTCAACTCCCCTCCACTCCCCTTCCTCAACTCACTCCTCTCCTTCTCCCCTCCCCTCACTCAACTCCCCTCAACTCAACTCCCCTCCACTCCCCTTCCCTCAACTCAACTCCTGTCAATTCCCCTTCCCAAATCCCAGTCCCCTCAACTTCTTCACTCCCCTTCCCTCAACCCAACTCCCCTCCACTCCCCTTCCCTCAACTCAACTCCTCTCCACTCCCCTCCCCTCAACTCAACTCCCCTCAACTCAACTCACCTCCACTCCCCTTCCCTCAACTCAACTACCTTCCACTCCCCTTCCCTCAACTCAACTCCTGTCAACTCTCCTTCCCTCAATCCCAGTCCCCTCAACTTCCTCTCATTCCCCTCCCCTCAACCCAAATCCCCTCCACTCCCCTTCCCTCAACTCAATCCTGTCAACTCGCTCCTCCTATCTCTCTCTCTCCCTCCATCTCTCTCTCTCTCTTTCCCTCTCTCTCTCTTTCTCTCTCTCTCTCCCCTCCCTATCTCTCCCCCTCAATCTCTCTCTCCCCTCCCTATCTCTCCCCCTCAATCTCTCTCTCCCCCTCCATCTTTCATTCCCCCACTCCTTCTCTCTCTCTCTCTCCCCTCCCCGTCTCCCTCTCCCATCCGGCGAACGCCGCTCGACGGCCATGTATAAGCGTTACACTCTTCCGAGTGGACTCAGCTTCCGAATCTCACTCGGGTGAACCTCAGGTCGGGGCTGCTATTTCAATTCAAGTTGTTGTGGTTGCGTTTGCTTGCGAAGCTCTGAAGAAGTGGGGGAAGTGGGAGGGGAATGGACGGTGGGGATGGGGCGGGGAGGGGGGGACGCACTCCCGAGGCACCCTCACCCGCCCAGGGGGAGATCGGCCAGAGAGGGTAAGAACTAATTACAAAATAAATAACAGTGAGCAGGGCAGAGACCTCAAAGGGTGGTGTGGCCAAGCGGGGTTCCTCCCACAGAGTGGCACTTCAGCCCATCACTGCCAGTCTATCCCCCTCCAACACAGCCCTGGCACAGGACGGGAAGGCAGTGGATGGTCAGTGCTGGGCACAAGGCTCTCACCAAGGTCCTGGTCACCCCACGGTCAGGGGCACTCGGCTGGGAGGGACGGGATCTCCAAACACAACGAACTTCAAACGCAGACGCAAGGAATTCCCGCTCGGAGCCTGGAATCAAGGGAAAAGAGACTTCAGATTGGAGACAGTACAGGGTTAGATACAGAGTAAAGCTCCCTCTACACTGTCCCCCATCCCAGGACAGGTACAGCACGGGGTTAGATACAGAGTAAAGCTCCCTCTACACTGTCCCCCATCAAACACTCCCAGGACAGGTACAGCACGGGGTTAGATACAGAGTAAAGCTCCCTCTACACTGTCCCATCAAACACTCCCAGGACAGGTACAGCACGGGTTAGATACAGAGTAAAGCTCCCTCTACACTGTCCCCCATCAAACACTCCCAGGACAGGTACAGCACGGGGTTAGATACAGAGTAAAGCTCCCTCTACACTGTCCCCCCATCAAACACTCCCAGGACAGGTACAGCACGGGGTTAGATACAGAGTAAAGCTCCCTCTACACTGTCCCCCCATCAAACACTCCCAGGACAGGTACAGCACGGGGTTAGATACAGAGTAAAGCTCCCTCTACACTGTCCCCCATCAAACACTCCCAGGACAGGTACAGCACGGGGTTAGATACAGAGTAAAGCTCCCTCTACACTGTCCCCCCCATCAAACACTCCCAGGACAGGTACAGCACGGGGTTAGATACAGAGTAAAGCTCCCTCTACACTGTCCCCCCATCAAACACTCCCAGGACAGGTACAGCACGGGGTTAGATACAGAGTAAAGCTCCCTCTACACTGTCCCCCCATCAAACACTCCCAGGACAGGTACAGCACGGGTTAGATACAGAGTAAAGCTCCCTCTACACTGTCCCCCATCAACACTCCCAGGACAGGTACAGCACAGGGTTAGATACAGAGTAAAGCTCCCTCTACACTGTCCCCCATCAAACACTCCCAGGACAGGTACAGCACGGGGTTAGATACAGAGTAAAGCTCCCTCTACACTGTCCCCCCATCAAACACTCCCAGGACAGGTACAGCACAGGGTTAGATACAGAGTAAAGCTCCCTCTACACTGTCCCCCCATCAAACACTCCCAGGACAGGTACAGCACGGGGTTAGATACAGAGTAAAGCTCCCTCTACACTGTAAAACTCCAGGACAGGTACAGGGGTTAGATACAGAGTAAAGCTCCCTCTACACTGTCCCATTCCAAACACTCCCAGGACGGTACAGCACAGGGTTAGATACAGAGTAAAGCTCCCTCTACACTGTCCCTCCATCAAACACTCCCAGGACAGGTACAGCACAGGGTTAGATACAGAGTAAAGCTCCCTCTACACTGTCCCATCAAACACTCCCAGGACAGGTACAGCACAGGGTTAGATACAGAGTAAAGCTCCCTCTACACTGTCCCGCATCAACACTCCCAGGACAGGTACAGCACGGGGTTAGATACAGAGTAAAGCTCCCTCTACACTGTCCCCCCACAAACACTCCCAGGACAGGTACAGCATGGGTTACATGCAGAGTAAAGCTCCTCTACACTGTCCTCCCATCAACACTCCCAGGACAGGTACAGCACGGGTTAGAATACAGAGTAAAGCTCCCTCTACACTGTCCCCCCATCAAACACCTCCAGGAAAAGGGACAGCACGGGGTTAGATACGAGTAAAGCTCCCTCTACACTGTCCCCCCATCAAACACTCCCAGGACAGGTACAGCACGGGGTTAGATACAGAGTAAAGCTCCCTCTACACTGTCCCCCATCCAGGACAGGTACAGCACGGGGTTAGATACAGAGTAAAGCTCCCTCTACACTGTCCCCCCATCCCAGGACAGGTACAGCACGGGGTTAGATACAGAGTAAAGCTCCCTCTACACTGTCCCCCATCAAACACTCCCAGGACAGGTACAGCCGGGGTTAGATACAGAGTAAAGCTCCCTCTACACTGTCCCCCCATCAAACACTCCCAGGACGGTACAGCAGGGTTAGATACAGAGTAAAGCTCCCTCTACACTGTCCCCATCACCTCCCAGGACAGGTACAGCACGGGGTTAGATACAGAGTAAAGCTCCCTCTACACTGTCCCCCCATCAAACACTCCCAGGACAGGTACAGCACGGGGTTAGATACAGAGTAAAGCTCCCTCTACACTGTCCCCCATCAAACACTCCCAGGACAGGTACAGCACGGGGTTAGATACAGAGTAAAGCTCCCTCTACACTGTCCCCCATCAACACTCCCAGGGTACAGCACGGGGTTAGATACAGAAGCTCCCTCTACCCCCCTCACCCAGACAGGTACAGCACGGGGTTAGATACAGAGTAAAGCTCCCTCTACACTGTCCCCCCATCAAACACTCCCAGGACAGGTACAGCACGGGGTTAGATACAGAGTAAAGCTCCCTCTACACTGTCCCCCATCAAACACTCCCAGGACAGGTACAGCACGGGTTAGATACAAGTAAGCTCCCTCTACACTGTCCCCCCATCAACACTCCCAGGACAGGTACAGCACGGGGTTAGATACAGAGTAAAGCTCCCTCTACACTGTCCCCCATCAAACACTCCCAGGACAGGTACAGCACGGGTTAGATACAGAGTAAAGCTCCCTCTACACTGTCCCCCATCAACCTCCAGGACATTACAGCACAGGGTTAGATGTGGTTAGCTCCTCTTCACTCTCCCCCCATCAACCTCCCAGGAGAGGTACAGCAACAGGGTTAGATATAGATAAAGCTCCTTCTACACTGTCCCCATCAAACACTCCCAGGACAGGTACAGCACGGTTAGATACAGAGTAAAGCTCCCTCTACACTGTCCCCCCATCAAACACTCCCAGGACAGGTACAGCACGGGGTTAGATACAGAGTAAAGCTCCCTCTACACTGTCCCCCCATCAAACATCCCAGGACAGGTACAGCACGGGGTAAGATACAGAGTAAAGCTCCCTCTACACTGTCCCCCCATCAAACAAGGACAGGTACAGCACGGGGTTAGATACAGAGTAAAGCTCCTCTACACTGTCCCCCATTCCAGGACAGGTACAGCACGGGGTTAGATACAGAGTAAAGCTCCCTCTACACTGTCCCCCATCCCAGGACAGGTACAGCACGGGGTTAGATACAGAGTAAAGCTCCCTCTACAATGTCCCCCCATCCAAAACACTCCCAGAACAGGTACAGCACGGGTTAGATAAAGCTCCCTCTACAATGTCCCCCCATCAAACACTCCCCAGTACAGCACGGGGTTAGATACAGAGTAAAGCTCCCTCTACACTGTCCCCCAAAACTCCCAGGACAGGTACAGCACGGGGTTAGATACAGAGTAAAGCTCCCTCTACACTGTCCCCCCATCAAACACTCCCGGACAGGACAGCACGGGGTTAGATACAGAGTAAAGCTCCCTCTACACTGTCCCCCATCAAACACTCCCAGGACAGGTACAGCACGGGGTTAGATACAGAGTAAAGCTCCCTCTACACTGTCCCCCATCAAACACTCCCAGGACAGGTACAGCACGGGGTTAGATACAGAGTAAAGCTCCCTCTACACTGTCCCCCATCAAACACTCCCAGGACAGGTACAGCACGGGGTTAGATACAGAGTAAAGCTCCCTCTACACTGTCCCCATCAAACACTCCCAGGACAGGTACAGCACGGGGTTAGATACAGAGTAAAGCTCCCTCTACACTGTCCCCATCAAACACTCCCAGGACAGGTACAGCACGGGGTTAGATACAGAGTAAAGCTCCCTCTACACTGTCCCCCCATCAAACACTCCCAGGACAGGTACAGCACGGGGTTAGATACAGAGTAAAGCTCCCTCTACACTGTCCCCCATCAAACACTCCCAGGACAGGTACAGCACGGGGTTAGATACAGAGTAAAGCTCCCTCTACACTGTCCCCCATCAAACACTCCCAGGACAGGTACAGCACGGGGTTAGATACAGAGTAAAGCTCCCTCTACACTGTCCCCCATCAAACACTCCCAGGACAGGTACAGCACGGGGTTAGATACAGAGTAAAGCTCCCTCTACACTGTCCCCCATCAAACACTCCCAGGACAGGTACAGCACGGGGTTAGATACAGAGTAAAGCTCCCTCTACACTGTCCCCCATCAAACACTCCCAGGACAGGTACAGCACGGGGTTAGATACAGAGTAAAGCTCCCTCTACACTGTCCCCCCATCACACTCCCAGGACAGGTACAGCACGGGGTTAGATACAGAGTAAAGCTCCCTCTACACTGTCCCCATCAAACACTCCCAGGACAGGTACAGCACGGGGTTAGATACAGAGTAAAGCTCCCTCTACACTGTCCCCATCAAACACTCCCAGGACAGGTACAGCACGGGGTTAGATACAGAGTAAAGCTCCCTCTACACTGTCCCCATCAAACACTCCCAGGACAGGTACAGCACGGGGTTAGATACAGAGTAAAGCTCCCTCTACACTGTCCCCATCAAACACTCCCAGGACAGTTAACAGCACAGGGTTAGATACAGAGTAAAGCTCCCTCTACACTGTCCCCCCATCAAACATTCCAGGACAGGTACAGCACGGGGTTAGATACAGAGTAAAGCTCCCTCTACACTGTCCCCCATCAAACACTCCCAGGACAGGTACAGCACGGGGTTAGATACAGAGTAAAGCTCCCTCTACACTGTCCCCCATCAAACACTCCCAGGACAGGTACAGCACGGGGTTAGATACAGAGTAAAGCTCCCTCTACACTGTCCCCCATTCCAGGACAGGTACAGCACGGGGTTAGATACAGAGTAAAGCTCCCTCTACACTGTCCCCCATCCCAGGACAGGTACAGCACGGGGTTAGATACAGAGTAAAGCTCCCTCTACAATGTCCCCCAATCAAACACTCCCAGAACAGGTACAGCACGGGGTTAGATACAGAGTAAAGCTCCCTCTACACTGTCCCCCCATCAAACACTCCCAGGACAGGTACAGCACGGGGTTAGATACAGAGTAAAGCTCCCTCTACACTGTCCCCCCATCAAACACTCCCAGGACAGGTACAGCACGGGGTTAGATACAGAGTAAAGCTCCCTCTACACTGTCCCCCATCAAACACTCCCAGGACAGGTACAGCACGGGGTTAGATACAGAGTAAAGCTCCCTCTACACTGTCCCCCATCAAACACTCCCAGGACAGGTACAGCACGGGGTTAGATACAGAGTAAAGCTCCCTCTACACTGTCCCCCATCAAACACTCCCAGGACAGGTACAGCACGGGTTAGATACAGAGTAAAGCTCCCTCTACACTGTCCCCCCATCAAACACTCCCAGGACAGGTACAGCACGGGTTAGATACAGAGTAAAGCTCCCTCTACACTGTCCCCATCAACACTCCCAGGACAGGTACAGCACGGGGTTAGATACAGAGTAAAGCTCCCTCTACACTGTCCCCCATCAAACACTCCCAGGACAGGTACAGCACGGGGTTAGATACAGAGTAAAGCTCCCTCTACACTGTCCCCCATCAAACACTCCCAGGACAGGTACAGCACGGGTTAGATACAGAGTAAAGCTCCCTCTACACTGTCCCCCCATCAACACTCCCAGACAGGTACAGCACGGGGTTAGATACAGAGTAAAGCTCCCTCTACACTGTCCCCCATCAAACACTCCCAGGACAGGTACAGCACGGGGTTAGATACAGAGTAAAGCTCCCTCTACACTGTCCCCCCATCAAACACTCCCAGGACAGGTACAGCACGGGGTTAGATACAGAGTAAAGCTCCCTCTACACTGTCCCCCCATCAAACACTCCCAGGACAGTACAGCACGGTTAGATACAGAGTAAACTCCCTCTATGTAAAACTCCAGGACAGGTACAGGGGTTAGATACAGAGTAAAGCTCCCTCTACACTGTCCCATCAAACACTCCCAGGACAGGTACAGCACAGATGATACAGAGTAAGCTCCCTCTACACTGTCCCCCCATCAAACACTCCCAGGACAGGTACAGCACGGGGTTAGATACAGAGTAAAGCTCCCTCTACACTGTCCCATCAAACACTCCCAGGACAGGTACAGCACAGGGTTAGATACAGAGTAAAGCTCCCTCTACACTGTCCCCCATCAAACACTCCCAGACAGGTACAGCACGGGGTTAGATACAGAGTAAAGCTCCCTCTACACTGTCCCCCCACACAACACTCCCAGGACAGGTACAGCACAGGGTTAGATACAGAGTAAAGCTCCCTCTACACTGTCCCCCATCAACACTCCCAGGACAGGTACAGCACGGGTTAGATACAGAGTAAAGCTCCCTCTACACTGTCCCCCCATCAAACACCCCCAGGACAGGTACAGCACGGGGTTAGATACGAGTAAAGCTCCCTCTACACTGTCCCCCCATCAAACACTCCCAGGACAGTACAGCACGGGGTTAGATACAGAGTAAAGCTCCCTCTACACTGTCCCCCATCCAGGACAGGTACAGCACGGGGTTAGATACAGAGTAAAGCTCCCTCTACACTGTCCCCCATCCCAGGACAGGTACAACACAGGGGTTAGATACAGAGTAAAGCTCCCTCTACACTGTCCCCCATCAAACACTCCCAGGACAGGTACAGCCGGGGTTAGATACAGAGTAAAGCTCCCTCTACACTGTCCCCCATCAAACACTCCCAGGACAGGTACAGCAGGGGTTAGATACAGAGTAAAGCTCCCTCTACACTGTCCCCCATCAAACACTCCCAGGACAGGTACAGCACGGGGTTAGATACAGAGTAAAGCTCCCTCTACACTGTCCCCCCATCAAACACTCCCAGGACAGGTACAGCACGGGGTTAGATACAGAGTAAAGCTCCCTCTACACTGTCCCCCATCAAACACTCCCAGGACAGGTACAGCACGGGGTTAGATACAGAGTAAAGCTCCCTCTACACTGTCCCCCCTCAACACTCCCAGACCAGACAGGTACAGCACGGGGTTAGATACAGAGTAAAGCTCCCTCTACACTGTCCCCCATCAAACACTCCCAGGACAGGTACAGCAGGGGGTTAGATACAGAGTAAAGCTCCCTCTACACTGTCCCCCATCAAACACTCCCAGGACAGGTACAGCACGGGGTTAGATACAGAGTAAAGCTCCCTCTACACTGTCCCCCATCAAACACTCCCAGGACAGGTACAGCACGGGGTTAGATACAGAGTAAAGCTCCCTCTACACTGTCCCCCATCAAACACTCCCAGGACAGTACAGCACGGGGTTAGATACAGAGTAAAGCTCCCTCTACACTGTCCCCCCACTCCCAGGACAGGTACAGCACGGGGTTAGATACAGAGTAAAGCTCCCTCTACACTGTCCCCCCCATCCCAGGACAGGTACAGCACGGGGTTAGATACAGAGTAAGCTCCCTCTAACCTTCCCCCCATCAAACACTCCCAGGACAGGTACAGCACGGGGTTAGATACAGAGTAAAGCTCCTCTACATCTTCCCCCATCCCAGGACAGGTACAGCACGGGGTTAGATACAGAGTAAAGCTCCCCTACACTGTCCCCCATCAAACACTCCCAGAACGACAGGTACAGCACGGGGTTAGATACGAGTAAAGCTCCCTCTACACTGTCCCCCATCAAACACTCCCAGGACAGGTACAGCACGGGGTTAGATACAGAGTAAAGCTCCCTCTACACTGTCCCCCATCAAACACTCCCAGGACAGGTACAGCACGGGGTTAGATACAGAGTAAAGCTCCCTCTACACTGTCCCCCCATCAAACACTCCCAGGACAGGTAAGCACGGGTTAGATACAGAGTAAAGCTCCCTCTACACTGTCCCCCCATCAAACACTCCCAGGACAGGTACAGCACGGGGTTAGATACAGAGTAAAGCTCCCTCTACACTGTCCCCCCATCAAACACTCCCAGGACAGGTACAGCACGGGGTTAGATACAGAGTAAAGCTTCCTCTACACTGTCCCCATCAAACACTCCCAGGACAGGTACAGCACGGGGTTAGATACAGAGTAAAGCTCCCTCTACACTGTCCCCCATCAAACACTCCCAGGACAGGTACAGCACGGGGTTAGATACAGAGTAAAGCTCCCTCTACACTGTCCCCCCATCAAACACTCCCAGGACAGGTACAGCACGGGGTTAGATACAGAGTAAAGCTCCCTCTACACTGTCCCCCCATCAAACACTCCCAGGACAGGTACAGCACGGGGTTAGATACAGAGTAAAGCTCCCTCTACACTGTCCCCCCATCAAACACTCCCAGGACAGGTACAGCACGGGGTTAGATACAGAGTAAGCTCCCTCTACACTGTCCCCCCCATCAAACACTCCCAGGACAGGTACAGCACGGGGTTAGATACAGAGTAAAGCTCCCTCTACACTGTCCCCGATCAAACACTCCCAGGACAGGTACAGCACGGGGTTCGATACAGCGTAAAGCTCCCTCTACACTGTCCCCCATCAAACACTCCCATGACAGGTACAGCACGGGGTTAGATACAGAGCAAAGCTCCCTCTACACTGTCCCCCATCAAACACTCCCAGGACAGGTACAGCACGGGGTTAGATACAGAGTAAAGCTCCCTCTACACTGTCCCCATCAAACACTCCCAGGACGGTACAGCACGGTTAGATACAGAGTAAAGCTCCCTCTACACTGTCCCCCATCAAACACTCCCAGGACAGTTACAGCACGGGGTTAGATACAGAGTAAAGCTCCTTCTACACTGTCCCCCCATCAACACTCCCAGGACAGTACAGCACCGGTTAGATACAGAGTAAAGCTCCCTCTACACTGTCCCCCATCAAACACTCCCAGGACAGGTACAGCACGGGGTTAGATACAGAGTAAAGCTCCTCTACACTTTCCCCCATCAAACACTCCCAGGACAGGTACAGCACGGGGTTAGATACAGAGTAAAGCTCCCTCTACACTGTCCCCAATCAAACACTCCCAGGACAGGTACAGCACGGGGTTAGATACAGAGTAAAGCTCCCTCTACACTGTCCCCCCATCAAACACTCCCAGGACAGGTACAGCACGGGGTTAGATACAGAGTAAAGCTCCCTCTACTGTCCCCCCATCAAACACTCCCAGGACAGGTACAGCAACGGGTTTAGATACAGAGTAAAGCTCCCTCTACACTGTCCCCCCATCAAACACTCCCAGGACAGGTACGGGCACGGTTAGATACAGAGTAAAGCTCCCTCTACACTGTCCCCCTCAAACACTCCCAGGACAGGTACAGCACGGGGTTAGATACAGAGTAAAGCTCCCTCTACACTGTCCCCCATCAAACACTCCCAGGACAGGTACAGCACGGGGTTAGATACAGAGTAAAGCTCCCTCTACACTTTCCCCCCATCAAACACTCCCAGGACAGGTACAGCACGGTTAGATACAGAGTAAAGCTCCCTCTACACTGTCCCCCATCAAACACTCCCAGGACAGGTACAGCACGGGTTAGATACAGAGTAAAGCTCCCTCTCACCTGTCCCCCATCAAACACTCCCATGACATATACATTACTGGTTAGATACAAAGTAAGCTCCCTCTACACTTTCCCCCATCAAACACTCCCAGGACAGTACACCACAGAGTTAGATACAGAGTAAAGCTCCCTCTACACTGTCCCCCAATCAAACACTCCCAGGACAGGTACAGCACGTGGTTAGATACAGAGTAAAGCTCCCTCAACACTGTCCCCATCAAACACTCCCAGGACACGTACAGCATGGGGTTACATACAGAGTAAAGCTCCCTCTACACTGTCCCCGGGGGAGCGCAGCCCTACCTCAGGGCGCACGCGAACCAACCGCCGCGCCGCCGTTCACATTTCCGCAGTACTCAGCTCGGGCCATCAGAGCGCATGCGCAACAAACAGCCGCGCCCCCTTTCGCTCTCCCCAACGCGGCCGCATCCCTCCCGTGCGCATGCGCGGCAACCCGGCTCGCCACCCGATCCAGCGGGAGGGGAGAAGGCTCCAGTGCGCATGCGCACCCAGCGCTTAGACTTCCTGTCACATTCGAACACAGATCGGGCCCTCTGGTACGCATGCGCAAAAAACGGCCTCCAACCTTTCGCGTAGCGAGACAGCTCGAGGACCATCAGGGCGCATGCGCACCAGCGTCGTTTTCTTCCCCCCCTTCGCTTCCAATCGGCTCGGCTCATCAGGAGCGCATGCGCACCGCTGTCGTTTCCCCCCCTCGCATTGCCGAATTGGGCTCGGCTCCATCAGAGGATGCGCACCAGCCGTCGTTTTTCCCCTCCTCGCCCTTCCGAATGGGTGCTCGGCTCCATCAGAGCGCATGCGCACAGCCGTCGTTTTCCCCCCTCGCATTCCGACGCAGCTCGAGCCCTCTCAGTGCGCATGCCCACTAACGGCCGCGCCGCCTGTCGTGTCCCCGGATGCGGCTCCGGCTCCCTCATCGCCCAAAGGGAGCGAGAACATCCACTCCCCTTCATACGTATGTGTAATGAGACAGGTAAAATTAATAATTCCCCTTTGTGAGAGAATCCTCTTGGAATGAGTGATCACAAATATGGCTGAGTTTCTAATACAGACGGAAAGTGGGGTCCCAAACCAGTAAAGAAGGCACCATAGCAAGAGGGTGGCTAATGGAGACTGGGAACACAGCTGATGAGGACTTCTTTCTCAGGGCTCAGCAAAAATATGTCCCAGTGAAAAAGAAAAGGGATAACCAGCCGTGGATTACCAAGGAAGTAAAGGAGGGTATCGGATCACAAACCAGTGCCTACGGAGCGGCCAAAATTAGCGGGGAACTGGAAGATTGGGAAAGCTTTTTAAGAAAAAAACAACAAAGAACTGGGCGGCACGGTGGGTTAGCACTGCTCCTTCCCAGCTCCAGGGACTCGGGTTCGATTCCCGGCTCGGGTCACTGTCTGTGTGGAGTTTGCACATTCTCCCCGTGTCTGCGTGGGTTTCCTCCAGGTGCTCCGGTTTCCAAAGATGTACGGGTTAGGTTGATTGGCCATGCTAAGGAATTGCCCCATTATTGTCCAGGGATGCATAGGTTAGAGGGATTTGTGGGTATAAAACGTGGGGTTAGGGCCTGGATGGGATAGTGTTTGGTGCAGACTGGATGGGCTGAAGGGCCTCTTTCTGCACTGCAGGATTCTATGATAACTAAAGAGAGTATCAAATTACAAATCAATGCATACAGAGTGGCCAAAATGAGTGGAGAACTAGAAGATTGGGAAATGCAGTGTTGAGGATGCAGTGCATTTGCCTGAGGAAGACACAAGAGTGCTGAAAGCTCGCAATTTTACTATCAAATAAATCGGTTGGATTAAAAATTGGTGTTGCTAAATTCTTACTGAGTTTTCGCCTCAACTGTTCACCACATACATAGATGATCTGGAGGAGGGGACCAAGTGTAGGGTAACAAGTGCGGATGACACAAAGATGAGCGGGAAAGCAAATTGCGTGGAGGATACAGAAAGTCTGCAGAGAGATTTGGATAGGCTAAGTGAGTGAGCAAAGATCTGGCAGATGGAGTATAACGTTGGTGTGAGGTTATCTACTTCGGAAGAAATGATAGTAAAATGGATTATTATTTAAACGGTGAAAAATTACAACGTGCTGTGCAGAGGCACCTGGGGATCCTTGTGCATGAATCGCAAAAACCCAGTTTGCAGGTGATCGAGAAGGCGAATGGGATGTTGGCCTTTATCGAGAGGGGGGCAGAATATAAAAGCAGGGAGGTCTTGCTGCAGTTGTACAGGGCACTGGTGAGGCCGCAACTAGAGTACTGTGCGCAGTTTTGGTCCCCTTATTTAAGAAAGGATATATTGGCTTTGGAGGGGGTACAGGGAAGGTTCACCAGGTTAATCCCGGAGACGAGGGGGTTAGCTTATGAGGAGAGATTGAGTAGATTGGGCCTGTACTCATTGGACTTCAGAAGGCTGAGGGGGAGATCTTATCGAGACTTATAAGATAATGAAAGGGCTAGATAGGGTAGGAGCAGCGAGGTTATTTCCACTTAGAATGGAAACAAGAACTAGAGGGCACAGCTTCAGAATACAGGGGAGTCAATTTAGAGCAGAGTTAGGAGGAACGTCTTCTCCCAGAAGCTAGTGAATCTCTGCCCAATGAAGCAAAGAACAAAACAGCACGGGAAACAGGCCCTTCGGCCCAACAGTGGAGGTTACGACAGCTCAGTGGCTATCGCTGATATGAGCTAACTTGTGTTTATGTCAGGATTTTATGAGCTGTGCTGTGCAGATACATGGATTTGGGGCCTGTGTCTGTGGGAGTTTGCGCGTTCTCCCCGTGCTCGCATGGGTTTTTCTCCGGGCGCTCCGGTTTCCTCCCACACCCCAAAGATGTGGCTAATCGGCAAAACAAATTCTCCCTGAATCGTCTCAAATTTGGTTTTTAATCCATAGATCTATAAACACGGACAGGGATCGCGGGTAGAGGTGGGAACATCGGGGTGGCGGCGCGGGCTCGTTGGGCCGAAGGTCTTATTGAATGGCGGGGCAGGCTCGAGGGGCCGGATGGCCAACTCCTGCCCTCTGATTCTTCTATTCATTAAGGGGACAGGGCCATAGCACTGCCACACCCTAAACAGGGACCCCAGCCAACAGCTCTGATGAAGGTGTATCCAGACTCCAAACATTGGCTCTATTCTCTCTTCACAGATCCAGCAATTTCTGCCTTGGTTTCAGATTCCACCATCCGCAGCATTTTGCTTTTCAATCAGGTCACCTCCCAAGTGCGCAAGCGGCCACGCCCCTTTCATGCATAATCATGAAAGGGGCGGGGGCAGCAGCACCAGGTGTCACGCCCACTTCCACTGGCCCTGTTCATCGACTGTGCCAGCGCGCAGCTGTACCGAAGGCCACGCCCCTTTCTCATGCATATTCATCAAGGGCGCCCACGCTCCAGATTTATATTCATGAAGAGGCGGGGCCGCGCTCCCAAAGGCCCCGCCCCCTTCTCATTCTCTTCAGCGGTGGGCTCACTGCCACTGCGCAGCTGCCAAAGTGGCCACGCCCACTTCGTTTGTATTCATGCCTTCACCAAGCGCCTGTCCCCACCACCTCTCCACTCCGTTTCCCCCTTCCCCATCCAAATACCTCTCCCCACTTCAATACCTCCTCCCCCATACAAATACCCTTCCCTCATACAAATACCCCTCCTCACTCCAATATCCCTTCCCCCCTACAAATATTCCCCCTCACTCCAATACCCCCATCCCCAATCTAATACCTCCTCCCCCACTCCAATACCCTTCCCAATCCAATACCCCTCCCCCTACAAATCCCTTCCCCACTCCAATACCCCCTCCCCCATACCAAATACCCTTCCCCAATCCAATACCCCCTCCCCCATACAAATACCCTTCCCCATCCAATACCCCTCCCCCATAATACCCTTCCCCAACCAATCCCTCCATCAATACCCTTCCCAATCCAATACCCCTCCCCCATACAAATACCCTTCCCCAATCCCAATACCCCCTCCCCCATACAAATACCCTTCCCCAATCCAATACCCCTTCCCCATCCAAATACCTCTCCCCACTTCAATACCTCCCCCCCATACAAATACCCTTCCCTCATAAAATACCCCTCCTCACTCCAATATCCCTTCCCCCCTACAAATATTCCCCCTCACTCAATACCCCATCCCCCCAATTCTAATACCTCCTCCCCCACTCCAATAACCCTTCTCACTCCAATACCCCCTCCCCCATACAAATACCCTTCCCCAATCCAATACCCCCTCCCCCATACAAATACCCTTCCCCAATCCAATACCCCCTCCCCATACAAATATACACTCCCCCGCTCCAATATATCCTCACCCACTCCAGTAGTCCCTCCCCCACTCCAATAGCACCTCCCCGAGTCCAATGCTCCCTCCGCCACTCTAATACACCCTCCCCCAGTTCAATGCCCTGTCACCCATTCCAGTACCCCATCCCCCACTCTAACACTCCTCCCCCAACTCTTATACCTCCTCTCCCACTCTTATATCCCCTCTTCCATTCCAATACACCCTCTCCTTCAGTCCAGTACCTCTCCCTCCAGTCTAATACCCATAACCCCACCCCAACATCTCCCCCCCCCTCTAATTCCCTTCCCATACAAATACCCTCCCTCCACTCTAATAGCCGTCCGCTCACTGTAATACCCCTCCCTTCACTCTAATACCCCATTCCAATAGCCTCTCCCCGACTCTAATATTCTTGCTCCACTCTAATATTCCACCCCCCCACTCTAATACTCCTCCCCACACTCTAATACCCTCCTCCCACACAAATGTCCTTCCACCACACTAATACCCCATCCTCTTCCCCTCCTGCCTACGAATTCACTCCTCCCCCAACATACCCATGTCCCCTGATTCATGAGATCAGCCTATCTGGGTTCAAATCCCGCCACAGCAGGTGGTGGAATTTGAATTCAATAAAAAATATCTGGAATTAAGAGTCTTCTGATGACCCATTGCCGATTGTCAGATAAACCCATCTGATACCAGTTAGGGAAGGAAATCTGCCATCCCTACCCCAGTCTGGCCTACAGGTGACTCCAGAGTCACACCAATGGGGTTGACTCTCAACTACCCTCCAAGGATCAACTAGGGATGGGCAATAAATGCTGGCCCAGCCAGTGACGCCAATGTCCCACCAATGAATAAAGATCATATTGAATGGCAGAGTAGTTTCAAAGGAGTGAACGGTTTGCTCCTGTTCCTAATATGTTCTATGGGTAGCATGGTGGCACAGTGGTTAACATGCTGGGTTCGATTCCCAGCTCGGGTCACTGTCTGTTCAGATTCTGCATATTCTCCTCGTGTCTGCATGGGTTTCGTCCGGGTTTTCCTGTTTCCTCCCACAGTCTAAAAGACATGCTGGTTAGGTGCTAAATTCTCCCTCAGTGTAACCCGGAGCATGGCAACTAGAGGATTTTCACAGTAACTTCACTGCACTATTAGTGTAAGCCAGTTTGTGACGTTAATACATAAGTTTTCCTATCAAGTAACTCTGGCCTCTCCGCTCTCCCCCAGGTATGCAAATTCAAATGGATATCTTAGCAAATGAAAAAAATGCCTTGCAAACACAAGGAAATGCTTCAGAAACTCAATTGTTTTGGTTTAGTCTATTTATTAGTGTCACAAGTAACACTGCAATGAAGTTAGAGTTGCCACACTCCGGCGCCTGTTCAGATACACTGAGGGAGAATTTAGCACCTAACCAGCACATCTTTGGAAACTAAAGGCAATTTAGCATGGCCAATCCACTTAACCTGCACATCTTTGGACACTAAGGGGCAATTTAGTTTCTTCCTAACCAACCCCCCAGCGGAGGGGAATATATCTCTCAACAATAATCTCTCCCTCAATGTCAACAAAGCAAAGGAGATTGTCATCAACTTCAGGAAGCATAAAGCAGAACATGCCCCTGTCTACATCAATGGGGACCAAGTAGAACAGAACGAGAGCTTCAAGTTTCTAGGTGTCCAGATCACCAACAACTTGTTCTGGTCCCCCTCATGCCAACACTGTAGTTAAGAAAGCCCACCAACGCCTCATCTTTCTCAGAGGACTAAGGAAATTTAGCATGTCCGCTATGACTCTCACCAGTTTGTACAGATGCCCCATAGAAAGCATCCTTTCCGTATCACAGCTTGGTATGGGCTCAAGGAACTACAAAAGGTTGTGAATGTAGCCTAGTCCATCACGCAAACCAGCCTCCCATCCATTCACTCTGTCTATATTTCCCGCTCCCTCGGGGAAAAGCAATCAGCGTAAATTAAGGACACCATGCACCTCGAGCATTCTCTCTTTCCAGCTTCTTCCGTTCGGAGAAAGATACAAAGGTCTGAAGTCGCGTACCAACTGCTCAGGAACAACTTCTTCCCTGCTGCTGTCAGACTTTTGAATGGACTTATCTTGCATTAAATTGATCCTTCTCTACACCCTAGTTATGACTGTAACCACTACATTCTGCACTCTCTCCTTTCCTTCTCCCTGTGTACTCTATGAAAGGTATGCTTTGTATAGCGTGCAAGGGACAATACTTTCACTGTAGACTAATACATGTGGCAATAATAAATCAAATCCAGTATTAAGTCAGTCTTTCTCCAGACACTAGATAGAACATAGAACATAACAGCACAGAACAGGCCCTTCGGCCTTCGATGTTGCGCCGACCAATATAAAAAGCAATGCCCCTCCAAACTAAACCATTCCCTTCTCTTCCATATACTTATCAACAAACCTCTTAAACGCCACCAAACTTGGCGCATCTACAACCGCTGCAGGCAGGGCATTCCACTCCCTAATCACTCTTTGAGTAAAGATATGACTGTAATACTACATTCTGCATCCTCTTCTTTCCTTCTCCCTGATGTACTCTATGAACGGTGTGTTTTATCCATATAGCGCAAAGAAACAATACTTTTCACTGTATCCCAGTACACGTGACAATAATAAATCAAATGTTAAGCTGAGCTTTCTCTACACCCCTCGCTGTGACTGTAGCACTACATTCTGCACACTCTCCTTTCCTTCTCTATGAACGGTATGCTTTGTCTGTATCGTGCACAAAAAAGCAATACTTTTCACTGTACACTACTACACGTGACAATCAAATCAAAATCAAATCTCCCGGCTGAATGACAGAGGGACAGCTCGCTGCATGGTTCACGGAACTCCTGCCCTCTCCCCTGGCCAAATCTGTTCCAGATCAGCAACAAGCAGAAAGGGCGAGTTATTTATAAAGACCCAATGCACCCTTTCTCAACCACTACCCCTCTCCACTCACACCCTCAAATGTCAGAGGGTCAAGGCCCGAATTTAGCCCCTCCATCTGCAAAACGCACAAGCTTGCACATTTGCTTTTCCTTTGCAAGCGAAGGCATAAAAGTTTACAAACACAAATAAACACTGTGCAAACTCAGAAATGTCTCGGAAACTCAGAAGTATGCCTTGCAAATTGAACTATTGCAAATTCAAATGGATATCTTAGCAAATGAAAAAAAATGCCTTGCAAACACAAGGAAATGCTTCAGAAACTCAATTGTTTTGGTTTAGACTATTTATTAGTGTCACAAGTAACACTGCAATGAAGTTAGAGTTGCCACACTCCGGCGCCTGTTCAGTTACACTGAGGGAGAATTTAGCACCTAACCAGCACATCTTTGGAAACTAAAGGCAATTTAGCATGGCCAATCCACTTAACCTGCACATCTTTGGACACTAAGGGGCAATTTAGCATGGCCAATCCACCTAACCTACGCTACACATCTTTGGACACTAAGGGCAATTTAGCAGCCAATCCACTAACCTGCACATCTTTGGACACTAAGGGGCAATTTAGCATGGCCAATCCACTTAACCTGCACATCTTTGGACACTAAAAGGCAATTTAGCATGGCCAATCCACCTAACCTGCACATCTTTGGACACTAAAGGCAATTTAGCATGGCCAATCCACCTAACCTGCACATCTTTGGACACTAAGGGCAATTTAGCATGGCCAATCCACCTAACCTACCATCTTTCGTCACTAAAAGGCAATTTAGTATGGCCAATCCACCTAACCTGCACATCTTTGGACACTCAGGGACAATTTAGCATGGCCAATCCCCCTAACTACACATCTTTAGACACCAAAGGGCAATTTAGCAGGGCCAATCCCCCTAACCTGCACATCTTTGGACACTAAAGGGCAATTTAGCATGGTCAATCCACCTAACTTCCACATCTTTGACACTAAAGGGCAATTTAGCATGGCCAATCCACCTAACCTACACATCTTGGACACTAAGGGGCAATTTAGCATGGCCAATCCCCTAACTACACATCTTTGGACACTAAGGGCAATTTAGCATGGCCAATCCCCCTAACTACCATCTTGGACACTAAGGGGCAATTTAGCATGGCCAATCCCCCTAACTACACATCTTTGGACACTAAGGGGCAATTTAGCATGGCCATCCCCCTAACTACAAATCTTTGGACACTAAGGGGCAATTTAGCATGGCCAATCCCCCTAACTACACATCTTTAGACACCAAAGGACAATTTAGCATGGCCAATCCACCTAACCTGCACATCTTTAGACACCAAAGGACAATTTAGCATGGCCAATCCACCTAACCTGCACATCTTTGGACACTAAGGGGCAATTTAGCATGGCCAATCCCCCTAACTACACATCTTTAGACACCAAAGGGCAATTTAGCACGGCTAATTCCTCTAACAGTACATCTTTCGAAATGTGGGAAGAAATCGGAGCACCTGGAGAAAACCCACACAGACTCAGGGAGAACGTGCAGACTCTGAACTGTGACCCAAGGCCGGAATTAAACCTGGGTCTCTAGCGCTGTGAGGCAGCCGTGCTAAATCATTGTGCCAACATGCCACCTTGCAAATTGAAATATGTGCTCCCTACTCCTTCCCCTGAAACAGAACATTTGCTGTTGAATTAAGGATTGTTCAAAAATTGGACATTGATTTCTTTACTCCTGAGCGGGTGCCAGAGTGCGCTGACTAGGGGATTTTCACAGTAACTTCGCTCCAGTATTCATGAAAGCCTTACTTGTGACATTAATAAATAAACTTTTCTTTCAAGGGGACGTATGTGACATTGCTCAATAAGGACCAATATTTGTTGCCCACTCTTAATTGCCCCCTTGAATTGAGCATCTCATTTGGCCCAATTCAAACGGGGGGGCAGTTAAGAGTCAGTAAAACTAGAGGGCAGATGTTTAAGGTGAGAGGGGAGAGATGCAAAAGAGCCCAGAGGGGTGATGTTTTCCCTCAGAGGATGGTGAGTGTCTGGAAAGGGAAATTTAAAATTCAGCTTAATTGTACAAGCAGTCAGTTTGGTTGGTGGGAATGCAGCTCAGATGTCGGGAGAGCAGAATAAGTACTCAATTCAACCTTGGAAGTGGTTCTGTGAAAGTAGAGCAAACAAACTTTTGTTTTCTTCAGTTACCCTGGGATTTCAGATAGAGTGATTGACAGGGTCATGCAATGACATGGTTTGTGTGCAAGCTGTGGCCTGTAGCACAGAGGGCAGTTTAGTTTGCATTTGAAACCCACTCAAAATGAGAGGGACTTTGCAGGCTTCTGGAATTCCATTTGTCTAAGAGAATTGAGACCATCTACATTCATTAAAGCAAGTATATTTGTGGTTGCTAACTGTATTTAAAGTGGTGTTTAAATGAGTGAGAACAATGTCGCTTATTTGGAACTGAAATAATGATAAGTTAGAAATTAAGTTTCAATTTTAGGTATCGTAAAAACAGTCAATAGTTAAGCCGCTTCATTTGTTAGAGTTATATTTAACTGAGTTATTAAGTAAAGTTTGCTTGACTATGAAAAAATCTCTAATTTGCCTGTGGAATTACTCCGGAGCAAACCATCCTATCCTCACTCTTATGCCAGAAGGGAAAATTAGTTGGTGTCTCGTCTGGCTCCCAATGAAGTTTGGGAATCTAGCCTGTAATTCCAAAACAAGGAATATTTTCATTGAAGAACTACGCTGTCGTATGACAGGGCTGCTTCAGTATGTACACAGCAAGATCCCGCAGGCAGTAACATTCCTGTTCCTCTGTGTTTCCTTTCCCTATAGAGTTCATTGAGGGAGGTATATTGGCACCCAGGTGATGACCTGCTGCATTCCCTCCAATATTGCCAGGGGAATCATTCACGCCAACGAGAAGCGTCGCACGTTGGTATAATGCCTCATTACTGACCCTCTGACAGTGCGGCACTCCCTCAGCACTGACCCTCTGACAGTGCGGCATTCCCTCAGCACTGACCCTCTGACAGTACGGCGCTCCCTCAGCACTGACCCTCTGACAGTGTGGCGCTCCCACACGACTGACCCTCTGACAGTGCAGCACTCCCTCAGCACTGACCCTCTGACAGTGCATCACTCCCTCAACACTGACCCTCTGACAGTGTGGCACTCCCTCAACACTGACCCTCTGACAGTGCGGCACTCCCTCAGCACTGACCCTCTGACAGTGCGGCACTCCCTCAGCACTGACCCTCTGACAGCGCGGCACTCCCTCAGCACTGGCCCTCTGACAGTGTGGCACTCCCTCAGGACTAACCCTCTGACAGTGCAGCACTCCCTCAGCACTGACACTCTGACAGTGCGGCACTCCCCCAAGCACTGACCCTCTGACAGTGTGACACTCCCTCAGCACTGACCCTCAGCAACAGTGCGGCACTCTTCAGCACTGACCCTCTGACAGTGCGGCACTCCCTCAGCACTGACCCTCCAACAATGCGGCACTCCCTCAGCACTGACCCTCTGACAGTGCGGCACTCCCTCAGCACTGACCCTCTGACAGTGCGGCACTCCCTAGCACTGACCCTCTGACAGTGCGGCGCTCCCTCAGCACTGACCCTCTGACAGTGCGGCACTCCCTCAGCACTGACCCTCTGACAGTGCGGCACTCCCTCAGCACTGACCCTCTGACAGTGCGGCGCTCCCTCAGCACTGACCCTCTGACAGTGCGGCGCTCCCTCAGCACTGACCCTCTGACAGTGCGGCGCTCCCTCAGCACTGACCCTCTGACAGTGCGGCGCTCCCTCAGCACTGACCCTCTGACAGTGCGGCGCTCCCTCAGCACTGACCCTCTGACAGTGCGGCGCTCCCTCAGCACTGACCCTCTGACAGTGCGGCGCTCCCTCAGCACTGACCCTCTGACAGTGCGGCGCTCCCTCAGCACTGACCCTCTGACAGTGCGGCGCTCCCTCAGCACTGACCCTCTGACAGTGCGGCGCTCCCTCAGCACTGACCCTCTGACAGTGCGGCGCTCCCTCAGCACTGACCCTCTGACAGTGCGGCGCTCCCTCAGCACTGACCCTCTGACAGTGCGGCGCTCCCTCAGCACTGACCCTCTGACAGTGCGGCGCTCCCTCAGCACTGACCCTCTGACAGTGCGGCGCTCCCTCAGCACTGACCCTCTGACAGTGCGGCGCTCCCTCAGCACTGACCCTCTGACAGTGCGGCGCTCCCTCAAGGCTACAGTGTTAGCATAGGCGATAGTCTCACATGCAAGTATTTGATAAGGGTCCAGCTGAAACCCTTGTACTGATAAAGGACTGCATGAAAGGACTGGACTGCTTAGAGTTAACCGTGAATAAATCAATGGAGATGTTTTTGCTGAAGGAAGGCATCGGATGACAGTGAGGGTTGAGTCACCAGTTTATTTCTGGCTCCCAGGCTACCAGCCAAGCCAGCACTCACAGGGCACGCCAGAGGGAAAATTATTCCAACTTCTTCAGATCAGTAAGACATATGTCCCCACAAAAATATAGGCATACGTTGCTACGAGATACTTCCTTGTGACTGAGAGAGAGAAAGGTCAAGAGAAACTAGGCACAAAATCGAGGGCGAGAGTCCACCTCCCCCTCCACCAACCGACCCCACCCCACCCCCCTCCCCTGCCCACTACCATGTGCGAGAGAGAGAGAGACGACCGCCAATGTTCTGGCAGTGCAGGAGGAGGCCATTCAGTACATTGAGAATACACCGGTTCTCCAAAAGAGAGCATCTCACGCAGGCCCATCCCCCCCTGCCCTAAATTACTCGTGTTACAAACAGGCTTCACATTAACGCTGCATTGAAGACCATAAAAATCACTCAATTGCCACACTCTGGCACCTGTTCAGGTCCACAGGGGGACAATTTAGCATGGCCAATCCACCTAACCCACACATCTTTGGACACTAAAGGGCAATTTAGCATGGCCAATCCACCTAACCCACACATCTTTGGACACTAAGGGACAATTTAGCATGGCCAATCCATCTAACCTGTATATCTTTGGATACTAAAGGGCAATTTAGCATGGCCAATCCATCTAACCTGTATATCTTTGGACACTAAGGGACAATTTAGCATGGCCAATCCACCTAACCTGTATATCTTTGGACACTAAGGGACAATTTAGCATGGCCAATCCATCTAACCCACACATCTTTGGACACTAAAGGGCAATTTAGCATGGCCAATCCACCTAACCTGCACATCTTTGGACACTAAGGGACAATTTAGCATGGCCAATCCACCTAACCTGTATATCTTTGGTCACTAAGGGACAATTTAGCATGGCCAATCCACCTAACCCGCACATCTTTGGACACCAAGGGACAATTTAGCATGGCCAATCCATCTAACCCACACATCTTTGGACACTAAGGGACAATTTAGCATGGCCAATCCACCTAACCTGTACATCTTTGGCACTAAGGGACAATTTAGCATGGCCAATCCACCTAACCTACACATCTTTGGACACTCAGGGACAATTTAGCATGGCCAATCCACCTAACCTACCGCACATCTTTGGACACTCAGGACATTTAGCATGGCAATCCACCTAACCTGTACATCTTTGGACACTAAGGGACAATTTAGCATGGCCAATCCACCTAAACCTGTATATCTTTGGTCACTAAGGGACAATTTAGCATGGCCAATCCACCTAACCCGCACATCTTTGGACACCAAGGGACAATTTAGCATGGCAATCCATCTAACCCACACATCTTTGGACACCAGGGACAATTTAGCATGGCCAATCCATCTAACCCACACATCTTTGGGACACTAAGGGACAATTTAGCATGGCCAATCCACTAACCTGCACATCTTTGGAACTAGGAGACATTTAGCATGGCCAACCCCCCTAACCTGCACATCTTTGGACACTAAGGGACAATTTAGCATGGCCAACCCCCCTAACCTGCACATCTTTGGACACTAAGGGACAATTTAGCATGGCCAACCCCCCTAACCTGCACGCCTTTGGACACTAAGGGACAATTTAGTATGGCCACTCCACCTTCCAGCATCTGACTCTCTTTATCCGGCTGAGCAGAGGATTCAATAATTCACAAGGATGTGCAGTTTAAGTCGATTGGCCGTGCTAAATTGTCCCTTAGTGTCCATCACCGAACCCTAATCTGAAAGCTCACACCCGGGCAAGGTACCTGCTATTCGGCTACCGGCTGCAGATTTAACCCAGACCAAACCCCATCACCGACCCTAATCTGAATGCTCAAACCCAGTAAAGACACATACAACATGAGCAGGCACTGCAGATCTAATCCCTAGCCTAATCCCATCACCGACCCAAATCTGAATGTTAAAGGCAGGGGAAGGTACCTGGTAATTGGCCACCCCCTAGCCAAATTTACCCCCTAGCCAAAGCACATCACCAACCCTAATCTGAAATCTCATGCCTCGAGAAGGCAGGTGGAACCCGGCCAATCTGGGGCAAATTCGCCTCCTTGGTCCACCCACCATAACCCAAGCATTCCAAACTGACACTCCATGCTGACCAAGGTGCTCCTGCAATCAGCCACACTTTCAAAATTGGAATCCTGACCCTCTGACAGTGCGGCGCTTCCTCAGTACTGACTCTCCCAACTGGATAAACAGTTTGGATTATGGCTCCAACTATAGGTTGAATCCACAAATTGCCACTTCACTCATTGAAGTGTGAAGTATATTGAAGTGTGAAGTTTGGCTTAAAGTGAATCCACAAATAATATACTTGGCAATTAACACTATTTTATTCGCACTATGCCATCAGGTCTGCCCTGTTGTGGCATAGCAGTTGTCCTGGCTTCTGTTCCACGTTGAGAACACTTCTCTCTATCTTCTCCAATATCTTCACAACCGTGAATCCTCAAAATGCTCAACTCCAAACATCTGTCCTTCTTGGTGATCCCTCTGGGCCCTTTGACCTCTTCTGGGAATCCATTGGAAGTCGCAGCGTTGTCTGTAAGGTGGGCCGATCTTTGCTCATCTTCATCCTCTTCCCAGTCTTCCTCCTCCTCTTCCTCTGACCTCACCCGCCCCCGACGCCCGTTCAGTGCAGGAGACTCAGGGCTTTGGCCACCTTGACGCGGACCCCTGGCACTGGGTCCTGCAACATGGCGATGATGTCCAGGCAGATGTTGCCGCTGGGGACAGCCTGGTGGTACTTGCGGGGCAGCTTGTGGAGCAGGCAGGCGGTGAAAATGACGGCGTTGCCCCGGACGTCGGGCAAAAGGCTCTTGAAGAAGGTGACAGCCACCACCAGGTAGATGTTGACCTTGGCAGGGAAGTCGGAGGCGATGGCACGGCTGAGGTCGTGGAGGAAGGCCCAGTAGTCCAGCTCCTCTTCGGCCAGTGCGCTCTGGAAGAGGGCGGACAGGCTATCGGAGCCAATCAGGGGTCCGCACGTCCGCAACGCCGCCCGGCAAGCTTTGGCCACGCTGGCACTGCCATCGTCCGCGTGGAGGATGAGGCTGACCAGGCTGGCGTGGACCTGCTCCACGTAGGCCTGCCGTAGCTCCCCTGACCCGAAGCGGGACAGGCTCCCGAAGAGGGCAAAGGCCTCCGCCCGGACACGTGCACTCTCATTCTCGAAGAGGGGCTGGGCGGCCAGGATGACGTTGGCCAACAGGCCCCGGACACTGCCCTCCTCGAGCAGGCCCAGCAGCTGCCTCAGGCAGCCCATAGCCTCCAGCTTGACCAGGTGGCGGGGGTCCTCGCCCTCGCTGATGCCAGCGACCATGGCGTCCACCAGCTTGGTGGCGTAGAGGCCCACCCGCTGCGGGTCGCCCGTTAGGACCCCACCCAGGCCCCGGAGGCTCAGCAGCCGGACGACGGGCACCACGTCCCCGCTGCAGGCCAGCAGGCTGGCCAGGAGGACATCCGTTAGCTGCAGCTCGGCCACCACCGGTTGGCCCAGGAGCTCGCCCAGGAAGGCAGCCAGGGTGACCCGCTGGTGCTTGGGCGCGCTGGGCAGGGCGGCCGTCAGCTGGTGGGCGATGCCCGCCAGCTGGCCCCGGGCGTGTTTGGTCATGGCGCGGGCCAGCAAGGCCATGCCCTCGTGGTGCCCCTCCGAGCTGCGTGCCAGGGCCCAGCCGCCCGCCTCCTCCATGGCGGCCACCACGCTCTGCCCGCGGCTTGTTTTCAGCACGGCCTTGAGGGTCTCCATCGAGTAGTTGCAGACGTCGAAGGTGCTTCGCTTGGTGCGCTTCCACTCCTTGATGTTGCCCATGGCGAACAGCTCCCTGGGGAACTCCACGCCCACGCTGGAGCTCAGATGGAGCAGCAGGGTGCTGAAGAGCTGGGGGAAGAGGTTCCTCACAGCCATGGCCGATTCAGGGTTGGCCAGCATTTCGCTCAGGGCGCAGACGATGGCCAGGGGCTCCAGGGCGGAGCAGACGGTTTCGCTCTTGCGGACCAGCGAGGTGGAGCGCTCGCCGGGGGCCAGGTGCTTGCTGAGCACCTCCATCAGCAGCTCCATGGTGCGGGCGGCCAGCACAGGCTCTGCAGCCAACGCCCGCCAGATCTCACTGGTGTACCTGTCGAAGGGCAGCGGCGAGCAGAGTAGGCAGGACACCACCTCGGCCGTGTTCTGGGAGGCCAAGATGCAGATGAAGTGGATCATGGAGAGCTTGACTTGTTCGCTGGTGATCCACTGGAGACGGATGTGGAGCGCCTTGAGGATCTCGGAGACGTGGCCCTCCATCACGGTGCCGCTCGTGCGGATCAGGGTGTTCATAACGATGGAAGCGGCGCTGGAACAGCTGTAGTAGTGATCGTCCAGCCCCTCAAAGAGGACAAAGAGTAGCGTGCTGACTTGCTCCTGGGGCAGGCGCCGTGAGATTACCTTGGCCAGGTCAGAGCAGACCCGCAGCAAGATCTGGCTCTCCGTCTGCTCCAAGTGTGCCCCGATCACCTTCAGGTGCTCCACCAGCTCGTCCTGTTCGCCCTCTGCCCGCCCTGCGTAGCGTAGGTGGATGCAGAAGAGGGTGTGGATGCTGCCCATTGCCAGCTGGCGCACTCTCAGCACCGGGTCAGCGCAGCGTGGCACCAGGCGGCCCACCATGGTGCCCAAGTGGAAGAACTCCCCCTCGGAGCGCGCCACCATCCGCTCCAGGTAGAGAGCGGTCATCTTGGCGGTGATGTCCAGCGCCCGCTCCCGCTCGTGATCCCGGGTGGAGATGATCCAGCCCTCCATGTGCTTGAAGACGGCCTGCAGCTCGTCGGGGGAGAGTAGCCGCAGCAGGATCTCGTTCAGTAGGCCCTGCAGGGCGGCCAGTGTCTCGGCGTGGAGGTCTTGCTGCCCCGGGCCCTCCGCGCCCTCTTCGCGGGCCAGAGGAGGAGGGAGGCTCAGCACGCTGTCCAGGCTGGTCTTGATCAGCTCGGTGATGCAGGCCTGGTTGAGCGGGGGATCCAACTTGACCAGATAGGTGCAGGCCATCAATGCCAGTTGGCGCACGGGGCCCTTCAGCTGCGCCCGCGGCTCACCCTTCACCAAGCTCTGCATGCTGGCCAGCAGCTCGCCCTTGCGGGTGAAGGGGTAGGCGTGGCGCCACTTGTTGGACAGCACGGCCTTGGCGATGAGGGTGACGGCTTTGACCAGGCTCAACCTGAGCACCATGTCCTTGCTCTCAATCTTGATGCCCAGCACCTTGGTGTTGGACAGGTTGACCATGTGCTGCAGGATGCCAGCCTCCAGCCTGGGCATGAGGAGGTCCTGGGGGGCATACAGGGCCACATAGCCGTAGCAGAGAATCAGGGTGCTTTTCACCTTCTCGAGATCGCCATCCACCTTCTCAATCAGAGTGTTGAAGAAGTTCGCCGTCTTCTTCAAGGAGTCCAGCTTGACGAGCTCCTCCAGCCGGGCCAGGGTCTTCTCGAAGTGGGTCATGGCACAGAAGCCCACGCCAATGGCCACTCCCTCGCGCTCCAGCGCCTCACTGTGTTGGACACTGAAGAGCATCTCTTGGAGTTGCTGGTGCACGGACTCGGGATTGCTGGTGTGCTGGAGGACGATGCCCAGGCACTTATAGAGGAACTGCTTCTCCCGCGAGACATGGGGGTAGGACACCACTGCGGCGCTGTGCCAGGCGTTGACGTGGTTGGCCATCTCCTCGCCCAGCCGGCCCGTCCAGCGGCCGTCGGCCAGTGCCTCCACCGTGCGGAAGAGCAACAGCAAGAGGTTCTTCTCCCACTGCTGCTGCGCCGCCATCTCAGACCCATGGCCCGCCAGGTAATCCAGCAATGGGGGGATCTCCGCGACCCATAGCTTCTCCAGCTGCTCGTGGAGGATGGGGCTGAGGGCCTGCAGCAGCTTGAGGGCCGGTGTCCCGCGGCCCTGCCCCTCGTAAGGCAGGGCAGCCACCACCAGAAGGCGGGCCAGCAGGGCCTGGGGGGAGGGCAGGCTGGGCCGGGTGTCGTAGTCAAGCTGGAGGTCGGTGCCGGCGCTTCGTTTCTTGGAGGCCAGGATCTCCAGGCTGCGGCAGATGACGGTCATGCCATGGGTGTACTGCACCGGGGTGACGAACTCCAGCAGTGAGGGCCAAAGGACGGGCAGCATCTCGTCCATGTTCACCAACCGGTCCATCAAAGCCTGGGCGGCGGCCTTGAGTTCGGCGTCGGAGATCTCGCCGGGCTTCGCCGGGACGCCGGGGTGCCGGGCCTCGGGCAGGCTGCACTGGCACACCACAAACTCCACCATGGCCGCCCCGCCCTCCAACCGCAGGAAGGCCCGTCCAGCCATGGCAGCCACCACCTCCAGCACCATCCTCCTGGTGCGGTTGCTGGGGTCTTGGAGCGGGGCCCGCATGCCGGCCAGCAGCACCGCCTGCCGGCCCTCCAGCAGCTTGGGGGGCAGCGTGGCCAGCAGGCGGTGCAGGACGGTCAGGGTGCCCAGGCGGCTCCGCTCGCTGTTGGCCAGCTTGTGCACCAGGAACTTGAGGAGGACGTCCGGCGACACCCGGGCCAGCGTGGCGAAGCAGGCCAGCAGCTCGCCCTGGTGGCCGGAGGCCTGCTCGCCCCCGCCGTCCGGCGGCAGGCAGACCTGGTGGTGGAGGGCGTGCAGCAGGCCATCCAGCTGCGGCTCCAGGGCCCGCGTGTCCATCTTGGTGGCCGCCTCCAGCACCTGGCGCAGGCAGCGGGTGACGTGAAAAGGCTCGTGGTGCTTCTTGTAGAAGGCGGCGACGACGGACAGGAGCTTGGGCGCCTCCTCCTGCAGCTTGGGCGGAGCCATGACGAGTGCCAAGTCGCCCAGAGCCGCCAGAACCTCCATCCTCACTGTGGGGTCCTTCAGCTGCAGCCAGCTATTGAAGAGGGTCTCGTAGGCAGCGTGGATCTCCGAGAGGAAGGCCTCCTTCCTCGGCGCCGGCTCCTTCACGCTCTCCTGTTGCTCTAGAACGCTGTGGCTTAGAAAGCTCAGGGCTCCGGCCAAGGCCGCCTTCATCCTCTCAGTCTTGGCCAGAGCTAACATGGGGATGACGGCCTTGAAGATGGCGGGCAGGTAGGGCACCATGCCCTTGGCGTTGGCTGCAGCCAAGTGGGCCACCGCCCGCACCACCCAGGGCTCGGGCAGCACCCCGGTCTTGAAGCCTGGTAGCGTCTCCTCCAGCACCTCCTCCACGAAGTTGGCCCCCAGGCCCACCAGCAGGTCGCAGTAGGCCGCCTTGGAGATCACGCCCAGGGCTTCGTCAGGCTTGATCAACTCCTGGGTCACCGTGACAATCAGCGTCCTGGCCAGCAGCTGGTCGAGCCGGCTGCCGGCGTCCCGGACCACCAGCTCCATGCTCCTCAAGATGGCCGTGCGGTGCCCCTCCTCCAGCTGGCTGTGCTTGCTCAGGTAGTCGAGGCAGGACTCCAACACTAGCTGGGTATGCTGGAGACCCAACCCACGCAGGGTTAGCACAATCTGCTGGCGCACCGCCTCATCCTTATCGCAGGCCGCATCCCGAAGGGCCTCCAGGGAGTTGTCCACGCTGCACACTGCCATCTTACCCCACCAGACCCTCTCCCCCTTCTCAAACTCTGGCTAATCTTACCCCTTTCCTCTCTCCACCTGTCCCTTCCTCACCCTTTTCAATGTAATCTACCCTAGATTCCCCCTTCTCAATCTAATCTACCCCTCCCCTTCTAGATTCCCCCTTCTCAATGTAATCTACCCTAGATTCCCCCTTCTCAATCTAATCTACCCCTCCCCTTCTAGATTCCCCCTTCTCAATCTAATCTACCCTAGATTCCCCCTTCTCAATCTAATCTACCCCTCCCCTTCTAGATTCCCCCTTCTCAATCTAATCTACCCTAGATTCCCCCTTCTCAATCTAATCTACCCCTCCCCTTCTAGATTCCCCTTCTCAATCTAATCTACCCTAGATTCCCCTTCTCATCTAATCTACCCCTGCCCTTCTGATTCCCCCTTCTCAATCTAATCTACCCTAGATTCCCCCTTCTCAATCTAATCTACCCTAGATTCCCCCTTCTCAATCTAATCTACCCTCCCCTTCTAGATTCCCCCTTCTCAATCTAATCTACCCTCCTTCTAGATTCCCCTTCTCAATCTAATCTACCTAGTTCCCCTTCTCAATCTAATCTACCTAGATTCCCCCTTCTCATCTAATCTACCCCTCCCCTTCTAGATTCCCCCTTCTCAATCTAATCTACCCCTCCCCTTCTAGATTCCCCCTTCTCAAACTAATCCACCCTAGATTCCCCCTTCTCAATCTAATCTATCCCTCCCCTTCTAGATTCCCCCTTCTCAATCTAATCTACCCCTCCCCTTCTAGATTCCCCCTTCTCAATCTAATCTACCCTCCCCTTCTAGATCCCCCCTTCTCAAGTAATCTCCCTCTCCCCTACTAGACTCTACTTCTCAATCTAATCTACCCCTCCCCTTCTAGATCCCCCCTTCTCAATGTAATCTCCCCTCCCCTACTAGACTCCACCTTCTCAATCTAATCAACCCCTCCCCTTCTAGATCCCCCCTTCTCAATCTAATGTACCCTCCCCTTCTCCATTGACCCCCCCTCCCCCAAGTGAGACTAGGCTTTTCTCAGCCCAGTCTACCAATTGCCTCCTGTGTCTCAAGCAGCTAGTTTGGAAAGGAATCCCCTCTCCCCAACTCTTCTTGGGGTTACACAACCTTCCTGCTACTTAGGCCTTGGCCTTCAGCGAGCTTTCCCACGTCGGTTGGTGATGACCGGTCCGAGGGGGAGGGAGTTGGTAGGGGAAGGGGAGAGGGTTTTGTCAATCCTCGCTCTTACTCCTCTCCAAGATCTCACTCTTTCCTTGGCAGGCTTCCCCAAACCTGGGGGTACTGCTGCTGCCCCTTCCTTTCTCACTGCCTCATTTCCCCCCGCCGCTCCTCTCCTCAGTCCAAGGTAGTTGGCCGACAATAATGGGCCCCGTCCCTCCCCTCTTGACTGGCCCGATGGGGTTGGTGGGGGGGTGGCAGGGGGAAGTGGTCCTCTCACGGCAGTTAGTCTTTGGGAGATGTTGCTAACTCAAACTGTTTTGACTTCTATCTCTTCCCTTGTTAAACTCAGACACTCAGGCCTTGCGGCCTACTCTGTAATCTCCCTCATTCTCAACCTCCTTCTCACTCACTCTCTGGCTGAATTTCGACACTCGAGTCCTGAGGCAAACTCCGTAATCTCCCTCAGTTGCGATCTTCTCTCACTTCCAGCTGAATTTACTCAGGCCTTCCAGCCTGTTCCGTAATCTCTCTAAATCTCAATCTTGTTCTCGCTCTCTTTCTTTCTGAACTCTGACAGTCAGACCCTACGGCCTATTTCATAATCTCCCTCAATCTCGACCTCCTTCTCTCGTTCTCTCGCTGAATGTAGATACTCAGGGCCTGCAGCCTACTTCGTAATCTCCCTCAGTCTCGACCTTCTCTCTGTCTCTCTCTCTCAGTAAATGTAGATACCCAGGCCCTGTGGCCTACTCCGTAATCTCCCTCAGTCTTGACCTTCTCTCTCAGTGAATGAAGGTACTCAGGCCCTGCGGCCTACCCCGTAATCTCCTTCAGTCTCGACCTCCTCTCTCGCTAAATTTAAACACTCAGGCCCCGCGGCCTACTTCGTAATCTCCTTCAGTCTCGACCTCCTTCTCTCTCGCTAAATTTAAACACTCAGGCTCTGCGGCCTACTCCATAATCTCCCTCAGTCTCTACCTCCTTCTTGCTCTGCCTCTCTGAACTGTGACACCCAGACCGTGCTGCCCACTTCCGGGGCCTTGACTCTTCAGAGATGATCTCCACGTCAGCCGGAGGAGTGGGGGGAACTCGTGCGTCGCCTGCCTCTCTCTCCCCCTCTCCTCTGCCGATTCTGTCTGCTTTCCAGGCCGCGTTGCTCAGTGTTCCCGGCAGGCCTGGCTATCTTGTTTCTCTGCTCCGGTAACTGGGAGAGGGCTAATTCCCGATCCGTTCCAGGCCTCTCCCAGAGGTAGCCACCCCCAACCCAACCTACTCCACCTCCCCCCACCCACTATCCCCTTCCTTCCTCCACGGCCCCCCCGCAACCCTTCCAAATGTCTCTCTTGGAGCAGTCCTCCAAGGGTTCTCCTTGCCGCTGGTTATTGGTGGGTCATAGCTACCCCCCACTTCTTCCACCCATCTTCACCCACTTCCCTGCCAAAGGTTTCTCCCTCCCTTCTTCCCCTCCCCCCCCCCCTCAGCCTCAGGCTTCCCCTCCCTTGCCTCTCCCAAACCCCCCCCTCACCCATCCCACCCAACACACACACACACACACACACACATACACCCCTGTGTGACCTTGTGCCTCTGTGTGAGGTCATGGCTTGTGAAGTTGAAGGGATGCGAGTGTTGTACAAACCTCTCTCTCTCTCTCGGTCTGCTCCCCCCCCCCCACAAAAAGGGGAGCGGGGGGATGGCCATCTCATTCTGAAGTCACCGACCCTTCCCCTGTCAACCCTCCTGTCACTCGGAACTGCCTCAGAGTGAGGGGAGGGAGAGGAGGGAGGGAAATGTAGGCCCTAGGGCGGGGTGTTTGGAGGGGGGGGGTGGGGTGGTGAGCGATGTGTCTTTGCTGTTAAACCCCTCAGGGGGATGAAGATGCGGTTAACTGGATACAACTCTCTCAAAACAGCCAGAACAGGGTGATGGGCTGAATGGCCTGCTAGAATGAAGAGTGATAGTAGGATTCTATGGACGGAATTCTCCCACCTTGTCCAGCCCCACTCCCTGCTTCCAGTGAGAATTCGGTGCACAGCCAAAGCTCTGTTTACTGTAGCAGGACTGGAGAATCCCAGCTGTGGGCGAGTCTGGAGAATTCCACCGCAAATCCATCTCCCACTTCCTTCCATCTCTCTCCCTTTCTGACTGTTTAATTCCTTTACCTATCTGTCTAAACTTCTCACTTTCTGTCTCCCTGTCTCTCCCTCTCTCTCTGTCTCTCCCACTGTCTCTCTCTCTCTCTCGCTGTCTCTCTCTCTCTCTGTCTCCCTCTCTCTGCCTCGTTCTGCCTGTCTCTCTCTCTTTGTCTTTCTCTCCCCTCTCTCAGCCTTTCTCTCTGTCTCCTTCTCTCTCTCTCTCTCTCTTTCTCTCCCTGTCCCTCTCACTCTCCTCCTGTCCCCTTCCTCTCCCCTTTTCCAATGACTATTGACAAGAGTGCCGGAGGGATTTGCAATAATAGTTCCAGGGATGAGAGATTTCAGAGGTGAGGACAGAGCGGGAAGGTTGGGACTGTTCTCCCTAGAGAGAAGAAGGAGATTTGACAGAGATGTGGAGGGGATGTTTGACACAGTAGGAGGTCTGACAACACCGATTTTAAATCCAACCAATTTATTTGACGGTAAACTTACAAGCCTTCGGCTTTTGTAGCCTTCCACAGGCGAATGTCTGAGACAGAGCGAGCGAGGGAGAAACTGTTCCCGCCGGGAAAAGGACGGAGAGCGAAGGGAACACAGTAATGGGTAGAAGCGGCGAGGGGAAACAGGAGGAGGAAGTTTCTCACAGGGCGAGAGGACGGTTCTGGAATGAGAGTGTGGAGAAGGCAAATTCAATTGAGATGTGCGCGAGGGTGCTGGAGGATGATTGGAATTGAAACAAGATTCCGGGGGAAGTGGGCACTGAGTCATGATACCTATTTGAAAAGTGGCCGCTTAGGGGAGTGCCTGGGTCAGTATGAATACTGGAGTGCTTGGGTCAGTATGAATACTGGAGTGCTTGGGTCAGTATGAATACTGGAGTGCTTGGGTCAGTATGAATACTGGAGTGCTTGGGTCAGTATGAATACTGGAGTGCTTGGGTCAGTATGAATACTGGAGTGCCTGGGTCAGTATGAATACTGGAGTGCTTGGGTCAGTATGAATACTGGAGTGCTTGGGTCAGTATGAATACTGGAGTGCTTGGGTCAGTATGAATACTGGAGTGCTTGGGTCAGTATGAATACTGGAGTGCTTGGGTCAGTATGAATACTGGAGTGCCTGGGTCAGTATGAATACTGGAGTGCTTGGGTCAGTATGAATACTGGAGTGCTTGGGTCCACGGTGGGTTGGAGAATTTGCCTGGGTTGGCTGGGTTCCGGGTGCGTTGGACTGGGGTAAACACAGTAAGAAGTCTGACAACACCAGTTTAAATCCAACCAATTTATTTGATAGTAAACTCGCAAGCTCGACGAAGACCAGAAGGTCGAGAGTGGAAGTGCTCTCCCTGGGGCCTGGGGGGGGGGGGGGGCGTTTCGGATTCGGGTGGGCGAGAGGGGGGGGGGGGGGGGTGTGTTGGAGGGTGCCGAGATGTCCGGCAGAGCCGCGGCGCTCGCCCGCCACCTAGTGCCCATCGGCTGTACGGCACTCCAGCTTTGAATGCAACTTTTAGCCACTTGCCTCGCGGCCCCCGGGGAACGGAGCAGCAGCGCAGGAGCTTCAGGTGCCGACCTGACAGAGGTGGGGGGGTGGGGGGGGGGGGGGGGGGGGGGGGGAGTGGGAGCTGGAGCTCCCGCACACCGCTGGGCAACTCAGCCCCCTCACCCACCCGAATCCGAAACCCCTCCCGGGGAAGGCATAGAACATAGAACAACACAGCACAAACAGGCCCTTCGGCCCACGAGTTGCGCCGATCACATCTACCAATCCACAGACCTATCTATAACCCCCTATCCTATTCTTTTCCATATACTCATCCAGAAGTCTCTTAAAAGACCCCAGTGAGTTTGCCTCAACAACCTCCGCCGGCAGTCGGTTCCATTCACTCACCACCCTCTGAGTGAAAAACCTACCCCTGACATCTCCTTTGTATTTGCTTTCCTGCACCTTAAATCTGTGTCCTCTCGTAGTGACCATTTCAGCTCGGGGAAATAGTCTCTGAGAGTCCACCTTATCTATTCCTCTCAACATTTTATAAACCTCTATCAGGTCGCCTCTCAACCTACGTCTCTCCAGTGAGAAGAGTCCCAGCTCCCTCAACCTATCTTCATAAGGCCTGCCTCCCAATCCAGGCAGTATCTTTATAAATCTCCTCTGAACCCTCTCAATAGCCTCTACCTCCTTCCTATAATGAGGCGACCAGAACTGCGCACAATACTCCAACTGGGGTCTGACAAGAGTCTTATAGAGCTGCATCATTACCTCCTGACTCCTAAACTCTATTCCTCGATTAATGAAGGCCAGTACACCGTACGCCTTCTTGACTGCTTCCTCCACCTGCGAGGCCGATTTAAGAGTCCTATGGACGCGGACCCCGAGATCCCAACCCATCTCCCAACCCGGCCAGGCACTGCAAGTTTAACCCTGAGCCCGATCCTGTCACCCACCCTAATCCGCAGTGCCGGGCTCGGGGAAGGCACCTGTAACCCGGCCACCGGCCTGCAAAATCGGTGTTACCCAACACCATCACTGACCCCAATCTGAGTGTCCAGGCCAGGGGAAGGTATCTGCTAACCGGCCACTCACAGGCAGATTTAACCCTGATCTGAAATCTCATGCCCGGGGAAGGCACCTGGAACCTGGCCAACCCAGGCAAATTCCACACCCACAACCCTTGCTCCACCGCACCACGAGGCCAAGGACTCCAAACTCAATATTTATGCCGATCCATGTGCTCTCCAAGGGGCCACACTTTCAACTATCACTGTAAAGTGAAAATTAAACCCGCGTCCACTCATTAAATCAGCCGACAGGACAACTCATTAACCAATTTGTTTCTTGGTGTGAAAATCATTAACCGACTGTTCCTTATCCTCTGCCCGGAAAACACTGTGCTGAGCTCTGGTGGCCCAGTAGTGGAATGACAGGGGAATCTGATTCTGTCTCTCTTCATCCAGCTGAGCAGAGGGTTCGATAATTCACAAAGGTGTGCGGGTTAGGTGGATTGGTGATGCTAAATTGCCTCTTAGTGTCCAAAGATGTGCAAGTTAGGGGATTGGCTATTCTAAATTGCCCCTTGGTGTCCAAAGATGTGTAGGTTAGGTGGGACTGGCCATGTTAAATTGCCCCTTAGTGTCCAAAGATGTGCAGGTTAGGTGGATTGGCCATGCTAAATTGCCCCTTAGTGTCCAAAGATGTGCAGGTTAGGTGGATTGGCCATGCTAAATTGCCCCTTAGTGTCCAAAGATGTGCAGGTTAGGTGGATGGCCATGCTAAATTGTCCCTTAGTGTCCAAAGATGTGCAGGTGGGTGGATTGGTCATGTTAAATTGAAAATGCAATTTAAGCTTAGAACACTTGGTTAATTTGTGGTTATACAGTTTATAACACCTTTGTATATTTTACTCCAGCACATTGTAAATTCTCACTATGTCACTTTATAATTATCTTATTCCAGTAAAACTAAAATAAAGGGCCTGACAGTAGAATTGTATACTACCCCCAATCAGGGGATTGGACATGGTAGTATGTGAGGGGCACAATTACTGGTTCAGGCCATGTGTGTGTGTGTGTGGTACAGTTATTGGTTCAAAGTGTGTGTGGTGGTACAGTTACTAGTCCAGGGTGTATGTTTAGAGTACAATTATTGATTCAGGATACCCGGGAGTGAGTACATTTACTGGTTGAGTGTGCGCATTGGTGTGTGTTTATGGGGGGGGTCAGTGTGTGTGGGGGGGGGGGATAGTTACTGGTTCAGGGTGTGTATGTGGGCTACAATCACTGGTTCAGGATAAGTGTGTGTGGGGGCTGCAATTATTGGTTCAGGTGTGTATGTGGGGCTGTGTACGTGGGGCTCAGTTAATGGTTCAGGGCATGTACGTGTGAGAGTTACAGACTGGAATCTAACTGAGGGGTTCGGGGTGGTTTATATATAGAATAACAGATACCCGGGAGTGAGTTACAGACTGGAATCTAATCGAGGGGTTCGGGGTGGTTTATATATAGAATAACAGATACCCGGGAGTGAGTTACAGACTGGAATCTAATCGAGGGGTTCGGGGTGGTTTATATATAGAATAACAGATACCCGGGAGTGAGTTACAGACTGGAATCTAATCGAGGGGTTCGGGGTGGTTTATATATAGAATAACAGATACCCGGGAGTGAGTTACAGACTGGAATCTAATCGAGGGGTTCGGGGTGGTTTATATATAGAATAACAGATACCCGGGAGTGAGTTACAGACTGGAATCTAATCGAGGGGTTCGGGGTGTTTATATATAGAATAACAGATACCCGGGAGTGAGTTACAGACTGGAATCTAATCGAGGGGTTCGGGGTGGTTTATATTAGAATAACAGATACCCGGGAGTGAGTTACAGACTGGAATCTAATCGAGGGGTTCGGGATGGTTTATATATAGAATAACAGATACCGGGAGTGAGTTACAGACTGGAATCTAATCGAGGGGTTCGGGGTGGTTTATATATAGAATAACAGATACCCGGGAGTGAGTTACAGACTGGAATCTAATCGAGGGGTTCGGGGTGGTTTATATATAGAATAACAGATACCCGGGAGTGAGTTACAGACTGGAATCTAATCGAGGGGTTCGGGGTGGTTTATATATAGAATAACAGATACCCGGGAGTGAGTTACAGACTGGAATCTAATCGAGGGGTTCGGGATGGTTTATATATAGAATAACAGATACCCGGGAGTGAGTTACAGACTGGAATCTAATCGAGGGGTTCGGGATGGTTTATATATAGAATAACAGATACCCGGGAGTGAGTTACAGACTGGAATCTAATCGAGGGGTTCGGGGTGGTTTATATATAGAATAACAGATACCCGGGAGTGAGTTACAGACTGGAATCTAATTGAGGAGTTCGGGGTGGTTTATATTAGAATAATACCAGAATACCCGGGAGTGAGTTACAGACTGGAATCTAATCGAGGGGTTCGGGGTGGTTTATATATAGAATAACAGATACCCGGGAGTGAGTTACAGACTGGAATCTAATCGAGGGGTTCGGGGTGGTTTATATATAGAATAACAGATACCCGGGAGTGAGTTACAGACTGCAATCTAATCGAGGGGTTCGGGGTGATTTATATATAGAATAACAGATACCCGGGAGTGAGTTACAGACTGCAATCTAATCGAGGGGTTCGGGATGGTTTATATGTAGAATAACAGATACCCGGGAGTGAGTTACAGACTGGAATCTAATTGATGGGTTCGGGGTGGTTTATATATAGAATAACAGATACCCGGGAGTGAGTTACAGACTGGAATCTAATCGAAAGGTTTGACACAAAAACAGGCTATTTGGCCCATCTAGTGGGTGCTGGTCTTTATGTTCCTCTCCTGTCTCCTCCCTACCTCTCTATATCTCACCTTATCATTTGCCCCTTTTCTGAAGCTTGTCAGATCAGCAGAAGGGGCCGGTGACTGTTTTGGTTCCCTGGAGATGGTGATAACATAATAACTCCAGTCCCTGGAAATGTTCATATTGCTTTATTTAGTCTGTCACAAAAGCTGCAAGCCCCATCTGCTGCCCGTGCAGTCGAGTTAAATTGGAAAATGCATTACAATCAACCAATCACTTCGTATTGATGTGCATTCCAATTGACCAATCCCCTCCCACTGTCCCAAATTCCCATTGACCAATCTCCTCCCATTGGCCAGAATTCCAATTGACCAATCCCTTCCCATTGGCCAGAATTCTAATTGACCAATCCCCTCCCACTGACTCAAATTCCCATTGACCAATTCCCTCCCACTGACCCAAATTCCCATTGACCAATCTCTTCCCATTGGCCAGAATTCCAATTGACCAATCCCTTCCCATTGGCCAGAATTCCAATTGACCAATCCCCTCCCTTTGGCCAGAACTCCAATTGACCAATCCCCTCCCTTTGGCCAGAACTCCAATTGACCAGTATGCCTTCTGATTGACCAGAATTTTGAGTTACTCCTCAACGGTTGGTTATCATTAAAGGTGAACTCCCAAAAATCACACAAAGCACTTTCTTTTCTTCAACATTGCCATCTTGTTTTCACTTGGAGCTGGTTGCCGCGGTGGTGAGGGGCAACTTGCAATGAGTACCTTTGTCTAGAGAGAGCCTGAGTGTGATGTCTCGTATACCGAGCTGGTCAGGGAACCACGCCGGGATTGGGAAGGCCGATTGGAATTGCGGAGGACGGGGCAGGTTCCCCCATTTGAGCGCTGAAGCTGTGTTAAGCTGTGAACCTGAAATCACCCCCCCCCCTTCTCCCCCACCCCAGCCCCTGTTTCTGGAGGGTTTTGCAGGGAGGGGTACTGCGTGCGGTAAAGTTGCCCGCGTCGCCAGTTCTCCTGTCAGACAAGAGCGGTGGTGGGGAACTTGTTGATGCCACAGGCTTCCTCTCCCCGGTAAAGACGGAAGTAACCCTGTGGGAAAATAATGATTGTGGTGAGACAGTTTTACCAAGGCGTGGGTGAAAATTTTCTTCAGAGTTCCCTCCAACTCGATTTTCAAGCTTGCCGATTATCCCACGGTAGCAGATCGGATCTCAAACAGTGACTAGACAGAGCACAGGAATGAGATAGAGAATCTGGTGAACTGCTACGATGACAGTAACCTCTCCCTTAATATCAACAAAACAAGAGACCTAAACCCACACATCTTTAGACTGTGAAACAAAACCGGACATGCAGACATGGGGAGAATGTGCAAACTCTGCCTGCTATAGAAGGTCTGAGTTATGAGGAGAGGTTAGGCAAATTGGGACTGTTTTCCTTAGAAAGACGTAGACTGACAGGAGATCTAATAAAGGTGTACAAGATTATGAGGGGTATAGATAGAGTAAACAGGGTTAAGCTTTTTCCTAGGATGGACTCAAATAGCACGAGGGGTCACGGTCTTAGGATGAGGGGGATAAGGTATAATTTGGATGCTAGAGGGAGTTTTTTCACACAGAGGGTGGTGGGGGTATGGAATGCGCTGCCAAGTAAAGTGGTGGAGGCAGGCACTCTGGAGTTATTTAAGAAATACTTAGATGGGCACATGAACAGAATGGGAATGGAGGGGTATAGAAAACTGATTTAAAATAGGGATCATGAGCCTTGGGAGTCCCTGGGAAGTGTGTAAATAGATGATGATATTGATGTACTTGTTTTTATCCTACAGGTGCTTTGGTCCACCTTGTTGTCTAACAAGGGGCAAACACGCGATGGGTCGTGAGAGGGCTGCTCTTGGATTTTTTTGAGAGTATCCTAGTGCTTCACGTCGTTAGTGTACGCTTGACCTGGACCATTTGACGGGCAACACGACAGCTCAGTGACTATCGCTGTGCTGTGCAGATACATGGATTTGGGCCTATGTCTGTGGGAGTTTGCGCATTCTCCCCGTGCTTGCGTGGGTTTTCTCCGGGTGCTCCGGTTTCCTCCCACATCCCAAAGATGTGCTCTTGGGCTAATTGGCAGAACAAATTCTCCCTAAATTGTCTCAAATTTGGTTTTTAATCCATAGATCTATAAACGTAGACAGGGATCACGAGTAGAGATGGGAACATCGGGGTGGCGGCGTGGGCTCGTTGGGCCGAAGGGCCTGTTTCCCGTGCTGTTTTGTTCTTTGTTCTAACTGTCCTGGTTCCCCCTCCACGCTATGGTTAAGAAAGCCCCATAAATGCCTCTACTTTCTCAAGAGGCTAAAGACAGTGGTTAGCACTGCTGCCTAACTGACTTCAACACTCCATCTCTCTCCTTTCCTTCTGTATGAATGGTATGCTTTGTTTGTAGAGCACACAAGAAACAATAGTTTTCACTAGATTCCAATACATTTGACAATAATAAATCAAAAAGGAATTGTGTTCTCACACACACAGGAAGGGTAGTGGGAATCTGGTACTTTATCCTGTAAAGCTGGGTGAGGCTGAGGGGGAGATTAAATTGGCCTTTTCAAAACAGATGGATAGGTTTTTTTTGTTGGAACTCAGACGGGGAAACGGAGCTAAGATAGAGATCAGCAATAGGACAGGAGTTACTAGCAGAATGGATTTGAGGGGCAGAATGGCAGTCTCCTAGTTCTTGAGTAGAAAGGCAGCCACTTACATGCTCGCCCCAGTCTGCTCCCCAACTGTTCTTGATGATCCAGAATGGATGATGCTTCCCTGTGGGAATGATATGGGGAGAAAAACAGAATGAAAGAGGCAGACAGCATTCCTGACAAAATGATTATCATGCTGTAAAAATCCCCTGCCCTAACCCGGAGTCCTTGGCAAACATTGTGTGAAACAGAAACAGAGAAACCCTCCATTTATCACAGCGGGGGGAACCCGATTAGCTGCAAATGGGCGCTCTGCACTCCCGGAGGAATTGCTGGACGACGGAAAGTTTCCACTGGAGCGGGTGGGAGGCCTCAGACAGATTTGTTCAAAAGCCTGAGGCCTATAATGCCCGGTGTGGCATTGGGGGAATGAATTAAAAAAACTGACCCTGAGAATTTGCTCCGCAATTCTCCTCATCAGAGTTAAGAAGTTAACTAGCGGTTTACAGCATGGAAACAGTCTCTTTGGCCCAACTTTTCCATGCCGTTCTTTCTTAAACTCCGAAGCTAGTGCTAATTGCCCGCACTTAGCCCCTATCCCTCTACCTTACCCATGAAACTTTGAGTGCCTTTTAAAAACAAAAACTGTACCCGCCTCTACCCGGGATCTAGGGGTACGGGTTCATAGTTCCTTGAAAGTGGAGTCACAGGCGGACAGAGTGGCGAAGAAGGCATTCGGCATTCTTGGTTTCATCGGTCAGAACATTGAATACAGGAGTTGGGGACGTCTTGGTGAAGTTGTTCAAGACATTGGCAAGGCCAAACTTGGAATACTGTGCACAGTTCTGCTCACCCTATTATAGAAGGAATATTATTAAACTAGAAAGAGCGCGGAAGAGATTTGCTAAGATGCTACTGGGACTTGATGGATTGAGTTATAAGAAGAGGCTGGTTAGACTGGAACTTTTTTCTCTGGAGTGTAGGAGGCTGAGGGGTGATCTTCTGGAGGTCTACAAAATAAGGAGGGGCACAGATCAACTAGATAGTGAATATCTTTTCCCAAAGGTAGGGCAGTCTAAAACTAGTGGGGATAGGTTGAGGGAAGAGATACAAAAGGGTCCAGAGAGGGGCAATTTTTTCACACAGAGGGTGGTGAGTGTCTGGAACGAGCTGCCAGAGGTAGTAGTGGAGGTGGTATAATTTTGAATTTAAAAAGCATTTAGACAGTTACATGGGTGTCGAGGGATATGGGCCCAAATGTGGGCAATTGTGACGAGCTTCGAAGTTTAAAAAAAGGTGCAGTATAGACAAGTTGCACCAAACAGCCTGTTTCCGTGTTGTAGACTTCTAATAGTCTACAAATCACAATACATGACAATAATATATCAAACCATTCTGGTTAATCTCCTCTGGACCTTCTCCAAGGTCAGCACATCCTGCCTTAGATATGGGGCCCAAAACTGCTCACAATCTTCCCAAATGTGGCCTGACCAAGGCCTGAGAAAGCCTCAAATGCACGTGTTACGGCGACCCAAGTGGAAGGGGCTAGGTTCAGGTTCCAGCTTCCCGTCATGCCTCTTCCCCCATCCTTTCGCACCCCCCGCCGCCGTCCCATGTTCAGGGGTTGTTAGTCGTCACTTACAGGCAGCGTAACCCACGACCAGAACGACGTGGTTCATATTGGTGGGGGGGCACTCGGTAGAGTCGGGGCGAGATATCCCTCTCACGTATCCCTGCGGGGAGACACAAAGATAAAAAGGAGGCAAACAGGTGACTGGATGTCGGGTTCGCTGCGGTTTTACCCCAATCGACCTGGTAGCGGGGCCTCTTTAAGGGGGCCATTTCCTCCCGCCTACAACCCGCTTCCCGAGGGTCAAGGGGCCTGGGCCGGACCCCATGCAGTGTCAAGGCAAGAATCCGAGGCAATCGGGCGCACGGGAAGGGCATGTCCCACGTCAAGCAGCTACGGAGGATAGTCGCATATTTGCCTTGTCCAGACCCTGGTGAGTGAGTATTTATTGTTAGCGTTGAGACCTTCTCTAATTTGAGTCACGTCAAGTCACCCTTGACTTATTGCAACGCACTGGCCATCTCTGTCTGCGTGGGTTTCCTCTGGGTGCTCCGGTTTCCTCCCACAATCCAAAGATGCGTGGATGAGGTGGGGATTGGCCATGCTAAATTGCCCCTTAGTGTCCAAAGATGTGTAGGTTAGGTGGATTGGCCATGCTAAATTGTCCCTTAGTGTCCAAAGATGTGTAGGTTAGGTGGATTGGCCATGCTAAATTAGAACATAGAACATAGAACATAGAACAATACAGCACAGAACAGGCCCTTCGGCCTTCGATGTTGTGCCGACCAAATAAAAAGCAATGCCCCTCCAAACTAAACCATTCCCTTCTCTTCCATATACTTATCAATTAACCTCTAAACGCCACCAAACTTGGCGCATCTACAACAGCTGCAGGCAGGGCATTCCACTCCCTAATCACTCTTTGAGTAAAGAACCTACCTCTGATATCCGTCCTATAACTCATACCCCTTAATTTAAAGCTGTGTCCCCTCGTGCTAGCTTCTCCATCCTAGGAAAAAGGCTATCACTGTCCACCCTATCTAAACCTCTAATCATCTTATATGCTCCAATAAGATCCCCTCTTAGCCGCCTCCTTTCTAACGAAAACAACCTCAAATCCTTCAACCTCTCTTCATAGGACCTGCCCTCCATACCAGGCAACATCCTGGTAAACCTCCTCTGTACCCTCTCCAATGCCTCCACATCTTCTTATATGTGGGGACCAGAACTGCACACAATACTCCAAGTGCGGCCGCACTAGAGTTTTGTACAGTTGCAACATGATGCTGCGGCTCCTAAATTCAATCCCCTACCAATAAAAGCTAAGACTCCATATGCTTCTTAACAACTTTATCCACTTGACTGCCTACTTTCAGGGATCTATTGACACATACACCAAGATCCTTCTGTTCCTCAACACTATTAAGAGCCCTACCATTAGCCCTATACTCTACACATTTATTGTTCCTGCCAAAGTGCATTACCTCACACTTTTCCACATTAAACTCCATTTGCCACCTCTCGGCCCAGCTCTGCAACTTGTCCAAGTCACTCTGTAAACTAAAACACCCCTCTTCACTATCTACCACTCCACCGACTTTAGTGTCATCTGCAAATTTACTGATCCATCCCTCAATACCCTCATCCAGATCATTTATAAAAATTACAAACAGCAGGGGCCCCAAAACAGACCCCTGAGGCACACCACTCGTCACCGAACTCCACGATGAATATCTCCCATCAACCACCACCCTCTGTCTTCTATCTGCCAGCCAATTTCTAATCCAATTAGCTAAATCACCCTCTATTCCACACATCTGCATTTTCTGTAGAAGTCTTCCATGGGCCACCTTATCAAAAGCCTTACTAAAGTCCATATATACTACATCAACCGCCTTACCCCCATCCACCTCTCTGGTCACTTTCTCAAAAAACTCAATGAGGTTAGTAAGGCATGACCTACCCTTCACGAAACCATGCTGACTATCCCCAATCAATTCATTTCTCTCTAAATAACTATAAATCCTATCCCTAATAATTCTCTCCAATACCTTGCCCACCACAGAAGTAAGACTCACTGGCCTATAATTCCCAGGAAGGTCTCTCTTCCCCTTCTTAAACAATGGGACCACATTCGCTATCCTCCAGTCCTCCGGAACCACACCCGTAACCAACGAGGACCTGAAGATCAGAGCCAGAGGCTCTGCAATCTCCTCTCTTGCCTCCCAGAGAATCCTAGGGTAAATCCCGTCCGGCCCAGGGGACTTATCCAACTTCAAACCCTCGAGAATTTCTAACACATCCTCCCTATCTACTACAATACTTCCCAATTTGCAACCCTGTACCTCAGTGCTCTCCATAGCTACATTTCCAGCACTCTGCGTGAATACCGAAGAGAAATATTTATTCAGTGCCTCACCAATCTCTTCAGGCTCCACGCACAACTTCCCACTGCTGTCTATGACTGGCCCTAATCTTGCCCTAACCAATCTTCTATTCTTAACATATCGAAAGAAAGCTTTAGGATTCTCCTTAATCCTATCAGCCAACATCTTCTCGTGTCCCCTCTTAGCTCTCCTCAATTCACTTTTTACCTCCTTCCTAGCTAATCTATAGCTATCCATTGCACTACCTGAGCCTTCAAGCCTCATCCTGACATAAGCCTCCTTTTTCTTCTTAACCAGCAAATCAACTCTTTTCGTACACCAAGGCTCTCTTACTCGTCCATTTCCTCCCTGCCTGACAGGGACATACTTATCAAGGACTCGCAGCAGCTGCTCCTTGAATAAGCACCACATTCCAGATGTTCCCAGTCCCTGTAGTTCCCTAGTCCAATCTATGCACCCTAATTCTCTCCTGATGGCCTCATAATTACCCTTCCCCCAGCTATAACTACAGCCCCCAGCTTCATGCCTATCCCTGTCCATCACTAAGGTGAACGTAACCGAATTGTGGTCACTATCACCAAAATGTTCACTAACTTCCAAGCCTAACACCTGGTCTGGCTCATTGCCCAGCAACAAATCCAATGTAGCCTCACCTCTAGTTGGCCTCTCTACATACTCAGTCAAAAAACCTTCCTGCACACTCTGTACGAAAACTGACCCCTCTAACGAGCTAGAGCTATAGCTATTCCAATCAATATTAGCAAAGTTAAAGTCCCCCATCACAATTACCCTACTACTTTCACTCCTAATCAGAATTGACTTCGCAATCCTTTCCTCAACCTCTCTAGAACTATTAGGAGGTCTGTAAAAGACTCCCAACAGGGTGACCTCTCCTCTCCTGTTTCTAATCTCAGCCCATACTACCTCAACAGACAAGTCCTCATCAAACTTCTTTTCGATCACCGTGATACAGTCTTTGACCAATAACGCCACTTCTCCCCCCCTTCTACCTCCTTCTCTACTCCGACTAAAGCATTTGTACCCCGGAACCTGCAACATCCATTCCTGTCCCTGCTCTACCCAAGTCTCTGAAATGGCCACAACATCGAAGTTCCGGTACTGGTCCAAGCTGCAAGTTCCTCCCCCTTATTGCGAATACTCCTTGCATTAAAGTATACGCATCTCAAACCATGCCCCACCCCACCCGTACGCCGTTGTGTTTTACAACTCCAACACTAATTGCCCCTTAGTGTCCAAAGATGTGTAGGTTAGGTGGATTGGCCATGCTAAATTGTCCCTTAGTGTCCAAAGATGTGTAGGTTAGGTGGATTGGCCATGCTAAATTGCCCTTGGTGTCCCAAAGATGTGCAGGTTCGGTGAATTGGCCATGCTAAATTGTCCTTAGTGTCCAAAGATGTGTAGGTTAGGTGGATTGGCCGTGCTAAATTGCCCCTTAGTGTCCAAAAGATGTGCAGGTTAGTGGATTGGCCATGCTAAATTACCCTGTAGTGTCCAAAGATGTACAGGTTAGGGTGGATTGGCCATGCTAACTTACCCCTTAGTATCCAAAGATGTGCAGGTTAGGTGGATTGGCCATGCTAACTTACCCCTTAGTATCCAAAGATGTGCAGGTTAGGTGGATTGGCCGT
>JAGIQG010000039.1:6701130-6761130 GCA_024679065.1 Sphyrna mokarran | reverse complement strand
CCCTCTCTCTCTCTCTCTCTCTCTCACACACTCTTCCTCTCTCTCCCTCTCTTTCTCATTCTCTCTCACACTCTCTCTCTTTCACATCTTACACAATCTCTTGCTTGCTCTCTTTCCCTGTCTCCAGCTCTCTGTCTCTCTCTCTCTTCTTCCCTCTCTCTCGCTCACACACCATCTCTCTATCTCTTTCTCTCTGTCAGGTATTTTCTCACACATACACAATCTCTTTCTCCCTCATATTCACACGTTCTCTCTCACTCAGTCTCTGTCTCTGTCTCTCCCTCTGCCTCTCTCTTTCTCTCTGTCTCTCTTTCTCTGTCTCTCTTTCTACTTTCTTGTCTCTCTCTCCCTCTGTCTTTCTCTCTCTCCCTCTGTCTTTCTCTCTCTCTGTCTTTCTCTCTCTCTCTGTCTCTGTGTCTTTGTGTGTGTTTGTCTCTGTCTCTCTCTGTCTTTCTCTCTCTCTCTCTCTGTCTTTCTGTCTCTCCTCTCCTCTGTCTTTCTCTCTCTTCTCTTTCTTTCTCTCTCTCTCTCCTCTGTTCTTTCCTCTCTCTCTCTCTCCCTTCTCTCCCTCTCCTCATCTCTGTCTTCTTCTCATTCTGTTCCTTTCTCTCTCTCTCTGTTCTTTCTCTCTCTCTCCTCTGTCGCTCTTCTCTCCTCTCTCTGGTCTCTCTCTCTCTCTCCTCTCTTGTCTTTTCTCTCCCTCTCTCTCGTCTCTCTCTCCTCTCTCCTCTCTGTCTTTTCTCTCTCTCTGTCTTTCTCTCTCTCTCTCTCTCTGTGTCTGTGTGTGTGGTGTCTCCCTCTCTCTCTCTGTCTTTTCGCTCTCTCTCTCTCTCTCTTTCTATCTCTTTGTCCTTTCTCATCCCACTCTTCTCCTCTCTCTCTCTTCTCTGTCCTTTTTCTCTCTCTCATCCTTTGTCTGTGTGTGTGTGTCCTCTCTCTCTCTCTCTGTCTCTCTCTCTGTCCTTTCTCTCTCCCTCTCTCTTTCTCTGTGTCTCTGTGTGTGTGTTTGTCCCCTCTGTCTCTCTCTCTGTCTCTCTGTCCCTCTCTCTGTCTCTCTTTTTCTCTCTCTCTCTCTTTCTCTCTTCTTTGTCTTTCTCTCTCTTTCTCGGTCCTCTCTCTTTCTGTGTCCTGTCTCTCTCTGTCTCTCTTTCTCTCTCTGTCTTTCTCTCTCTCTCTCTTTCTCTGTGTCTCTGTGTGTGTGTGTCTGTCTCTCTCTCTCTCTCTCTGTCTCTCTTTCTCTCTCTGTCTCTCTCTCTCTCTTTCTCTCTCTCTCTTTCTGTGTGTGTCTCTCTTTCTCTCTCTGTCTCTCTTTCTCTCTCTGTCTTTCTCTCTTTCTGTGTGTCTCTCTCTCGGTTGAAGTGGAAATTTTCCTACTTCTTGACTGTGCTACAAACACTCAACAAAATTAATTCTGACAAAACAACTCATCTTTATTTATGAAAGACTGCATGCAGTGGCGGCAATAACTTGAGTTTGGGGATGTTACGACTTGCTAATTTCTTCTCAGGTCTGCCTTTACATAAAGAATCAGTTCAGTATTTATACATAATCATTATCAGTCTGCGTGACCAGAGCTTATTTGATCAGTAGAGGTACCACAAGCAATGTTATAAATCATGGTCCAGCCTGCTGATCCCCCTAGAACTCTGTCTCATCAGTCACACCATTATCTAATCCTTTGATAGAACAGAAGGAGGTTGGTGACTCCTTCATCCCTGACTTTATCTTGGCTCACTCACCCTAGACTATGCGGAGTCAGTCTTATTAGGGTCTTACAGGGGTCAGGCATTTCCATGTAGCTGCATCAGCTTTCCTGATTTTGTACCAAATAGTTGACCAATTTTCCCATCATGCCATTCCTTCATTCGTACAACTTCATATCTCTCTGTGTCTGTCTCTCTCTCACCCCCCCGTCTCTCTCTCTCTCTGTCTCTTCTCCACACCCCCCCCCGTCTCTCTCTCTCTCTCTCTCTCTCTCTCCTGTCTATCTTTCTGTCTGTCTCTGCCTCTCTCTGGTCTCTCTCTCTCTGTGTCTCTCTCTCCTTGTCGTCTCTCGTCTGTCTGTCTGTCTCTGCCTCTCTCTCTCTCTGTCTCTCTCTCTCTGTGTCTGTCTCTGTCTCTCTGTCTCTCTCTGCTGTCTGTCTCTCTCGTCTCTCTCTTCTGTGTCTGTCTCTCTCCCTGTCTGTCTGTCTGTCTTGCCTCTCTCTCTTCTGTCTCTCTTCTCTGGTCTGTCTCTCTCCCTGTCTGTCTGTCTGTCTGTCTCTCTCTCCAACACTCTCTCTCTCTCTCTCTCGTGTCTGTCTGTCTCTGCCCTCTCTCTCTCTCTCTGTTCTCTCTCTCTGTGTTCTCTCTCTCTCTCTCTGTCTTCTCTCCTCTCTTCTCTGTTGTTCTGGCTCTCTCTCCTCTCTCTGTGTCTCTGTCTCTCCTCTGTCTCTGCCTCTCTCTCTGCTCTGTCTCTCTCTGTCTCTCTTCTGTGTCTGTCTCTCTCCCTGTCTGTCGTCTCTGCCTCTCTCTCTCTTCTCTGTCTCTGCCTCTCTCTCTTCTGTCCTGTGCTTCTGTCTCTCTCTCTGTGTCCTGCCTCTCTCTCTCTCTATCTGCTGCCCTCTCTCTCTCTCTCTGTCCTCTCTCTCTCTCTGTCTCCTCTCTCTCTCCCTGTCTGTCTGTCTCTGCCTTCCTCTCTCTTTTTCTCTCTCTCTCTGCCGCTTCTCTCTTGTCTGTCTCTCTCTCTGTCTCTCTCTCTCTCTGTCTCTGTCCCTCTCTCTCTCTCTCTCTCTGTCTCTCTCTCTCTCTGTCCCTTTCCCTCTCTCTCTCTCTCTCTCTCTGTCTCTTTCCCTCTTTCTTTCTCTCTCTGTCTTCCTCTGTCTCTCTCTTGTCTCTGTCCCTCTCTTTCTCTCTCTCTCTTTCTCTCTCTCTCTCTCTCTCTGTGTCTCTCTCCCTCTTTCTTTCGCTCTCTGTCTTCCTGTCTTTCTCTCTCTTTCTCTGTCTGTCTGTCTGTCTGTCTCTCTTTGCGTCTCTCTCTCTGCTTCACTCTTTGTCTGTCTCTCTCCTCTGTCTCTGTCCCTCTCTCTCTCTGTCTTTCTCAGTCTCTCTCTCTCTCTGTCTGTCCGTGTTTCTCTCTCTGTCTCTGTCTTTCTGTGTCTCTGTCTGTGTCTCTGTCTGTGTCTCTGTCTGTCTTTCTCTCTCTCTGTCTCTGTGTCTCTGTCTCTGTGTCTCTTTCTCTCTCTACCTCTCTCTGTCTGTCTTTCTCTCTCTGTCTCTCTGTATCATCCTTAAAGAAGGACATTAAAATGGGTCGTGTATTTGTTGAGCCCCCGCCCCTCTCACTCCAGCGGTGGAATGTTCTCTAACTGAACAACTATGGAATGTCCTGGGGAGTTTAATGAGGTTAAAAATGGTGCACAGCTTTCATTGTTAGAGATTGACAAACATCAGTGTGGACACCAGAGAGAATTCTGTATCTAACCCCGTACTGTACCTGTCCTGGGAGTGTTTGATGAGGGGACAGTGTAGAGGGAGCTTTACTCTGTATCTAACCCCGTGCTGTACCTGTCCTGGGAGTGTTTGATGGGGGGACAGTGTAGAGGGAGCTTTACTCTGTATCTAACCCCGTGCTGTACCTGTCCTGGGAGTGTTTGATGGGGGGACAGTGTAGAGGGAGCTTTACTCTGTATCTAACCCCGTGCTGTACCTGTCCTGGGAGTGTTTGATGGGGGACAGTGTAGAGGGAGCTTTACTCTGTATCTAACCCCGTGCTGTACCTGTCCTGGGAGTGTTTGATGGGGGACAGTGTAGAGGGAGCTTTACTCTGTATCTAACCCCGTGCTGTACCTGTCCTGGGAGTGTTTGATGGGGACAGTGTAGAGGGAGCTTTACTCTGTATCTAACCCCGTGCTGTACCTGTCCTGGGAGTGTTTGATGGGGGACAGTGTAGAGGGAGCTTTACTCTGTATCTAACCCCGTGCTGTACCTGTCCTGGGAGTGTTTGATGGGGGACAGTGTAGAGGGAGCTTTACTCTGTATCTAACCCCGTGCTGTACCTGTCCTGGGAGTGTTTGATGGGGACAGTGTAGAGGGAGCTTTACTCTGTATCTAACCCCGTGCTGTACCTGTCCTGGGAGTGTTTGATGGGGACAGTGTAGAGGGAGCTTTACTTGTATCTAACCCCGTGCTGTACCTGTCCTGGGAGTGTTTGATTGGGGGACAGTGTAGAGGGAGCTTTACTCTGTATCTAACCTTGCTGTACGTCCTGGAGTGTTGATGGGGACAGTGTAGAGGAGCTTACTCTGTATCTAACCCGTGCTGTACCTGTCCTGGGAGTGTTTGATGGGGGGACAGTGTAGAGGGAGCTTTACTCTGTATCTAACCCTGTGCTGTACCTGTCCGGGAGTGTTTGATGGGGGACAGTGTAGAGGGAGCTTTACTCTGTATCTAACCCCGTGCTGTACCTGTCCTGATGGGGGACGTGTAGAGGAGCTTTATCTGTATCTAACCCGTGCTGTCCTGTCCTGATGGGGACAGTGTGAGCTTACTCTGATCTAACCCGTGCTGTACCTGTCTTGGATGGGGGACAGTGTAGAGGGAGCTTTACTCTGTATCTAACCCCGTGCTGTACCTGTCCTGTTTGTGGGGGACAGTGTAGAGGGAGCTTTACTCTGTATCTAACCCGTGCTGTACCTGTCCTGGATGGGGGACAGTGTAGAGGGAGCTTTACTCTGTATCTAACCCCGTGTTGTACCTGTCCTGGGAGTGTTTGATGGGGGGACAGTGTAGAGGGAGTTTTACTCTGTATCTAACCCCGTGTTGTACCTGTCCTGGGAGTGTTTGATGGGGGACAGTGTAGAGGGAGCTTTACTCTGTATCTAACCCCGTGCTGTACCTGATCTTTGACTCTGGTAATTGCTCCTTTCTTCTTCCAGTTGAACCTGGGGGGTGCAGACAAGTTCGCCAATCTCCCGCTAGCTTCTGTCCACATGACTTCCTCTGGCCACGTGCCGTTGTTGTTACTCATAATTGGGTTGAGGTAATAATTGGCAAACTCTTCATCTGCAGAAAGCAAACAGGCCCTTCAGCCCAACTTGTCCATGTCAACCCCTAAGCTAATCCCAATTGCCCACATTTGGCCCACAGCCCTCTATACCCGTCGTATCCACGTAACTGTCTAAACGCCTTTCAAAAGACAAAATTGTACCCGCCTCTACTACTGCCTCTGGCAACTTGTTCCAGACTCTCAGCACCCTCTGGGTGAAAAAACTGCCCCCCCTTTTGTATCTCTTCCCCTCTCACCTTAAACCCTCTAGTTTTAGACTCCCCTATCTTTGGGGGAAAAGATATTGACTATCTCGCTGATCTGTGCCCCTCATTAGTTTATAGACCTCTATAAGATCACCCCCTCTACGCTCTAGAGAAAAAAATGTCCCAGTGTGACAGGGGGGTCAGTACTGGGGAGCTGTGTCTCTTCAGCCCTTCCTGAAGACCGGACAGTTGTACCCGAGTTCGATTCTTGGCCGGATCGTCAGAGCTGGGCTTCCGAATACAGGCTGGTTTTCCCCCCCCATCTCCCTCACATACTCCCTCCCCCCGTCCCTATCAGCGTGCCTCAGTATCACTCCGCACTGGCCGGGCTCACCCAGCCTGGCACGCGGGGGGTGCAGAGAAACCCCCCACCTTCCCCCGCACGCCACCCCTCCCCTACCTCCCTCGCCCAGCACGCCTCGCTTACCGGACAAGTCGCTGAACTTGGTGACTCCGTACACGGCCGTTCCTCGATCCTTTTCCTGCATCCGCTTGGCCTCCTTGAGGTTGTCTACGAAGATCTGGAACCTTTTCTCCTCTTCTGATGGAAAATAGAAGGTGTCAGCGACGGACGGAGTCGGAGCAGGGGGCGGTGGGTGGTGTCTCCATTGGCCGCTAGGCCGGACCGAGGGCAAATGGAGCCCAATTGATCACTCCCATCCTTCCCCCCCAATCCTCCCTCACTTTGAACCCTTGATCTCTGTGTACACCTTTGGCCTCCTTAGTTTGAGAAAGGATATATCGGCACTGGACGGGGTGCAGAAGAGATTCACTCGGTTGGTTGAGAGGGTTGAGGAGAGGCTGAGTAGACTGGGGCTACACTCATTGGAATTCAGAAGAATGAGGGGAGATTTTATAGAGACACACAAAGGAATAGATAAGGTAAAGGCAGGGAAGTTGTTTCCGCTGGAAGTTCACACGGTTTCTGTGGCTAGAACAAAGAACAAAACAGCACGGGAAACAGGCCCATCGAGCCCGCGCCGCCACCCCGATGTTCCCACCTCTACCCGCGATCCCTGACCACGTTTGTAGATCTATGGATTAAAAACCAAATTTGAGACAATTTAGGGAGAATTTGTTTCGCCAATCAGCCACATCTTTGGGATGTGGGAGGAAACCGGAGCACCCGGAGAAAACCCACGCAAGCACGGGGAGAATGCGCAAACTCCCACAGACACAGGCCCCAAATCCATGTATCTGCACAGCACAGCGATAGTCACTGAGCTGTCGTGTTGCCCCATCAAATGGTCCAGGTCAAGCGTACACTAACGACGTGAAGCACTAGGATACTCTCGAAAAAAATCCAAGAGCAGCCCCTCTCACGACCCATCGCGTGTTTGCCCCTTGTTAGACAACAAGGTGGACCAAAGCACCTGTAGGATAAAAACAAGTACATCAATATCATCATCTATTGACACACTTCTCAGGGACTCCCAAGGCTCACGATCCCTATTTTAAATCAGTTTTCTATACCCCTCTCTCGCAGAAACTTTCAGAGTCAAGCTTCAGGAGAGTTTATTTTTCATGATGTCATGGAGAGTCCACCCCAGTCAACATCGGGACTGAACTCCAACTTTTTTGAGCAAACCCGCGCTACGTTTATATGGTGAAACAAACAAGTTTTCGTACCCATTACAATGCACTCTACTATTCCCATCATCTCAGCTAATGTCCCGTAAATTAGTTATACAAGTCCAAGTAGGCAGTCAAGTCGGTAAGGTTGTTAAGAAGGCATATGGAGTCTTAGCTTTTATTGGTAGGGGGATTGAATTTCGGAGCCGCAACGTCATGTTGCAACTGTACAAAACTCTAGTGCGGCCGCACTTGGAGTATTGTGGGCAGTTCTGGTCCCCACATTATAAGAAAGATGTGGAGGCATTGGAGAGGGTACAGAGGAGGTTTACCAGGATGTTGACTGGTATGGAGGGCAGGTCCTATGAAGAGAGGTTGAAGGATTTGAGGTTGTTTTCGTTAGAAAGGAGGCGGCTAAGAGGGGATCTTATTGAAGCATATAAGATGATAGAGGTTTAGATAGGGTGGACAGTGATAGCCTTTTTCCTAGGATGGAGAAAGCTAGCACGAGGGGACACAGCTTTAAATTAAGGGGGGATAGTTATAGGACGGATATCAGAGGCAGGTTCTTTACCCAAAGGGTGGTTCGGGAGTGGAATGCCCTGCCTGCAGCGGTTGTAGATGCGCCTAGTTGGGTGGCGTTTAAGAGGTTAGTTGATAAGTATATGGAAGAGAAGGGAATGGTTTAGTTTGGAGGGGCATTGCTTTTTATATCGGTCGGCACAACATCGAAGGCCGAAGGGCCTGTTCTGTGCTGTAATGTTCTATGTTCTATGTCCTTGATCTTCCTACACCTTGTAATTTCTACTTCTAATGATCTACAATACCTGTGCTTAAAAGAATGGTAGTTTATTTTTTGTATCTCTTTCTTGAGGACAGGAGGCTTGCTATCTGGGCTGGGGATCTTGGGTGTCTGCTAGTTTCATGGTTTTTGTTCTCTGTATTTTTATTTAGCATCCGCAGGCCTCAGCGTTTAACCCCTTAGGTTCGGGCGACAAACTTAATTTCTTCCGCAGGTCACATCAAACAACAGAGGTTTCTCGTAATCGTTCTCAAAAAGCAATTACTGCAGGCATCAAAAAATAAACCTGAAAATTGTACCTTTCCAATCTCTTGCACACCCTCTGTCCCCATTCTGCTCACGTGCCCCATCAAAGTATTTCTTCATCTCTCATTCCCTCCTCTTGCAAGATCTGCATCTCCCAACTTTTCGCTTTGACAAAGGGTCACCTGTACTCAGCTGTTCTCTCTCCTTGCAGACCCTGCCAGGCCTGTTGAGATTTTTCCCAGCATTTTCTCTTTCGTTCCAAATGTCCAAAATGACGAAGGCTCGGGAAGCAAATCCCTGCTTTTGAATTCTAGCCCCCTCCAAATGAATGCGAGCGTTTCCCTTCCTCACTCAACTCGCAAGTTAGCCTAGAGAGAGTCCTGGGACTAGGACTCCCAAAGTCCCTCTTGGTGTGGAGATAGAACAAAGAACAAAACAGCACGGGAAACAGGCTCTTCGGCCCAACAAAGCCCGTGCCGCCACCCCGATGTTCCCACCTCTACCCGCGATCCCTGTCCATGTTTGTAGATCGATGGATTCAAAACCAAATTTGAGACAATTTAGGGAGAATTTGTTTCGCCAATCAGCCACATCTTTGGGATGTGGGAGGAAACCGGAGCGCCCGGAGAAAACCCACGCAGGCACGGGGAGAATGCGCAAACTCCCACAGACACAGGACCCAAAATCCATGTATCTGCACAGCACCAGCGATAGTCACTGAGCTGTCGTGTTGCCCCATCAAATGGTCCAGGTCAAGCGCACACTAACGACGTGAAGCACTAGGATACTCTCGGAACAAAAAAACTGTTGGGTTCGTTAACAGGATTGGTACAAGTGGGGGACAGTGGGGCGATAGACAGCACCCGTCATGGTCACAAGCAAGCTATTACTTGGTGGGAACAGAATTACATTCATTCTTTACCACATGTTCTACTCGCAATGCAATGAAGCCTTACCTAATAAATGGCTATAAATGGGGTGGGTTGGTGGGATACGAAGCAAAGTTGCTTCATTCGAATGAGATGCGGAAAATATTTGAGCCTATATATCACAATCCGCGTAGGACTTGAATATTCTGTTTCTCTCTCCTCCCTCAACTCAGGAAATGCAAAATTTTACACCCCCACCCACCACCCCGGTTACTTGAAAATACCACACAGCAGTGACAAATAACAGCAAAACCCACATCTGGGTAGAGATTGAATGAGCGGATTTAGCTGAGATTGGATAAGTCAGTGGTTCAGACGAGACAAAAACAGAATGCATTGAAGCCGTAAAATCCAGCCCTAATGTACCTAGATGCCAGCGTTGGGCTGGGGTAGGCCCAGTAAATTGTCTGAAGACACCAGGTTAACGTCTAACAGGTTTATTTGGTAGCTAAGAAGAGAATGGCTCAGCGAACTTTGTGATACTTAAAGACTCGTGCAAAGCATTGCCTGACCTGTTTTTGTACCTCTGTAAGCTTGTGTACCAGTTAACTTGTTTGTGCACGCTCGTACGCCGGCTAAACATAGTCGAGATGCGATAATAACACTGGGGGAATAGAACGTTAACATGCCTCTGCTGCATACTGAAGATTAATGGCAAAATGAATGAGGTCCAGTGGGTTTTATTTTTCCCCTGGTGCACTTTCTGTCTCTCCCCAACAAGGGGAGAGACAGAGGAGGAAGGAGAGCAGGGAAACCGGGTGATGTTTGGATGTGGCTAGGCCAGGCTCAGTGAGGGCGCCCTGTCCCTAACCGTCCTGCGGGGATGGGAGAGGTCCGGGAAGGGGTCAAACTCTGGCCTCCGTTGGCGACGAGGACAGACGACCAAATAGTGCCTCTTACCTTCCGGGCCCTCGTAGTCCTTGCCGTACTTCACTTTGAACTTCTCGAACTGGGTCCGCATCTGCGATCGAGGGGACAGGATAAGACCCGGTTACGCTCGCAGTCAGAGATTCGCCCCCCGCCCCCCCCGACGCAAAAATTCCCCGTCAACTGGGCCTCAGGATCATTGGCAACGGCGAGGGTTGGAATTGTTTGACCTGGGCTGGGTCACTAGTGGGGGGGGAGGCAGCGGGGTGAGGTTAGGATCAACAAGCATTGGGGTAGGCTGGGAGGGGCCGAGCGGCCTCTTTCTGGCAAGTTAGAGGCCCTCCCCCACCACCTCATCCCCTCTAGGAAGACCGTCATTTGAAACAACCAACAAGGGTGAGGGTTGCATTTGTCTAGCGCCTGTGCTCCCCCCGCCAACCTCCCAGCAGGGGGCTTCACCCCTCCCCCCCCTCAATCAAATGACTTCCTCCTCCAGAGTTCCGTGCGGCAGCCGGCTGGGGCACAGCAAGATCCCACAAAACCAGCCATCTGCTCACGTCCCCGAACTGAGCCGCCCGCCTCTGTTTTATTCAGAAAGTGATGGTCGATCGGGGGATCCAATATCGGCCCCGGGGTGCTGGGGAGTACTCCCCGCCACGCACCCTCCCCGCCTCCATCACCGCGGCCTCCCCTCCCCCACAGTCTTTGGCCAAAACTGCCGTGACTAACTTGCCATGAACTAGGGCACCCAGATCCCTCTACTGACGTTTCCCAACCTCTCTCCATTTAAGAAATATTCGGCCCTCCTAATCTTTCCATGGATAACTCTGCAATTATTCACCTCATGTTCCATCTGCCCACTCGAGTCGCCGAGTATCCTCCCCACACGACTAACGTTCCCAACTAACGTTCCCTCTTCGGAACATTTGAGAGATTGCGTTCAGTCCCCACGCCCAAACTTGTACAACCACTGGGTTGTAGGGTGATTATGTACCAATGTAAGAACAAAGCAACAAAACAGCACAGGAAACAGGCCCATCGAGCCCGCGCCGCCACCCCGATGTTCCCACATCTACCCGCGATCCCTGTCCATGTTTATAGATCTATGGATTCAAAACCAGATTTGAGACAATTTAGGGAGAATTTGTTTTGCCAATCAGCCACATCTTTGGGATGTGGGAGGAAACCGGAGCACCCGGAGAAAACCCACGCAAGCACGGGGAGAATGCGCAAACTCCCACAGACACAGGCCCAAATCCATGTATCTGCACAGCACAGCGATAGTCACTGAGCTGTCGTGTTGCCCATCAAATGGTCCAGGTCAAGCGTACACTAACGACGTGAAGCACTAGGATACTCTCGAAAAAAATCCAAGAGCAGCCCTCTCACGACCCATCGCGTGTATGCCCCTCGTTAGACAACAAGGTGGACCAAAGCACCTGTAGGATAAAAACAAGTACATCAATATCATCATCTATTTACACACTTCCCAGGGACTCTCAAGGCTCATGATCCCTATTTTAAATCAGTTTTCTATACCCTCCATTCCCATTCTGTTCATGTGCCCATCTAAGTATTTCTTAAATAACTCCAGAGTACCTGCCTCCACCACTTTACTTGGCAGCGCATTCCATACCCCCACCACCCTCTGTGTGAAAAAACTCCCTCTAGCATCCAAATTATACCTTACCCCCCACACCCTAAACCCGTGACCCCTCGTGCTATTCGAGTCCATCCTAGGAAAAAGCTTAACCCTGTTTACTGTATCTATACCCCTCATAATCTTGTACACCTCTATCAGATCTCCTCTAAGTCTACGTCTTTCTAAGGAAAACAGTCCCAATTTGCCTAAGGGAGGGATTACCTGCCACACTTTGATTCAAGGCCGTGGGATCTCTTGTACCTGCCTCGAAGGCCTTACGAAGCCAGCAAATTGTGATCGGGGAGGTGACTTGCTACCGTCCCTTCGAAGACAGCCAACTTCGGCCGACATGAAGCCTGGTTTTGCAAGGTGGGGGGCTCAAACTAGGCCACAGGCCTCGACTTGAGGCCTCTAACTTTCTCTTGAGGCCTGATTGGGCACGCAATTTGCTTTCTTGACTTCCCAGCCCAATGCTTTTGACACTCATAGCACACAGGGAGGCTATTGGGTCCATCGGACCCGTGCCGGCCCAGCTAGAAGCTCGAGAGGCAAGAGCCTGAGGCCTGTTTGTCGCCCCCTTTCCCGGAGGTCTCTGCCTGATACTTACTTCACCTTCATCGTCGACATTGAGGAGAAATACTTTCGAGTGCACGAGGCTGCAGGAGAGGGCAAAGCAGACGAGAGAGAGCCGGAACATTCCGTGAGGGGAGGTTGTGAACCTCAGATCCCGGTGATCGTAAGAGGAGAAATCTGCCAGGGGAACTGAAACAAGAGATATCTCAGTAACTCAGAGAACCAACCCTCAGATATAAAACATACTGATCCCTCAGCACTGACCCTCTGACAGTGCGGCGCTCCCTCAGCACTGACCCTCTGACAGTGCGGCGCTCCCTCAGCACTGACCCTCTGACAGTGCGGCACTCCCTCAGCACTGACCCTCTGACAGTGAGGCACTCCCTCAGCACTGACCCTCTGACAGTGCGGCACTCCCTCAGCACTGACCCTCTGACAGTGCGGCACTCCCTCAGCACTGACCCTCTGACAGTGCGGCACTCCCTCAGCACTGACCTCTGACAGTGCGGCACTCCCTCAGCACTGACCCTCTGACAGTGCGGCACTCCCTCAGCACTGACCCTCTGACAGTGCGGCACTCCCTCAGCACTGACCCTCTGACAGTGCGGCCTCCCTCAGCACTGACCCTCTGACAGTGCGGCACTCCCTCAGCACTGACCCTCTGACAGTGCGGCACTCCCTCAGCACTGACCCTCTGACAGTGCGGCACTCCCTCAGCACTGACCCTCTGACAGTGCGGCACTCCCTCAGCACTGACCCTCTGACAGTGCGGCACTCCCTCAGCACTGACCCTCTGACAGTGCGGCACTCCCTCAGCACTGACCCTCTGACAGTGCGGCGCTCCCTCAGCACTGACCCTCTGACAGTGCGGCGCTCCCTCAGCACTGACCCTCTGACAGTGCGGCACTCCCTCAGCACTGACCCTCTGACAGTGCGGCGCTCCCTCAGCACTGACCCTCTGACAGTGCGGCACTCCCTCAGCACTGACCCTCTGACAGTGCAGCACTGTCTGTCTGCCCCATGTTGTTGACTCACCCTTGGGCCTGTCTGTCCGATACTAGCAGCTTGACAGAAAGCAGGAGCCAATTGCTTCCTTTATATATGAATGAGGGTTCCTCCTCCACCCGTCGCAGCCCATCCCCTTCAGTCCGGTGACCAATAGGGAGCGGTGGCAGAGATGGTCATCGAAGCATTGCAGAGAGAAGTCGATCAATCAATATCTTTTTAAATTTGCAAGATTATTTTGCCAAGAGGAGGGTTCATGCAAAAGACCTTCCTGCTTCTTTAATCTCCCATCCCTCCGTTCCCCCGGAGCAGCGACGTCCCTTCCTCTCCGAGCTTCCCTGGAGCACTCGGAACCTTGTGCTACCAAATAAACCTGCTGGGATTTAACCCGCGAGACTTCTTATTGCACCCATCCCAGCCCAACGCCGGCATCCCCACATCATCAGGAACTCTAACCCCAATATCTCCGCCGTTCCAACCCTCCAATCCCTTTCTAAGATCCAGAGGCTGCATTCCCGCGGCGCCTGCCACTCCCCAGAACCGTCCTCCCCGTCCAATGACGCGCTCTGGTCGGGCGGTGAACGCAGTGGCCATTTTAGCGCAGAGCAAGATCCCTCGCGAGGGATAAATGTTGCTCCGGACCCAATGGGGAGAAATTCCCCCTCCCCTCCATAACTTCTGCGGAGTCGGGGAGGAGGGAGGCAAGAGGAACACAAGATCTTCAAACATCGGAGCAACGCTTGGCCCTTCAGCCCATCGAGGTTGCCCCGTCGCATCTCTGATACGTTTCTCGCCCCCATTCTCGCGTCTTTTCCCCACAATCTTTGACCCCCCCCCCCCCCGTCACCAATCGAGAATCCATCTCTGTCCCCGATGCACTCAGTGGCCCAGCCGAAGTCCTTGTTTCCCTCCCCAGTATCTTGTTCATTCTCATGCCCCCATTTCTTACTGAGGGCAGTCCCCCTCTTTACTTCTGCCTTGCAGGAGCTCAATTCTGAGGACCGTACAGGGTATGGGGAGCCCATGCGGCCCCCGTGCCAGCTCTCTCAAAAAAAACGCCGCACGGTGGCACAGCACTGGGTTAGCACTGCTGCCTCACACCACCAGGGACCCGGGTTCAAGTCCCAGCTCGAGCCACTGTCTGTGTAGAACAAAGGACAAAACAGCACGGGAAACTGGCCCTTCGGCCCAACGAGCCCGCGCCGCCACCCCGACGTTCCCACCTCTACCCGCGATCCCTGTCCGTGTTTGTAGATCTATGGATCAAAAACCAATCGAGCCCGCGCCGCCACCCCGACGTTCCCACCTCTACCCGCGATCCCTGTCCGTGTTTGTAGATCGATGGATTCAAAACCAAATTTGAGACAATTTAGGGAGAATTTGTTTCCCCAATCAGCCACATCTTTGGGATGTGGGAGGAAACCGGAGCACCCGGAGAAAACCCACGCAGGCACGGGGAGAATGCGCAAACTCCCACGGACACAGGCCCCAAATCCACGTATCTGCACAGCACAGCGATAGTCACTGAGCTGTCGTGTTGCCCCATCAAATGGTCCAGGTCAAGCGTACACTAACGACGTGAAGCACTAGGATACTCTCGAAAAAAATCCAAGAGCAGCCCTCTCACGACCCATCGCGTGTATGCCCCTTGTTAGACAACAAGGTGGACCAAAGCACCTGTAGGATAAAAACAAGTACATCAATATCATCATCTATTTACACACTTCCCGGGACTCCCAAGGCTCATGATCCCTATTTTAAATCAGTTTTCTATACCCCTCCATTCCCATTCTGTTCATGTGCCCATCTAAGTATTTCTTAAATAACTCCAGAGTACCTGCCTCCACCACTTTACTTGGCAGCGCATTCCATACCCCCACCACCCTCTGTGTGAAAAAACTCCCTCTAGCATCCAAATTATACCTTACCCCCTCACCCTAAGCCCGTGACCCCTCGTGCTATTCGAGTCCATCCTAGGGAAAAGCTTAACCCTGTTTACCCTATCGATACCCCTCATAATCTTGTACACCTCTATCGGATCTCCTCTAAGTCTACGTCTTTCTAAGGAAAACAGTCCCAATTTGCCTAACCTCTCCTCGTAACTCGTTTGGCCTTTCCAAACCAGGCAGAGTTTGCACGTGTCTGCGTGGGTTTCCTCCGGGTGCTCCGGTTTCCTCCCACAGTCTAAAGATGTGCGGGTTAGGTGGATTGGCCGTGCTAAAGCGGGCAGGGTGGGTCAATTATCTCAGCTCCAGGATATAGTTATAGGACGGTAGTTATAGGACGTTATAGGTAGTTATAGTTAAGAGTCCCTCGGGGTTAGCATCCCAAGCCCCAGTAACCCTCAACTGTTTCACCAATGACCTCCCCTCCGTCAGAAGTGAGGGAGTTGGCCGATGATTACGCAACTTTCAGCACCAATCGCCTCTCCTCAGAGACTCAAACAGTTGGTGTCCAAACGCAGGGAGACGGGGACAATATCCAGGCTTGGGTGGACAAGTGGCAAGTAACATTCGAGCCACACAAGTGCCAGGCAAAGACCATCTCCAGCAACAGATCTAACCATCCCCTCCCCCTGCCTTGGCATTCAATGGAATTCCCGTCGCTGACTCCCTTCCCCCGTTATCGACATTGACCAGAAACCCGGACCCAGCCAGATAAACAGATCAGAGGCTGGGAATCCTGTGGAGAATTGGACTTGCTGGTTGACGTCCTTTCCAAGGAGGTTGGCGTGCTGGGGAAGGCCAGGAGCTATTGCCCGCTCGGAGTCTCGAGATTCTCACGAGATTTGCCCAGGTTATTGTGGGAGGTGAGGGAAGTGGTTGCAGAGCCCCTGGCGATGATATTTGCATCGTCCATGGAAACGGGAGAGGTTCCAGAGGATTGGAGGATTGCGGATGTGATTCCTATCTTTAAGAAAGGGAACAGGGATAGTCCAGGAAATTACCGACCGGTGAGTTTGACTTCAGTGGTTGGTAAGCTGATGGAGAGGCTTCTGAGGGATAAGATATATGAACATTTGGAGAAGTTTGGACTGATTAGAAATAGTCAGCATGGTTTTGTCAAGGGCAGGTCATGCCTTACGAGCCTAGTTGAGTTCTTCGAAAATGTGACTGAACACATTGACGAAGGAAGGGCGGTGGACATAGTGTACGTGGACTTTAGTAAGGCGTTTGATAAGGTCCCACATGCAAGGCTTCTGGAGAAGGTGAGAGGGCATGGGATCCAAGGGGCTTTGGCCTCGTGGATCCAGAACTGGCTTGCCGGCAGAAGGCAGAGAGTGGTTGTGGATGGGTCTTGTTCTGCATGGAGGTCGGTAACCAGTGGAGTGCCCCAGGGATCTGTTCTGGGACCCCTGCTGTTTGTCATTTTCATAAATGACCTGGATGAGGAAGTGGAGGGATGGGTTAGCAAGTTCGCCGACAATACAAAGGTCGGTGGTGTTGTGGATGGTCTGGAGGGATGCCAAAAGTTGCAGCGGGACATAGACAGGATGCAAGACTGGGCGGAGAAGTGGCAGATGGACTTCAATGCAGATAAATGTGTAGTGGTCCATTTTGGCAGGAATAATGGGATGAAGGAGTACAATATAAGGGGTAGGAGTCTTAGCTGTGTTGTAGAGCAGAAGGATCTCGGGGTCCGGGTCCATAGGACTCTTAAATCGGCCTCGCAGGTGGAGGAAGTGGTCAAGAAGGCGTACGGTGTACTGGCCTTCATTAATCGAGGAATAGAGTTTAGGAGTCAGGAGGTAATGATGCAGCTCTATAAGACTCTTGTCAGACCCCACTTGGAGTATTGTGCGCAGTTCTTCTACAGAAAATGCAGATGTGTGGAATAGAGGGTGATTTAGCTAATTGGATTAGAAATTGGCTGGCAGATAGAAGACAGAGGGTGGTGGTTGATGGGAGATATTCATCGTGGAGTTCGGTGACAAGTGGTGTGCCTCAGGGGTCTGTTTTGGGGCCCCTGCTGTTTGTAATTTTTATAAATGATCTGGATGAGGGTATTGAGGGATGGATCAGTAAATTTGCAGATGACACTAAAGTCGGTGGAGTGGTAGATAGTGAAGAGGGGTGTTATAGTTTACAGAGTGACTTGGACAAGTTGCAGAGCTGGGCCGAGAGGTGGCAAATGGAGTTTAATGTGGAAAAGTGTGAGGTAATGCACTTTGCAGGAACAATAAATGTTAGAGTATAGGGCTAATGGTAGGGCTCTTAATAGTGTTGAGGAACAGAAGGATCTTGGTGTATGTGTCAATAGATCCCTGAAAGTAGGCAGTCAAGTGGATAAAGTTGTTAAGAAGGCTATGGAGTCTTAGCTTTTATTGGTAGGGGGATTGAATTTAGGAGCCGCAGCATCATGTTGCAACTGTACAAAACTCTAGTGCGGCCGCACTTGGAGTATTGTGTGGCAGTTCTGGTCCCACATTATAAGAAAGATGTGGAGGCATTGGAGAGGGTACAGAGGAGGTTTACCAGGATGTTGCCTGGTATGGAGGGCAGGTCTATGAAGAGAGGTTGAAGGATTTGAGGTTGTTTTCGTTAGAAAGGAGGCGGCTAAGAGGGGATCTTATGAAGCATATAAGATGATTAGAGGTTTAGATAGGGTGGACAGTGATAGCCTTTTTCCTAGGATGGAGAAAGCTAGCACGAGGGGACACAGCTTTAAATTAAGGGGGATGAGTTATAGGACGGATATCAGAGGTAGGTTCTTTACTCAAAGAGTGATTAGGGAGTGGAATGCCCTGCCTGCAGCTGTTGTAGATGCGCCAAGTTTGGTGGCGTTTAAGAGGTTAGTGGATAAGTATATGGAAGAGAAGGGAATGGTTTAGTTTGGAGGGGCATTGCTTTTTATTTTGGTCGGCACAACATCGAAGGCCGAAGGGCCTGTTCTGTGCTGTAATGTTCTATGTTCTATGTTCTATGTTCTATGTTCTGGTCGCCTCTTATAGGAAGGATGTAGAGGCTATTGAGAGGGTTCAGAGGAGATTTACAAGGATGCTGCCTGGATTGGGAGGCAGGCCTTATGAAGATAGGCTGAGGGAGCTGGGACTCTTCTCACTGGAGAGACGTAGGTTGAGAGGCGACCTGATAGAGGTTTATAAAATGTTGAGAGGAATAGATAGGGTGGACTCTCAGAGACTATTTCCCCGAGTGGAAATGGTCAATACGAGAGGACACAGATTTAAGGTGCAGGGAAGCAAATACAAAGGAGATGTCAGGGGTAGGTTTTTCACTCAGAGGGTGGTGAGTGAATGGAACCGACTGCCGTCGGAGGTTGTTGAGGCAAACTCACTGGGGTCTTTTAAGAGACTTCTGGATGAGTATATGGAAAAGAATAGGATAGGGGGTTATAGATAGGTCTGTGGATTGGTAGATGTGATCGGCGCAACTCGTGGGCCGAAGGGCCTGTTTGTGCTGTAGTGTTCTATGTTCTATGTTAAGGCTCCAAACCCTTTGTCCTCGGCCTCCATTTTGATAGGCCCATCCCACCCATGTTGGCGGGTGATTGGGGGGGGTTAGGGATGGGCGTGAAATGACATGGGCGGCCAATTGATCCGGCTAAAAGCCCAACTCCCCCCCCCCCACCACCAAAAAGCCAACTGGAGTCCCGCCGTGACAGACGGCCCAGTGGTGTTATCGCTAGACCATTAACCCGCAAACCCAGCTAGTGTTCCTGGTGACCCGGGTTCGAATCCCGCCACGGCGGAATGTGAATTCGATAAAAAAAATCCAGGATTGAGAATCTACTGATGATCCACTGGTGGGAAAATCCTGTCCGGCTCCCTTTCGGGAAGGAAATCTGCCGTCCTTACCCCAGTCAAAGAGGTTTACAGCATGGAAACAGGCCCTTCGACCCAACTTGTCTAGACTGCTCCTTTTTTTGAGATCATTGAGCTAGCCCCCAATTGTCCGCATTTGGCCCCTATTCCTCTATACCCATATAACTGTTTTTTAAAATTGTACCCACCTCTACTACTGCCTCTGGCAGCTCATTCCAGACACTCACACCCTCTGGGTGAAAAAAATTGCCCCTCTGAACACTTCTGTATCTCCTCCCCTCTCACCTTAAACCTATAAGTTTTAGACCCCCCTCCCTTTGGGGAAAAGATATTGACTATCTCGCTGATCTGTGCCCCCTCATTATTTTATAGACCTCTATAAGATCACCCCAGGGGAAAAAAAGTCCCAGTCTATCCAGCCTTTCCTTATAACTCAATCCATCAAGTCCCGGTAGCATCCTAGTAAATCTTTTCCGCACTCTTTCTGGTTTAATAATATCCTTTCTGTAAGAGGGTGACCTTCCTGTGATGGGGCACGCAGTTGGTTGGCACTGCTGCCCCACGGCGCCGGGGACCCAGGTTCGATTCCTGGCTTGGGTCACCCTCTGAGTGGAATCTGCACGTTCTCCCCGTGCCTGCGCGGGGGCTCCTCCCAGGTTCCTCCCACAGCCCAAAAGATGTGCGAGTTTGGCCGTGCTAAATTGTCCCTAAATTGCAGTGTGGGTGACTCTCAACTGCCCCTCCGAGGGGCAACCATGGGTGGGGGGGGGGGGGGGGCAATAAATGCTGGCCTCACGGATGGAAGTTCACCCATTACCCCCCCCCCCAACCTTCGGAAGGCACCCACTACCCTTCATCGACACCCTCTGGCCAACTCGCCAAGAGTACCAGCTTGTGACTTTCCCCCCTCCCTCCCGACGTGGCATTTGACCCCCGACTTTGTCGCGACCTTTGACCCAGAATGGAAACCCAAGGCCCTGGCCGCCATCTTAGAGCCTAAATTCTTTCTCTCCCCGCCTCAGATCTGCGTTGGATCTTTTCAAGTTCCTCTTTCTCCCCCCCAAACTCTTTATCTTATCGGGTTGGGTCACTGACAAGGAAGGGTGGCCACCAGATATCCAAGCGGAAGCTTCCGGCGCTGGTGGGGCCTGTGGTAGATAGGGACGCGAACATCTGGAAACAAATTTGCCTTTGTGCACACTTAAAGGGACACTGTGCCCTCTTTGTTTGTGCGGGGAGGGCGATTCTTCCACGCAGACGGTGACTCAAGTTGGGGCTCCAACCCGGGTCCCTGGCGATTATTCAAAATGTGGGACACGGGCATCGCTGGCATTTATTTCCCGGCGAGAGGTCTGGCAACACCAATTTTAAACCCAACCGATTTATTTGATAGTAAATGCACGAGCTTTCGGCCTTTGTAGCCTTCGTCAGGCGAATGAGGTGTTCTGGTCTCCAAAAGCATCCGCATCGGCACAGACACTGAACAGATTGCTGATTAGAACACGAATCCTTACACCTAACCTGGCATTCAAGTCTTAAAGTGGCTAACTGAGCGCTGAGGTTAGAGAGACGTGTATTGTCTGTGAAGGTGAAGATATAATTACAACAAATTGGGTCTGTGGGAGTTTGCGCATTCTCCCCGTGCCTGCGTGGGTTTTTCTCCGGGTGCTCTGGTTTCCTCCCACATCCCCAAAGATGTGGCTAATCGGCAAAACAAATTCCCCCTAAATTGTCTCAAATTTGTTTTTAATCCATAGATCTACAAACATGGACAGGGGTCGCGGGTAGAGGTGGGAACATCGGGGTGGCGGCGCGGGCTGGTTGGGCCTGTTTCCCGTGCTGTTTTGTTCCTTGTGTGCTTTTGGAGACCAGAACACCTCATTCGCCTGACCAAGGCGCAAAGGCCGAAAGCTAGCGAGTTTACTGTCAAATAAATCGGTTGGATTTAAAATTGGTGTTGTCAGACCTCTTAGTGAGTTTACCCCAGTCCAACGCCAGCATCTCTACATCATGACTTGTTGCCCATCCCCAGTTGCCCCTTGAGAAGGTGGTGCTGAGCTGCCACCTTGAATCGCTGTTGACCCACGGTGCCCATAGAAGGGAATTCCAAGATCCCCGCGAAGGAACGGCCGATATATTTCCAAGCGAGTGGCTCGGAGGGGGGAACTTGCAGGTGGGGGTGTTCCCCATGTGTCTGCTGCCCCCCTCCCCTCGTCCTTCTAGATGGTAGAGGTGGCGGGTTTGGAAGGTGCTGTGGAAGGAGCCTTGGCGAGTCGCTGCAGTGCATCTTGTAGATGGTACACACTGCGCATCAGTGGTGGAAGGAGTGAGTGTTTGTGGTTAGCGTGTCGATCGAGCGGGGCTGCTTTGTCCTGGACGGTGTCGAGCTTCTCGAGTGTTGTTGGGAGCCGCACCCATCCAGGCAAGTGGGGAATATTCCAACACACTCCTGACTTGTGTCCTTGTAGATAGTGGATAGGCTTTGGCGGGGAGTCAGGAGCTGAGTTACTCTCCGCAGGATTCCCAGTGGACAGGCTTTGTGGGGGGTTCAGGAGCTGAGTTACTCTCTGCGGGATTCCCAGCCTCTCACTAGCCACAATGTTTATCTGGTGAATCCAGTTGAGTTTCTGGTCAATGATAACCCCAAGGATGTTGATAATGGGGATTCAGTGATTGTTAAGCGGTTAGAGGGTCCCTTATTGGCGATGGATTGAGGATAAGCCAACAGTCGAAGGTACAGAGGGAAGATTGATCATCTGTTGACCTTTTAGGCTAAGAGGTTATGTCACTGGCGAAGTGGTTAGACGTTTAGAGGAAGCGTTTTACTACAATTTGCAGATAGAAGACAGAGGGTGGTGGTTGATGAGAGATATCGTGGAGTTCGGTTACAAGTGGTGTGCCTCAGGGGTCTGTTTTGGGGCCCCTGCTGTTTGTAATTTTTATAAATGATCTGGATGAGGGTATTGAAGGATGGATTAGTAAATTTGCAGATGACACTAAAGTCGGTGGAGTGGTAGATAGTGAAGAGGGGTGTTATAGTTTGCAGAGGGACTTGGACAAGTTGCAGAGCTGGGCCGAGAGGTGGCAAATGGAGTTTAATGTGGAAAAGTGTGAGGTAATGCACTATGGCAGAAATAATAAATGTGTAGAGTATAGGGCAAATGGTAGGATTCTTAGTAGTCTAGATGAACAGAGGGATCTTGGTGTGTATGTGCATAGATCCCTGAAAGTAGGCAGTCAAGTCGAGAAGGTTGTTAAGAAGGCATATGGAGTCTTAGCTTTTATTGGTAGGGGGATTGAATTTCGGAGCCGCAACGTCATGTTGCAACTGTACAAAACTCTAGTGCGGCCGCACTTGGAGTATTGTGTGCAGTTCTGGTCCCCACATTATAAGAAAGATGTGGAGGCATTGGAGAGGGTACAGAGGAGGTTTACCAGGATGTTGCCTGGTATGGAGGGCAGGTCTTATGAAGAGAGGCTGAGGGATTTGAGGTTGTTTTCGTTAGAAAGGAGGCGGCTAAGAGGGGACCTAATCGAAACATATAAGATGATTAGAGGTTTAGATAGGGTGGACAGTGATAGCCTTTTTCCTAGGATGGAGAAAGCTAGCACGAGGGGACACAGCTTTAAATTAAGGGGTGATAGTTATAGGACGGATATCAGAGGTAGGTTCTTTACCCAAAGGGTGGTTCGGGAGTGGAATGCCCTGCCTGCAGCAGTTGTAGATGCGCCAAGTTTGGTGGCGTTTAAGAGGTTAGTTGATAAGTATATGGAAGAGAAGGGAATGGTTTAGTTTGGAGGGGCATTGCTTTTTATTTTGGTCGGCGCAACATCGAAGGCCGAAGGGCCTGTTCTGTGCTGTAATGTTCTATGTTCTACAATTGGTTCACATCCACATACCAGTGTGTGATAGGTTGATGGAGACAGATTTGACAAGAGTCTATGAAAGACAATTGGATGAAGAATGAGTGCTCCAGGGTCACAGAGTAGACAATACTTGATCAAGAACGTCAATATTCTAGGTGTCCAGATCGCCAACAACCTGCCCTGTTCCCTCCACACTGAAAACTTAGTAAACAAAGCCCCACCACTGCCTCTGTGGGTAGCACCGTGGGTCAGCACCGCTGCCTCACAGACCTGGGTTCAATAGAGTCACTATCTGTGTGGACTGTGTGCATTCTCCCCGTGTCTGCGTGGGTTTCTTCCGGTTTCCTCCCACAGTCCGAAACATGTGCTAAATTCTCGCTCAGGGTAGCCAAATAGGTGTGGCGACTAGGGGATTTCCACACTAACTTCATTACAGTGTTAACGTAAGCGTATCTGTAACACCAATAAACTATCTCTAAAACAACAGACCACCACCAACCTGTCCTGGTCCCTCTGTGTTGACGCTATGCTCGAGAAAGCCCCACCAACGCCTCCACTTTCTCAGGAGGCCAAGGAAATTCGGCATGTCCGTTACGATTCTCAGCAACTGTTACAGATGCCCCATAGAAAGCATCCTTTCTGGTTGTATCCCAGCTCGGTCTGGGCTCCTGCTCTGCCCAAGACCACAAGGAACTACAAAAGGGTTGTGAATGTAGCCCCAGTCCCATCACACAAACCAGCCTCCCATCCATTGACTCTGTCTACACTTCCTCGGGGAAAAGCAGCCGGCATAATCGAGGACCCCCCCCCCCACACCCCGGACATTCTCTCTTCCACCTTCTTCCGTCGGGAAAAAGTACAAAAGTCTGAGGTCCCGTACCGACCGACTCAAGAACAGCTTCTTCCCTGCTGCTGTCAGACTTTTGAATGGACCTACCTCACATTAAATTGATCTTTCTCTACACCCCTCGCTGTGACTGAAACACTACGTTCTGCACCCTCTCCTTGCCTTCTCCCCTCTGTATCTAACTCATGTGCCAGCTTCTCATGTAATGTGTGCCTAAAGACCTCCCCCACCCACATCCCAGGGCGAACATCAGCTAAGCGAACGATTTAGGGTCACTATTCTCCATGGGATCTTGCTGTGCGAAGCTCGGCTGCGGCGTATCTGATGTGGCTAGATATCAGAAAGGGATTCAGTGGCTGGGAAGTGCTGTGGAGGGCACGGTGGCACAATGGTTAGCACTGCTGCCTCACGGCGCCAAGGACCCAGGGTCAATTCCAGCCTCCTGGAGTTTGGATGTTCTCCCCGTGTCTGCATGGGTTTCCTCCGGGTGCTCTGGTTTCTTCCCATAATCCAAAGGTGTGGATTGGCCGTGCTAAATTGTCCCTCAGTGTCCAAAGGTGTGCAGGTTAGGTGGATTGGCCATGCTAAATTGCCCCTTAGTGTCCAAAGATGTGTAGGTTAGGTGGATTGGCCATGCTAAATTGTCCCTTAATGTCCAAAGATGTGTAGGTTAGGGTGGATTGGCCATGCTAAATTGTCCCTTATGTCCAAAGATGTGTAGGTTAGGTGGATTGGCCGTGCTAAATTGCCCCTTAGTGTCCAAAGATGTGTAGGTTAGGTGGATTGGCCATGCTAAATTGTCCCTTAATGTCCAAAGATGTGCGGGTTAGGTGGATTGGCCATGCTAAATTGTCCTTTAGTGTCCAAAGATGTGTAGGTTAGCTGGATTGTCCATGCTAAATTGCCCCTTAGTGTCCAAAGATGTGTAAGTTAGGTGGATTGGCCATGCTAAATTGCCTCTTAGTATCCAAAAATATGCAGGTTAGGTGGATTGACCATGCTAAATTGCCCCTTAGTGTCCAAAGATATGCAGGTTAGGTGGATTGGCCATGCTAATTTGCCCCTCAGTGTCCAAAGATGTGCAGGTTAGGTGGATTGACCATGCTAAATTGCCCCTTAGTGTCCAAAGATGTACAGGTTAGGTGGATTGGCCATGCTAAATTGCCCCTCAGTGTCCAAGATGTGCAGGTTAGGTGGATTGGCCATGCTAAATTGCCCCTTAGTGTCCAAAGATGTGCGGGTTAGGTGGATTGGCCATGCTAAATTGCCCCTTAGTGTCCAAAGATGTGCAGGTTAGGTGGATTGACCATGCTAAATTGCCCCTTAGTGTCCAAAGATATGCGGGTTAGGTGGATTGACCATGCTAAATTGCCCCTTAGTGTCCAAAGATGTGCGGGTTAGGTGGATTGACCATGCTAAATTGCCCCTTAGTGTCCAAAGATGTGCGGGTTAGGTGGATTGGCCATGCTAAATTGCCCCTTGGTGTCAGGGGAACTAGCTAGCATAAATGCATGCGGTTATGGGGATAGGGCCTAGATGGAATTGTGGTGATTGAAGAATCAATGGGCCAAATGCCCTCCTTTTGCACTGTGGGGATTCTATGATGTGAGATCACCCCTCTACGCTCCAGAGGGAAAAAGTCCCAGTCCATCCAGCCTCTCCTCATAACTCAATCCATCAAGTCCCGGTAGCATTCGAGTAAATTTTTTCCGCACTCTTTCTTCCTTTAACTTTTAAGAAAAATCTACAAGAGGGTCTATACTTAGGACGGAGTTGAGGAGACATTTATTCACCCCGTGGGATTCATTCCCACGGGAAGTAGTTCATGGCAAAACATTGAATGTATTCAAGAGGCGGCTGGATTGGGGCGAACGGGGTTGGAGGGGAGAAAGCGGGATGAGGCTATTGAGTTGGATGATGGTGATGACCGAGGGAGCAGGTTCAAATGGTCGAATGACCTCTTCCTGGTCCTGTTTGTACATATCTTCAATAAGTTAGCGGGAGAGATGAATTTGCAGTTCTCGTGCTGAGATATCCCAACTCTGACTGATTAACGATAAGATTAATTGACATGCACTTTGGCAGGAATAATAAATGTGTCGAGTATAGGGCTAATGGTAGGATTCTTAATAGTGTTGATGAACAGAGGGATCTTGGTGTATGTGTGCATAGATCCCTGAAAGTTGGCAATCAAGTCGATAAGGTTGTTAAGAAGGCATACGGAGTCTTAGCTTTTATTGGTATGGGGATTGAATTTCGGAGCCGCAACGTCATGTTGCAACTGTACAAAACTCTAGTGCGGCCGCACTTGGAGTATTGTGTGCAGTTCTGGTCCCCCGCATTATAAGAAAGATGTGGAGGCATTGGAGAGGGTACAGAGGAGGTTTACCAGGATGTTGCCTTGTATGGAGGGCAGGTCTTATGAAGAGAGGCTGAGGGATTTGAGGTTGTTTTCGTTAGAAAGGAGGCGGCTAAGAGGGGACCTTATCGAAACATATAAGATGATTAGAGGTTTAGATAGTGTGGACAGTGATAGCCTTTTTCCTCGGATGGAGAAAGCTAGCACGAGGGGACATAGCTTTAAATTAAGGGGTGGTAGTTATAGGACGGATGTCAGAGGTAGTTTCTTTACCCAGAGGGTGGTAAGGGTATGGAATGCCCTGCCTGCTGCAGTTGTAGATGCGCCAAGTTTGGTGGCGTTTAAGAGGTTAGTTGATAAGTTGATAGGAAGAGAAGGGAATGGTTTAGTTTGGAGGGGCATTGCTTTTTTTTCATAATTGGTCGGTGCAACATCGAAGGCCGAAGGGCCTGTTCTGTGCTGTAATGTTCTATGTTCTATGTTCTATAATGATCCCCACCAATCAAGATTGCGCGCCGTCCTTTGCAACGCCAACCAGATTCGGTTCAGCCCTCTCTGCATCGCCATTCACTCTCCTTAACCCTTCGGCTACCGCAACAGTTAGACTGCTCGAGCATCGGGGCCACCGCAACGCAAAACCCCCTCCATCGCCACAGAGGGCGCGACCTTACGGGCAAGTGTCAAACGGCCGGTTAGGCTAACCAGGAGGCAGTGCCAGGGTGCCTGGTGGGCAGTGCCAGGGCTCCCAATGGGTAGTAAGAACTCAGTAAGAATTTAGCAACACCAATTTTTAATCCAACCGATTTATTTGATAGTAAAATTGCGAGCTATGGGTAGTGCCAGGGTGCCTGGCAGGCAATGCCAGTATGGAAGGACTGAGCTACGAGGAAAGATTGGGCAAATTGGGGCTGCCCTCCTTAGAAGGGCAGAGGATGAGGGGAGATCTGATCGAGGTGTACAAGATTATGAAAGGTATAGATAAAAGTGAACAGTGGTAGGCTTTTTCCTAGATTGGATGCAATAGTTACGAAAGGCCACAGCGAAGATGGGGCAAGGTATTATTCGGATGTCAGAGGGAGGTTTTTCACACAGAGGGTGGTGGGAGCCTGGAATGCACTGCCAAGTAGGGTGGTGGAGGCAGGCATGCTAGAGTTGTTTAAGGCTTACTTAGATCGGCACATGAGCAGACGAGAGATGGAGGGATACAGGAGACTTCTAAATAAAGATCAAGGGCCTTGGGGCATCCCTGGGAAGTCTCCTCTTTTACTTCGCAGGTGATTCAGTCCACCTTGTTGACCAACAAAGGGGCATACACACGACGGGTCGTGCGAGGGCTGCTCTTGGAGTGTTGCTTCGAGAGTTGCCGAATGCTTCGCGTCCGTTAGTGTACGCTTAAACTGATGGGCAACGCAACAGCTCAGTGACTATCACTGTTTGCTGTGCACTTACATGGATTTGGGGCCTGTGTCTGCGGGCGTTTGCGCATTCTCCCCGTGACCGCGTGGGTTTTCTCTGGCTGCTCCGGTTTCCTCCCACAACCCCGACAATGTGTTCTTTGGTGTTGACAAATTGTCCTTAAATTAGTCTTCCCTCAACCTTCCCCAATTGGTGTAGACAAAGGTCGTAGGTGGAGATGGGGCACTCACAATGTTAAAATGGCAGCATGGGCTCGTTGGGCTGAAGGGCCTGTTTCCTGTGCACAATTGTTCTTTGTTCTTTGTTCCTGGTGGGCAGTGCCAGGGTGCCCAAAGACTGATTGGCCATCCAACCCACACATCTTTGGACACTAAGGGACAATTTAGCATGGCCAATCCACCCTAACCTGCACATCTTTGGGACACTAAGGGACAATTTAGCATGGCCAATCCACCTAACCTACACATCTTTCGGACTGTGGGAGGAAACTGGGGCACCCAGGGAAACCCACGCAGACACTGGGAAAACATGCAGACTCCTCACAGTCTGAAACCCAAGCCGGAAATCCAACCCAGGGAACCCTAACCGCTGTGCCATGCTGACAACGGAGCAACATTTTCGGAATGATGGGGGGGTGGGATTGCTTGATCTTGGGATTCGGACATAGCTCGGCACACGGAAGGCTGAAATTCCTATATTGGGCTGTTCTACGTTCGATATCAACGATCTGGATGATAATGTGGTAAATTGGATCGGCAAATTTGCTGACGGTACAAAGATTGGAGGTGCAGTGGAGAGTGGGAAAGTTTTCCAAATCTTGCAAAAGGATTTGGACCACCTTGAAAAACAATGGGCTGAGAAATGGCAGATGGAGTTTAATGCTTACAAGTGTGCGGTATATTGCACTTTGGAAGGACAAACCAAGGTCAAAGATCAACAAAGAACAAAACAGCACGGGAAACAGGCCCTTCGGCCCAACGAGCCCGCGCCGCCACCCCGATGTTCCCACTTCTACAAGCTAAATGTTAGGACATTGAAGGGTGCAGTAGGACAGAGGGATCTGAGAGGTCAGATGCATAATTCCCTAAAAGTGGCATCAAAGCTCAATAAGACCCTTGTCAGACCCCACTTGGAGTATTGTGCGCAGTTCTGGTCGCCTCACTACAGGAAGGATGTGGATGCGATTGAGAGGGAGGAGATTTACAAGGATGTTGCCTGGATTGGGAGGCATGCCTTATGAGGATAGGTTGAGAGACCTCGATGTTTTCTCCCTGGAGAGATGAAGGATGAGAGGCGACCTGATAGAAGTTTATAAGATGTTGAGAGGTATAGATGGATTCTCGGAGGCTATTTCCCATGGCTCAAATGGTCACTACGAGAGGACACAGGGTTTAAGGTGCTGGGGGGCAGGTACAGAGGAGATGTCAGGGGTAAGTTTTTCACTCAGAGGGCGGTGGGTGAGTGGAATCGGCTGGAGGGGAACTCGCTGGGGTCTTTTAAGAGACTTCTGGATGAGTACATGGGATTTAATGGGATTGAGGGTTATAGATAGGCCTGGTAGGTAGGGATATGATCAGCGCATCTTGTGGGCCGAAGGGCCTGTTTGTGCTGTAGTGTTCAATGTTCTATGTTCTAATGTTGCCAGAAATTGCGAAGCTGAGTTATGGAGAGATTGAATAGGTTAGAACTTATTCCCTGGAGTGCAGGAGAATGAGGGGAGATTTGATAGAGGTGCATAAGTCGAGATGGGTATAGATAGAGTGAATACAAGAAGGCTTATTCCACTGAGGATGGGGAGGGAAAAAAAACCAGACAGCATGGAGAGGTAACTCACTGCGCACGGAATTTTTAAGGGCTGGGGAATCCGCTTGTTCTTTTTCCCGGGGATGGAAAACGCTGAGGGAGTGCCGCACTGTCAGAGGGTCAGTGCTGAGGGAGCGCCGCACTGTCAGAGGGTCAGTGCTGAGGGAGTGCCGCACTGTCAGAGGGTCAGTGTTGAGGGAGCGCCACACTGTCAGAGGGTCAGTACTGAGGGAGTGCTGCACTGTCAGAGGGTCAGTGCCGAGGGAGTGCCGCACTGTCAGAGGGTCAGTGCCGAGGGAGCGCCGCACTGTCAGAGGGTCAGTGCTGAGGGAGCGTCGCACTGTCAGAGGGTCAGTGCTGAGGGAGCGCCGCACTGTCAGAGGGTCAGTGCTGAGGGAGTGCCGCACTGTCAGAGGGTCAGTGCTGAGGGAGTGCCGCACTGTCAGAGGGCAGTGCCGAGGGAGCGCCGCACTGTCAGAGGGTCAGTGCCGAGGGAGCGCCGCACTGTCAGAGGGTCAGTGCTGAGGGAGCGCCGCACTGTCAGAGGAGCAGTGCCGAGGGGTGTCGCACTGTCAGAGGGTCAGTGCCGAGGGAGTGTCGCACTGTCGAGGTCAGTGCTGAGGGAGTGCCGTACTGTCAGAGGGTCAGTGCTGAGGAGCGCCGCACTGTCAGAGGGTCAGTGCTGAGGGAGTGCCGCACTGTCGCTGGGTTAAGAATGAAGGAGAAAATTTAGGGGGGCTTCTTCACGCAGAGAGTGGTGGGAGTGTGGAATGAGTTGCCGGATAAATGCGGGGTCACTTTTGAGAAAAACTTGGACGGGTTTACGGATGAGAGGGGTGTGGAGGGATATGGTCCAAGTGCAACTCAGTGGTATTAGGCAGAAGAATGGTTCGGCACACACAAGAAGGGCCAAAAGATCTGTTTTGGTGCTGCAGTGTCCGATGGTTCTGTGTTTAATTTAACAAGTAGGCCAAGAAAGCAACCCAAAAAAGCTTGTGAAACTTTGACCTGCCCTCTCTCTCTGCCCTCACTCAATTTGCTCCAGGATGTGACAAGTTATCTGTGACAGCAGAGAGCACACAGCCCACACTGGATGTTAAGAGATTTTAATCTCGCTCTGATACATTGCTCAGTTGCTCATTCCGACACAACTGCAGGTTCCCTTCAAGATGATAAGCCCGTGAAACGGCCGTGTATTATCCCCATTTTCCGGCCGATAACACTGCTATCTTCCCCAATTGGACGCAAGGAAACCCATTAACGAGTGGCAGGAAACAGACCCACACTGGGGCAGGGACTCAGCACCCAACATCGCAACAGAACACAGTGAAAAATGCGGGCTCACTAAAAAATACATCAAGTTCCCCACTTGAAAATATTATGCAGCGCTCCCTCAGCACTGACCCTCTGACAGTGCGGCGCTCCCTCAGCACTGACCCTCTGACAGTGCGGCGCTCCCTCAGCACTGACCCTCTGACAGCGCGGCACTCCCTCAGCGCTGACCCTCTGACAGTGCGACACTCCCTCAGCACTGACCCTCTGACAGTGCGGCACTCCCTCAGCACTGACCCTCTGACAGTGCTGCACTCCCTCAGCACTGACCCTCTGACAGTGCGGCACTCCCTCAGCACTGACCCTCTGACAGTGCGGCACTCCCTCAGCACTGACCCTCTGACAGTGCGGCGCTCCCTCAGCACTGACCTTCTGACAGTGCGGCGCTCCCTCAGCACTGACCCTCTGACAGTGCGGCGCTCCCTCAGCACTGACCCTCTGACAGTGCGGCGCTCCCTCAGCACTGACCCTCTGACAGTGAGGCGCTCCCTCAGCACTGACCCTCTGACAGTGCGGCGCTCCCTCAGCACTGACCCTCTGACAGTGCGGCGCTCCCTCAGCACTGACCCTCTGACAGTGCTGCATTCCCTCAGCACTGTCCCTCTGACAGTGCAGCACTCCCTCAGCACTGACCCTCTGACAGTGCGGCACTCTCTCAGCACTGACCCTCTGACAGTGCGGCACTCCCTCAGCACTGACCCTCTGACAGTGCGGCACTCCCTCAGCACTGACCCTCTGACAGTGCGGCACTCCCTCAGCACTGACCCTCCGACAGTGCGGCGCTCCCTCAGCACTGACCCTCCGACAGTGCGGCGCTCCCTCAGCACTGACCCTCTGACAGTGCGGCGCTCCCTCAGCACTGACCCTCTGACAGTGCGGCACTCCCTCAGCACTGACCCTCTGACAGTGCGGCACTCCCTGAGTATGAACCCTTTGTGAGAGGTGAGGCATTACGATGCTGAAGGGGTTAAAATTTGCAAGTGTGCCTGAGTTGACTTGTGCGTGGGGAATCGAAAGTGATACTGGTCTGTTACTGCTCTGTCTGTCGAAGGGGAAGTTCTCCATGTGGCCTCGGCAGGGAGTTGGTACAAGAAGGAAGATTTGTCCGTGGATTGTTAGCCCAAGCTGGCCGCTTGCCGTTGGGTCTCTGCTGCAGATGGGTAACTCACCAAAATTCCAGCACAATTCCGACACTCTCTGAGTGCTTTCCTGCCTCTCTCTCCCTACCTCACCAGCTCCCAGCCACTTCCAGCCACCCCAGGCAGGTCCCAGCTCATTCAGAGCCCCCTGATTTTCCCATCCCTCATCAGCTGCGAGGGAGAAGGAGGCTCAGGAAAATCGCATCAGATCGCCTGCAATTTCCGGACTGTCCCCTGGATATCCGTTTCCGCCAGCCTGTTTCTCTGCTCACCTCCGGAGAGGTAACTCGCTGCGTGCGGAATTTTTAAGGGTCTGCTGAATCTTTTTTTCCCAGGGGGTGGGTAACGTCAGAGCTGAGGGAGCGCCGCACTGTCAGAGGGTCAGTGCTGAGGGAGCGCCGCACTGTCAGAGGGTCAGTGCTGAGGGAGCGCCGCACTGTCAGAGGGTCAGTGCTGAGGGAGCGCCGCACTGTCAGAGGGTCAGTGCTGAGGGAGCGCCGCACTGTGCTGGGGGGAGCGCGCACTGTCAGAGGGTCAGTGCTGAGGGAGCGCCGCACTGTCAGAGGGTCAGTGCTGAGAGCGCCGGCACGCGCGAGGGTCAGTGCTGAGGGAGCGCCGCACTGTCAGAGGGTCAGTGCTGAGGGAGCGCCGCACTGTCAGAGGGTCAGTGCTGAGGGAGGCGCACTGTCAGAGGGTCAGTGCTGAGGGAGCGCCGCACTGTCGGAGGGTCAGTGCTGAGGGAGTGCCTCACTGTCAGACGGTCAGTGCTGAGGGAGCGCCGCACTGTCAGAGGGTCAGCGCCTTGGAGGGGATTCCGTGTTTGCCTCAAGAACAGCAAGTGGTGCTGGCCAAATTTCTCGGTGACCAAATGTGGCCTGACTCGAGGAGCGATTCCCCGGCGACCATGGATGAATTGGTCACCAAGTACATCAACCAGAGTCTCCCCTCGTCTGCTGCCTGGGTGCAGGTCATCTGGGACTCCGAAGAGCCCCTGGCCCAGGCCCAGCAGTGGACGCTGAGCCAGGCCAAGCGCAGGTGGCGGAAGAAGGCCAAGGCCGTGTGGTTGCTGGGCTACCAGCAGCAGGCCCGGATCGACGCACAAGCCAATGCCAGGCTGAGGATGGAGCTGGAGGAGCAGGCCCTGAAGGCCAGCGACAGGGAGGCGCTGGTCCACCGCCTGGCGCGGGAGCTGTCGACAGCGAGAGAGGCCGAGCAAGAACTGGAGGCCCAGGCGCAGGCTGAGAGGGACTCCTGGCAGCGGAGGCAGGCCAATCTGGAGGGCCGCCTCGCCCAGCAGGCCGAGCTGGTGCGGGAGGCGGTAAGGGAGGCCAAGAGGGCGGAGGAAGACAAGCGGGAGCTGAGGGAGCGCCTCCAGGAGAAGGAGGCCCAGCTGTCTGCCACGAGGCGGGCCTTGAGCAAGATGAAGCAGAAGCAGGGCAAGCTGGCGGGAGCGCAGCAGGAGCTGAGGGGCTGCCTCCAGGAGAAGGAGGCCCAGCTCTCAGCTGCAAGGTGGGCCTTGAGCAAGATGGAGCAAGACTTGGGGGAGATGGCGGGAGCGCAGCAGGAGCTGAGGGGCTGCCTCCAGGAGAAGGAGGCCCAGCTGTCGGCCACAAGGCGGGCCTTGAGCAAGATGAAGCAGAAGCAGGGCAAGATGGCGGGAGCGCAGCAGGAGCTGAGGGGCTGCCTCCAGGAGAAGGAGGCCCAGCTCTCGGCTGCGAGGTGGGCCTTGAGCAAGATGGAGCAAGACTTGGGGGAGATGGCGGGAGCGCAGCAGGAGCTGAGGGTCGCGCGCACGATCGAGGAGCTGAGGAAGTTGGCCGCCATGACAGGAGGCCAGCTGGGGGCCCGTCACTTGGAGCTGGAGCAGACAGCCATCTTGGGCGACCTCAACATGGAGGAGAGGAAGGCCCTGCTCATTCACGCCCTCGGCCCCGAGATCTCGCGCCGACTCCCGGCCCAGGCCCGGACGGCAGGCGGCCATTTTGAACGCCTGTGGGCTGACGTGGCCCAAGCCCCACGAGAGGGGTGGGGGGACCCCTTCCAGCGCCCGGCGGAAGGGGCTGGGCATGGCGCCCATCACCCGCTGGTCCGCGTGGCGGTCAGGATCTGGCTCCTGCACTGCTCCGCCATATGGGAGGCCGGCGGCTCGGCCTCGGCGAGGCTGCAAGGCCTGTGGGCCCAGCTGCTGGGGGCCTTGGCATCCTTCAAGCCGGGCGGCGGGGAGGCCGGGCCGTCGGGCTCTGTGGGCCAGCTTCGTCTCCTCTCGCCCTCCGGGCAGTTCGAGGAGGGCCGGAGGGAGGGAGCAGGTAGCCAGGCAACACATTATCGGAGCAACAGGAGGACGTGCTATCGCTGTGGAGACCCCTGGCATCTTGTCCGCAATTGCCCGATGCCCAAAAGGCCTCAGGCCCCAGCCTTGGCCTGGTATGACGATTGGGAGTAGTCCATTCAGCCCATCCAGCCCCAGGGTCTGTCATCCATTTGATCGTGGCAGATCATCGTGTTCAATATCCGGACTCACCCCCCCCAACCCCGACCACCAAATATCCCTCGATCCCTTTAGACCCCCCCCAAGAGCGAAACCTTCCTGAAATCACCCAGCGTTTCGGCCTACTTCCTTTTCCAAACTCTCCCTGGCTTCTCCCAGGGCCTTCAACTCCCAAGGCCGGAATCCCCGATTCGCAAAGAACCCGCGCGGGTTCGGAAGGTTATGGAGGTCTAAAGCAGCGGAAACAGGCCCTTCCACCCATCTTCTCCATGCTGGCCCACTTTCTTCACCTGAGCTAGTCCCAATCACCTGCATTTGGCCTGTATCTCTCGAAACGTTGCCTATCCTTGCACCCGTCCAAACGTCTTCTCAATGTTGCCATTGTAACAGCCTCTACCACCCCCCGCGACTGTGTGTAAAAGAACGAGGAACAAAACAGCACGAGAAACAGGCCCTTCGGCCCAACGAGCCCGTGCTGCCTCCCCGATGTTCCCACCTCTACCCGTGATCCCTGTCTCTGTTTATAGATCTATGGATTAAAAACCAAATTTGAGACAATTTAGGGAGAATTTGTTCCGCCAAATTAGCCACATCTTTGGGATGTGGGAGGAAACCGGAGCACCCGGAGAAAACCCACGCAAGCACGGGGAGAATGCGCAAACTCCCACAGACACAGGCCCCAAATCCATGTATCTGCACAGCACAGCGATAGTCACTGAGCTGCCGTGTTGCCCATCAAATGGTCCAGGTCAAGCGCACACTAACGACGTGAAGCACTAGGATACTCTTGAAAAATATCCAAGAGCAGCCCTCTCACGACCCATCGCGTGTATGCCCCTTGTTAGACAACAAGGTGGACCAAAGCACCTGTAGGATAAAAACAAGTACATCAATATCATCATCTATTTACACACTTCCCAGGGACTCCCAAGGCTCATGATCCCTATTTTAATCAGTTTTCTATACCCCTCCATTCCCATTCTGTTCATGTGCCCATCTAAGTATCTCTTAAATAACTCCAGAGTACCTGCCTCCACCACTTTACTTACCCCCACCATCCTCTGTGTGAAAAAACTCCCTCTAGCATCCAAATTATACCTTACCCCCCTCACCCTAAGCCCGTGGCCCCTCGTGCTATTCGAGTCCATCCTAGGAAAAAGCTTAACCCTGTTTACTCCATCTATACCCCTCATAATCTTGTACACCTCTATTAGATCTCCTCGAAGTCTAAGAAGTTATCTCGAGTCCCCACTGCTCTCTCACCTTCATCCTACACTCTCTACATAGAAAATAGGATGCCATTCTGCCCTTCCAGCCCCTGCTCCCCCGTTCATTTTGATCAAGGCCCATCCTCAAATTCAATATCCTGATCCTACCCCCTGCATGTCCCTCCATCGCTTGAGCCCCAAGAGCGATATCTAATCCCTTCCTGAAATCATGCAACATTTTGGCCTTTCTGTGGGGAATCCCACCTCTCTCTTTATGAAGCAATTTCCCCTCACCTCAGTCCTAAAAGATTTACCCCTTATCCTCAAACTCTGACCCCTTAGTTTTGGACTCTCCCACTACCACGGAGAACATTCTTCCTGAATCGACCCTGTCTAACCCTGTCAGAGTTACATAGAACATAGAAAAACTATCGTCCAAACAGGCCCTTCGGCCCACAAGTTGCGCCAATCATATCCTATCTCCCAACCTCCCTCCCTATCTACAACCCTCAATCCCATTAAATCCCACGTGCTCATCCAGAAGTCTCTTAAAAGACCACAGCGAGTTCGCCTCCAGCCGACTCCACTCATCCTCTGAGTGAAAAACTTACCTCTCACATCCCCTCTGTACCTGCCCCCCAGCACCTTAAACCCTGTGTCCTCTCGTAGTGACCACTTCAGCCCTGGGAAAAATAGCCTCCGAGAATCAAAGTTTTATAAGTTTCTATCAGATCCCCCTCTTCCGAACGCCAGGGAATATAATCCTAACCAACTTAGTCTCTCCTCATCCCGCCATCCCCAGGAATCAGCTTGGTAAACCTTCGTGCGTTCCCTCTATAGCAAGAAGATCCTTCCTCAGATAGAGAGACTAAAACTGAACCCAACACTCCAATTGTGGCCTCATCAACGATTTGTACAATTGCAGCAAAACATCCCTATCCCTACATCCAAATTCGCTCAACGCCAACGTACAATTTGTCTTTTTTACTGCCTGTTGAAACTCAGCCCGAAAAAGTTTACCCCTCATCCTTATCCTCAAATTATGACCTCCCCCCCACCCCCTTTAGTTCTGGACTCCCCCCTCTCCCGCACCATCCATCCGGAATCTACAGATTGCACCCTCCGAGAATTCCAACGGATTCGGCAAACGGATTCCCCTCTTCGTAAATGACTTTGCCTGATTACGTCTCCCAAATGCCAAATTTACGGAAAATCCCTTGCTACAAACCTCCCCGCTTTGGAGCAGAATGAGGCCATTCAGCCGATGCATTCCTCAAACCCCATTCTCTCCCCCCCCCCCCCCCCCCGTGATCTTTGACCCCCCCACCTCACCAATCGGGACCCTCTCTATCTCTGTCTCAAACAGTGACCCGGCCTCCTCTGTGTCAACGAATTCCACAGATCCCCATTCTCTGGCGGAGAAATTCCTCCCCATCTAGATAGTAGATAACTATCTAGTAGATAGTGAAGAGGGGTTTATAGTTTGCAGAGAGACTTGGACAAGTTGCAGAGCTGGGCCGAGAGGTGGCAAATGGAGTTTAATGTGGTTCGGGAGTGGAATGCCCTGCCTGCGGCAGTTGTCGATGCGCCAAGTTCGGTGGCGTTTAAGAGGTTGTTGATAAGTTTATGGAAGAGAAGGGAATGGTTTAGTTTGGAGGGCATTGCTTTTCATATTGGTCGGCGCAACATCGAAGGCCGAGGGCCTGTTCTGCGCTGTAATGTTCTATGTTCTATCTCTGTTTTAAGGGATCGTCCCTTTAGCCGGAGATTGTGCCCTCTGGTTCAAGGTTTTCCTGCTGGTGGAAACATGCTCTCTATCCAGAGCCTCGCAGTAAGTTTCGATAAGATACCCCCCCCCCCACCCCCACCCATCCTTCTAAACTCCGAGTACAGACCCAGAGTCCACAACCTGTCTCCCTGTGCGCGGAGAAAAATTCCACAGATTCGCTCCCCTCTTCCGAGAGGAGAACTTCCTCCTTGTAAGCTCGCAAGATATCGGAGCAGAACGAGGCCATTTGACTCCACTCCGCCGTGGCTGATATCCCCATCTTTCCTGCCTTCCTCCCCCTTCCCAATTAAAAATCCGTCTCACTCCCCTTTACATCTGCTCGCCGCGTCCGCCGCACTTTAGCGGGGGAGCAAATTCCACCGATTCACTGTCCTTCGGGAGAAGAAATTTCCCCTCCAATTGCCCCTTATTCCCCCCCACCTCGTCCTAGAATCTCCCACAAGAGGGAGCATTGGCAGCTCATTCCACACTCCGCGTGGAGAAGCCCCCCCCTTTTCACCCTTAACCCACGCCCTCTTTTTTTTCCTCCCCTAGCCTCAGTGGAAAAAGCCCGCTTGCCTTCACTCTATCTTTACCAATCTCGTCTTATGCACGTCTATCAAACTTCCCCTCATTCTTTTGCACTCCAGGGAATAAAGTCCTAACCTATTCGATAAACCCTTCCCTTTCAAACTTAGTTACTCCCTGTAACTAGGTGACCAAAACTGTACGCAATACTCCAGATTCGGCCTCACCAATACAACCTCACCATAACACCCCAACTTTATCACAGACCTTTTACCACCTCAATTTGATTCCCCCCCCATCTCTGTCTTCAAGGGCGACTCCCCCCCCCCACTCCTCTTGCTCTCAGACTGTGCCTTTTGGCTCTGAGATTTTCCCACGACCTCTCAGCATCTACCCTGTCAACCGTTCACTCCCCCCCCCCCCCCCCCCCGCCTCTGGACGTCACGGTGGCACCCGGGTTCGATTCGCGGCCTGTCTCGCGGAGTTGGCACCTTCCCCCCGTGTCAGCGGGGGGGTTTCCCTCCCTGAGCGCGAAAGACGGGCCACGTCTCTGTCCCTCAGCGACGTGACGAGATTTGCAACAGGTTTCGATCCCAACCCCTCCCCCAACACCACCACCTCCGTCCCATGCCCATGTTGGGAGTGGGGTAGGGGTTAAAGCTATAGCCCCCTCCCCCCCCCCCCACGACCACCTCCAATCTGATGGTGGGGGGGGAGACGGGAGGAAGGTGGGGCGTGAACAGCAGGGCATGGCTGGATGGTAGCCTGGCACTCCCACCTTGGCACCACTCCCATGCCAAACTGTGCCAGGTGTGGAGCCTGAGATGGGGGAATCGGATGGACGGGGAGGTTGGGAAAAGGGGATCAATGTTGCCACTGTGGTGTGGGGAAGGGAGAATGGAAATTGGGAATATTGGCGATTGCCATTGGATGGGGTGGGGGCGGTGGGCGGTAGGCGGCTGGCAGAAAGGGGTCCGAGGTTCGGGGGTGATGGCAATGACTGTGGAGGTGGAGGATTGGCGGGGAAAGGGCTTGGAGGTAAAATGAGGAGGGGTGCGTGTTGCCGACAGTGTGTGTGTTGTGTGTGTGTGTGGGTGTGTGTGTGTTGTGTGTGTGGGTGGAGGAGGGTGTGTTGGGGGTGGGGGGGGGGTGGTTAAATGCTGCCTCTGGTGTGGGGGGGGGGGGGGAGGGAGGACGCAGGGGAGTCCTTGAGATTTCCCCGCTCTGATGATGAGCTGGCGGGGGTGGGGGTGGGGGGCGGAAGGAGAGGGAAGCCATATTGAGGCACCTCCCACCTCACTAACGGCGTCAAACGCAGCCCGGGTGTTTAATTTGGTGACACGCGAGTCGTAGAAACAGGCCCTTCAGCCCAACTTGTCCATACTTGCCCCTTTTCATTTAACCCTTAAGCTAGTCCCAATTGTCCGCGTTTGGCCCCCTACCCCTCTACACCCATCGTACCCAAGTAACTATCTAAATGCTTATTAAAAGGCAAAATTGTACCCGCCTCTACTACTGCCTCTGGGTTCCAGTCACTCCCCGCCCTCTGTGTGAAAAAAATGCCCCTCTGGACCCCTTTCGTATCTCTTCCCCTCTCACCTCAAACCCTCTAGTTTTAGACTCCCCTACCTTTGGGGGAAAAGATATTGACTATCTCGCTGATCTGTGCCCCCTCATTATTTTATAGACCTCTATAAGGTTACCCCTCCCAAGCTCCAGAGAAAAAAGTCCCAGTCTATCCAGCCTCTCCTCAAAGTCCCGGTAACATCCGAGTAAATCTTTTCTGCCCTCTTTCTAGTTTAATAATATCCGTTCTATAATAGGGTGACCAGAACTGCACACGGTATTCCAAGTGTTGGCCTTACCAAAGTCTTGGACAACTTCAACAAGACGTCCCCAACTCAATGTCCTGACCGATGAAACCAAGCATGCCGAATAACTTCTTCGCCACTCTGTCCGCCCGTGACCCCACTTCCAAGGAGCTATGAACCTGTCCCCCGAAATCTCTCTGTTCTGTAACTCTCCCCCAACCATTCACTGACTAAGTCCTGCCCTGGTTCGATCGGCCAAAACGCATCACCTCGCGTTTATCGAAATAAAACTCTATCCGCCATTCGTCAGCCCAGGGGTCGGAAACCATGGCGAGCCGAGGGGCGGGGGGAGGGGGGGGGTGGGGGCGTGCGTGTGTGCGTGGGGGACCCCACCCCACCCCGTACCCCCTCGGCCCCGTACGGGAGGGCGCACATCCGCAGTGCAAAGCTCGCCAAGCTAACCAGTAGAAATTTCTCCTTGACTATTGTCAGGCTTGAGGAGGGGGTGGAATGGATGGAGGGGAACACGTCTCCTCACATCCAACCCCCACCCCACCCCGCCCCCTGCAAAGAGGAGGTAGATCCACTCGAGGGAGCAGCAGGTACCGTGCGGAGCGCCAAAGAAAGAACAACAGTTCAAAATGGCGGAACATCTTTGGGCCTCTATTTCCCTCCCCCCCTACATTTGGGGGTAGAAATCCTTACCCCGGTCTGTGCCTCCAGAGCCACAGCAATGTGCAGTTGATTCTCAACCGCCACCCCCCCCCACCCCCACTCCAAGGGGCAATTAGGGGTTGGCAATAAGTACTAGGCCCGGCCAGGGACTCCCACATCCCAGGGTTGCTGTACCCGGGTTCACTAATGTCCCCCTTAGGGAAGGAAATCTGCCCTCCTTACCCCGGTCTGGCCCTACATGGGACTCCAGAGCATACCCCCCCCCCCTCACCAACCCATGCTCGAGCACACACACACTCAGATACACACACACACAAACATACAAACACTCACACACGCTCAAACACACCTCCACACAAACACACACTCAAACACTCACATACGTACACAACACACACACACACACAAACATGCAAACACTCACACACGCTCAAACACACCTCCACACAAACACACACTCAAACACTCACATACGTACACACACACACACAAACATGCAAACACTCACACACGCTCAAACACACCTCCACACAAACACACACTCAAACACTCATATACGTACACACACACAAACATGCAAACACTCACACACACACACAACACTCAAACACACACATACTCAAACACTCATATACGTACACATACACACACACAAAAACGCACACACGCACGCACACACAAAAACACACGCACGCACACACAAAAACATACGCACACACACACTCACGCACACACACACAAAAACATACTCACGCACACACACACAAAAACATACTCACGCACACACACACACACACAAAAACATACTCACGCACACACACACAAAAACATACTCACGCACACACACACACACACACACACACACACACACACACACACCCCACCACACACACACACACAAAAACATACTCACGCACACACACCAAAAGCATACTCACGCACACACACACACTCACGACACCACACACAAAACTACTCATGCACACACACACACACACAAAAACATACTCACGCACACACACACAAAACATACTCACGCACACACACACAAAAACATACTCACGCACACACACACAAAACATACTCACGCACACACACACAAAACATACTCATGCACACACACACCAACACAAAAACATACTCACGCACACACACACACACCAAAAACATACTCACGCACACACACACAAAAAATACTCTCGCACACACACACACTCACGCACACACACACAAAAACATACTCATGCACACACACACACACACAAAAACATACTCACGCACACACACACAAAACATACTCACGCACACACACACAAACACACAAAAACATACTCACGCACAACACACAAAAACATACTCATGCACACACACACACACACACACAAAAACATACTCACGCACACACACACAACACACAAAAAACATACTCACGCACACACACACACTCACGCACACACACACAAAAACATACTCATGCACACACACACACACAAAAACATACTCACGCACACACACACAAAAACATACTCACGCACACACACACACACTCACGCACACACACACACGCACACACACACAAAAACATACTCACGCACACACACACACACACACACACACTCACTCACACACACAGTAATGTGGTTAACTCTTAACTGCACCCCCCGCCCCTGAAATGGACAGAGTGAGACTCTCAGTTCAAAGGGATATTTAAGGATGTGCGGAAAATATTGAGTTTTGCCCAGTGACGCCCCACGCACAATACATATCCTGAGAATTAATATCACGGAATCCGCAGGAGAAACACAGAACCATGTGTCTGGGAGTGCTGTGGAACCGTGTCAGGGAACACGGGGTAACAGAAGAAACGTGTGTCAGGAAGTGGTGCAATCACGTGTAAGAGAACAGAAGTTACAACATCCCCATCTCGGGAAAAAAACCGGTCCCGCTCTCCCATTCTGTCATCTCCAGTCTGGGAATTACACACCAGGATTCTCAAATCTCGTTCAATTCCCCCCCTCCTTCCCGCCCCCGCTCGTCCCCGGATTCCGGCAACACCATCCGAAACTACCGTTCACTGCAGCGGTGAGGAGGGAAAAAAAAAAATCGGATAACCCCTTAACCCTCCCACACACCTCCCTCTGCCGCCTCGGGCGAGGTCGGAGGAATCCCGGCCCAGTAACTTCGCGCGGAACGTGCCTCGGGAAGGGGGTTGGGAATCGGGACCGAGGGTGTGCGTCGCACCCCGTAATAGTCAAACCTGACCCCAGTCCTGCATCCCCTCCACACCCACTCACTCAGGGAGATAAAGTATTGTGGATGGGGAGGGAGGGGTAGGGGGCTCGGAAGGGGACACTGGGAATGGGCGAGCACAATGTTAGGGGACTCAGTGTCTGAATTGCAATATTTATCAGGGTGGGGTTTGGGGAGGGGGGGATAATGGGTTCCACAAACCAAGAGGGCTCTGGACTCCCCTTTGAACCAGCCTCAATACCTCCCTCGGCACATGGGAGCTCTGTTACCATAACCCCATATATTTACCAAGCTAATCCCCCTAAGCTACACATCTCTGGACTGTAGGAGCAATCTAGCATGGCCAATCCCCCTAAACTACAGATCTTTGGACACTAAGGGACAATTTAGCACAACCAATCCACCAAACCTGCACATCTTTGGACACGAAGGGGCAATTTAGCATGGCCAATCCACCTAACCAGAACATCTTTCGGACTGTGGGAGGAAACCGGAGCACCCAGAGGAAAACCACGCAGACACTGGGAGAACATGCAGACTCTGTTATGGACAGTGGCCCGAGGCCAAGTATCGAACCCAGGGTCCCTGGCGCCATGAGACAACAGCGCCAACTGCCACAATGCCGCCCGTGGGGCACGAGGTTTACAGAGGGCATTTACTCGGGGAGGGGGAGGGGGGGGCGTGAGCGGGCATTCCGGGATAGTTTAGCGGGATGGTCATGCCAGCACGTGACTCCATCCAGCAGTGAGGCAAGAGCCGACGGATTAGGTCCCTCCACAACCCACCCCCACTGAGGAACTGACAACATTGGGTTGGGGAGTGGAGGTGGGAGTGGGAGGGAGTGGGAAGGGGGCCTCTGTGAAGAGAAGAAAAACGAAGAGTTAACTCATCACCTCCGAAGGAATGGTCTTCAAGTCTTCGATAATCTTCAAGGAATGTCTCCAGTTGGAGGAAACTTTGTCCTCTGTTGACCTTGGGTTGACATTGGAAAGGATTGTGTTCCCGCCGCCATCTCCGGGGGTGGGGGTGTTCCCCCCCACCCCCAACAGCCAGCAGGGTAAACCCACAACGCGAGAGCAAGGAAGCGGACGGACGGGAAAATGGCGGCGTGCGTCCACGTGGGGAAGAGACCAAGTCAGGGTGATGGGAGGCGGCGCCAAAGCTCCGACGCCACCCCAGGAAACTCCCTTCCTCCCCTTTGTGGGCGTAACTTTGGAAAGAATTGACACTCTGTTTCGCACCCCCCCCCACCACCCACCTTGACCAAGACAACAACAACGTCGTCAACTCCCCAGGAGTAGGATTCGGAATGGGAAGTCGGGAACGCCAAGCGCCCCCGCCCTGCTCTCCGACCGTGTCACGTGACTCCCCCCCCCCGGCCCCGAAACCATGTTGCGACAGAAAGGACGGTGGCTAAAAAGAGGCAGACGCCAGCCGACAAACATTGGCGCCAACACGTGGGGTGGGGTCGAAGCTCCACGACTGGGGAAGGGGTGAGATCGGAGGGGAAGAGGGGGGGGGGGTTGCCACCCTGCGTGGCAATGGCACTCAGAGGAAGGTGACCTCGAAGGCTTGACACCAATCCCCAAGGTGCGGGCAAAACTTGGGCCGATTTCCCCCCTGACCTGCGGGCAAGACCTCAAACAGACTGGGGTAAAGGGGTGGCTGAAGGAGGCTCGGGACAGAGAATACCCAGGCTGCTATCCCGACCTCAATTTGGGTGTTCGGGGGCTGGGGGGGGGGCAGATAGTGTTCACAGAGACAGAGAGAATCACTGCTGAATGGAACACGTGCTGGAATTCCCATCCCCAGGGCCTTAACTTAGTGTTATTTGCGATTAAAATGAAAACGTTAATCCGCGATTACCCCCAATGACTGAATTCTGTAATCCCCTGGCGAATTAAAACGATTTTATTCTTGAAACATCCGTCTCAATCCATCTTGTCACACGTCAAAGAGTCACAGAGGTTTGACAGCACGGGAAACAGGCCCTTCGGCCCAAATTGGCAATGCTGCCCCTTTTTTAAAATTGCCTGCATTTGCCCCATATCTCTCTGTACCCGTGTAACTATCGAAATGCTTTTTAACAGACAAAATTGTACCCGCCTCTACTACTGCCTCTCATTCCAGACACTCCCCGCCCTCTGTGTGAAAAAATTGCCCCTCTGGACCCTTTTGTATCTCCCCCTCTCAACTTAAACCCTCTAGTTTTAGACTCCCCTACCTTTGGGGAAAAGATATTGACTATCTCGCTGATCTGTGTCCCCTCATTATTTTATAGACCTCTATAAGATCACCCCTCTACGCTCCAGAGAAAAAAAGTCCCAGTCTATCCAGCCTCTCCTTATAACTCAATCCATCAAGTCCCAGTAACATCCTAGTAAATCTTTTCTGCCCTCTTTCTAGTTTAATAATATCCGTTCTATAATAGGGTGACCAGAACTGTACACAGTATTCCAAGTGTGGCTTAACCAATGTCTTGTACAACTTCAACAAGACGTCCCAACTCCTGTATTCAATGTCCTGACCGATGAAACCAAGCATGCCGAATGCTTTCTTCACCGCTCTGTCCGCCCGTGACTCCACTTTCAAGGAGCAATGAACCTGTCCCCCGAAATCTCTCTGTTCTGTAACTCTCCCCTACCATTCACTGAGTAAGTCCTGCCCTGGTTCGATCGACCAAAATGCATCACCTCGCATTTATCTAAATTAAACTGCATCTGCCATTTGTCAGCCCACTGACCCAATTGATCAAGATCGCGTTGCAATCGGAGATAACTTTCTTCACTGTCCGCTGCGCCACCAAGCTTGGTGTCATCTGCAAACTTACTAACCATGCCTCCTATATCCCTGTGATGGTGCGGCACTCCCTCAGCACTGACCCTCTGACAGTGCGGCACTCCCAGAGCACTGACCCTCTGACAGTGCGGCACTCCCAGAGCACTGACCCTCTGACAGTGCGGCGCTCCCTCAGCACTGACCATCTGACAGTGCGGTGCTCCCTCAGCACTGACCCTCTGACAGTGCGGCGCTCCCTCAGCACTGACCCTCTGACAGTGCGGCACTCCCTCAGCACTGACCCTCTGACAGTGCGGCGCTCCCTCGGCACTGACCCTCTGACAGTGCGCCTCCCTCAGCACTGACCTCTGACAGTGGGCCTCCCTGACTGACCTCTGACAGTGCGGCGCTCCCTCAGCACTGACCCTCTGACAGTGCGGCGCTCCCTCAGCACTGACCCTCTGACAGTGCGGCGCTCCCTCAGCACTGACCCTCTGACAGTGCGGCGCTCCCTCAGCACTGACCCTCTGACAGTGCGGCGCTCCCTCAGCACTGACCCTCTGACAGTGCGGCGCTCCCTCAGCACTGACCCTCTGACAGTGCGGCGCTCCCTCAGCACTGACCCTCTGACAGTGCAGCACTCCCCAACCTCTGACAGTGCGCACTCCCTCAGCACCGACCCTCTGACAGTGCAGCGCTCCCTCAGCACGACCTCTGACAGTGCGGCACTCCCTCAGCACGACCGACAGTGCGGGTCCCCAGCACCGACCTCTGACAGTGCGGAGTCCCTCAGCACTGACCCTCTGACAGTGCGGCACTCCCTCAGCACCAACCCTCTGACAGTGCAGCGCTCCCTCAGCACCGACCCTCTGACAGTGCGGCACTCCTCAGCACCGACCCTCTGACAGTGCAGCACTCCCTCAGCACCGACCCTCTGACAGTGCAGCGCTGCCTCAGCACCGACCCTCTGACAGTGCGGCACTCCCTCAGCACTGACCCTCTGACAGTGCGGCACTCCCTCAGCACTGACCTCTGACAGTGCGGCACTCCCTCAGCACTGACCCTCTGACAGTGCAGCGTTCCCTCAGCACTGACCCTCTGACAGTGTGGTGCTCCCTCAGCACCGACCCTCTGACAGTGCGGCACTCCCTCAGCACCAACCCTCTGACAGTGCAGTGTTCCCTCAGCACTGACCCTCTGACAGTGCGGTGCTCCCTCAGCACTGACCATCTGACAGTGCGGCACTCCCTCAGCACTGACCCTCTGACAGTGCAGCGTTCCCTCAGCACTGACCCTCTGACAGTGCGGCACTCCCAGAGCACTGACCCTCTGACAGTGCGGCGCTCCCTCAACACAGAATCCCCCTAACCTGCACATCTTTGGACACTAAGGGGCAATTTAGCCTGGCCAATCCACTTAACCTGCAATTTGGGGATAAAGTACGGGGAGGAGGGAACGAGTTATTGAGCCGGATGATAGGACAGGATGATAATGAATTGCAGAACGGGCTCGATGGGCCACACGGCCTCCCCCTGCTCATTTTATCGATGTGTAGCACATTCGCCGAGTGAGTGGGGAGGTGGGCGAATAGCACCGTGCAGGGAGTTGACGAGGGGGGAGCCTGAGTGAAGGAGTGATTGGATATTATGGTCTGGCTTCAATGAGGTCAATCTGTCAAATCACAAAAGGAAAAAGATCACTTGGACACAGATGGTAAGGACTGAATTTTAATAAAACATTAAGGACAGGAGCAAGATCAGATATCTTTGCAACGACCCGCCATCCTATCTCGGAGTGAGAACCCTAAATTCAATGCCTTACAATGAATTTCGTTTGTATGGAGAACACTCAATGTTTCCCCCCTTCGCCCGGTTCTTAATTCCTTCTCCCCCCCTCAATCTGACAGCTCTGCATTGACATAGCACCTTCAGTGTCCTGGAAAACCACCCATGGGTGGGGGGAGAAGGGGGAGGGTTTCCGCCAACAACCGGGAAATCCCACCCGGGGTCGAAGGACCTTTTCGTGGTGCACCTCCATCCCTCTCTTCCCGCTACCATTCCCGAGGTGACATGGGACACTCCCACCCCCAGGTGATTCCGGAGAACGTTACTCGACCCCCATTCCCAGCCAAGCAACATATTCTGGTTCCCTCCTGAAGTCCAATGATGTACAGGTTAGGGTGGATTGGCCATGCTAAATTGCCCCTTAGTGTCCAAAGATGTGCAGGTTAGGGTGGATTGGCCGTGCTAAATTGCCCTTAGTGCCAAAGATGTGCAGGTTAGGTGGATTGGCCATGCTAAATTGTCCCTTAGTGTCCAAAGATGTGCAGTTAGGGTGATTGGCCATGCTAAATTGTCCCTTGTGTCCAAAGATGTGTAGGTTAGGTGGATTGGCCATGCTAAATTGTCCTTAGTGTCCAAAGATGTGTAGGTTAGGTGGATTGGCCATGCTAAATTGTCCCTTAGTGTCCAAAGATGTGTAGGTTAGGTGGATTGGCCATGCTAAATTGTCCCTTAGTGTCCAAAGATGTGCAGGTTAGGGTGGATTGGCCATGCTAAATTGTCCCTTAGTGTCCAAAGATGTGCAGGTTAGGGTGGATTGGCCATGCTAAATTGTCCCTTAGTGTCCAAAGATGTGCAGGTTAGGATGGATTGGCCATGCTAAATTGTCCCTTAGTGTCCAAAGATGTGCAGGTTAGGTGGATTGGCCATGCTAAATTGCCTTAGTGTCCAAAGATGTGCAGGTTAGGTGGATTGGCCATGCTAAATTGCCCCTTAGTGTCCAAAGATGTGCAGGTTAGGATGGATTGGCCATGCTAAATTGTCACTTAGTGTCCAAAGATGTACAGATTAGGTGGATTGGCCATGCTCAATGTACTCTATGAATGGTATGCTTTGTCTGTATGGCGCGCAAGAAACAATACTTTTCACTGTATCCCAGTACACGTGACAATAATAAATCAAATTAAATATTAAATTGATCTTTCTCTACACCCCTCGCCGTGACTGTAACACTACATTCTGCACCCTCTCCTTCCTTTCTCCCCTATGCACTCTATGAACGGTATGCTTTTGTCTGCAAGAAACAATACTTTTCATGGTATTCTAATGCACACGACAATAATAAATCAAATGAAAACACAGATCGGATTTCCTGTTGCATTCCCCTTTGCCCTCATCGGTTTAGTCTCGATCTTTGAGGATATCGTACCCCACCGGGGAAATCCGGCCAACCTAAAAATGTCCCGTTTGTCCCAACTCCTTCTGTTTCCCGCCTTAGAACTCTGCACGTGCGCGTTCAATATCTAAATATATCACATCGATTGCTTTGCCCGTATCGACCCTGTGAGTTACACTCCGAAGGGAAAACAGATTTCTCGGGCATGGCACTGAGAGGTAGCCAAGTCACTTCTACCCACCAGTTTGAGATGTGTGCCACTGTGTGCCAGGTATCAGAGGAAGGATGTTCCTTGATATAGAGGGAGTACAGCGAAGGTTTACCAGGCTGATTCCTGGGGTGACAGGATGAGGAGAGACTCAGTGGGTTAGGATTATATTCACTGGAGTATAGAGAGGGGGATCTGATAGAAACTTATAAAATTCCAACAGGGTCAATTCAGAAAGAATGTTCCCCATGGTGTCCAGAACTCGGGGGTCATAGTTTGAGGATAAGGGACTGAGATGAGAACTTCCTTCATCCAGAGAGCGGTGGAATTCCCTACACAAAACGTTGAGTGATTTCAGGAAGGAATTAGATATTGCTCTTGGGGCAAAAGGGATGGAGGGATATGGGGAGGAAGGGGGGGATCAGGATATTGATGACCAGCCGTGATGGAAATGAATGGTGGAGCAGGGCTGGAAGAGACGAATGGCCTCCTCAGAGAACAAAGAAAATGGCAGCACAGGCACTGACCCTTCAGCCGTTCTAGCCTGTACTGACCATGTTTCTCCTATGATATGACAATTGGGTAACTTGCAGGAAAATGCCGTGATTGCCTGTCGGTACCTCTTGGCCAACAATGCTAGCCGGAAAGTTCCACCGGAAACAACGAACCATCCCGGAACCTTTCCAATTCATTCCCATTGTAATCAATCCCAATGGATCCAAACCCCTTCCCATTCACTCCCATTGTACACAATCCCAATGGATCCAAACCCCTTCCCATTCACTCCCGTTGTACACAATCCCAGTGGATCAAACCCCTTCCCATTCACTCCCATTGTACACAATCCCAATGGATCCAAACTCCTTCCCATTCACTCCTATTGTACACAATCCCAATGGATCCAAACCCCTTCCCATTCACTCCCATTGTACACAATCCCAATGGATCCAAACCCCTTCCCATTCACTCCCATTGTACACAATCCCAATGGATCAAACCCCTTCCCATTCACTCCCATTGTACACAATCCCAATGGATCCAAACCCCTTCCCATTCACTCCCATTGTACACAATCCCAATGGATCCAAACTCCTTCCCATTCACTCCCATTGTACACAATCCCAATGGATCCAAACCCCTTCCCATTCACTCCCATTGTACACAATCCCAATGGATCCAAACTCCTTCCCATTCATTCCCATTGTACACAATCCCAATGGATCCAAACCCCTTCCCATTCACTCCCATTGTACACAATCCCAATGGATCAAACCTCTTCCCATTCACCCCCATTGTACACAATCCCAATGGATCAAACCCCTTCCCATTCACTCCCATTGTACACAATCCCAATGGATCAAACCCCTTCCCATTCATTCCCATTGTACACAATCCCAATGGATCAAACCCCTTCCCATTTACTCCCATTGTACACAATCCCAATGGATCCAAACCCCTTCCCATTCACTCCCATTGTACACAATCCCAATGGATCCAAACTCCTTCCCATTCATTCCCATTGTACACAATCCCAATGGATCCAAACCCCTTCCCATTCACTCCCATTGTACACAATCCCAATGGATCAAACCCCTTCCCATTCACTCCCATTGTACACAATCCCAATGGATCAAACCCCTTCCCATTCACTCCCATTGTACACAATCCCAAGGATCAAACCCCTTCCCATTCACTCCATTGTACACAATCCCAATGGATCAAACCCCTTCCATTACTCCCATTGTACACAATCCAATGGATCAAACCCCTCCCTTTGGTTTCATTCACTCCCATTGTACACAATCCCAATGGATCAAACCCCTTCCCATTCACTCCCATTGTACACAATCCCAATGGATCCAAACCCCTTCCCATTCACTCCCATTGTACACAATCCCAATGGATCCAAACCCCTTCCCATTCACTCCCATTGTACACAATCCCAATGGATCCAAACCCCTTCCCATTCACTCCCATTGTACACAATCCCAATGGATCCAAACCCCTTCCCATTCACTCCTATTGTACACAATCCCAATGGATCAAACCCCTTCCCATTCACTCCCATTGTACACAATCCCAATGGATCCAAACCCCTTCCCATTCATTCCCATTGTACACAATCCCAATGGATCAAATCCCTTCCCATTCACTCCCATTGTACACAATCCCAATGGATCAAACCTCTTCCCATTCACTCCCATTGTACACAATCCCAATGGATCAAACCCCTTCCCATTCACTCCCACTGTACACAATCCCAATGGATCAAACCCCTTCCCATTCACTCCCATTGTACACAATCCCAATGGATCAAACCTCTTCCCATTCACTCCCATTGTACACAATCCCAATGGATCAAACCCCTTCCCATTCACTCCCATTGTACACAATCCCAATGGATCAAACCCCTTCCCATTCACTCCATTGTACACAATCCCAATGGATCAAACCCCTTCCCATTCACTCCCATTGTACACAATCCCAATGGATCAAACCCTTCCCATTCACTCCTGTACACATCCAATGGATCACTCCTTCCATTCACTCCCATGTACACAATCCCAATGGATCCAAACCCCTTCCCATTCACTCCCATTGTACACATTCCCAATGGATCCAAACCCCTTCCCATTCACTCCCATTGTACACAATCCCAATGGATCCAAACCCCTTCCCATTCACTCCCATTGTACACAATCCCAATGGATCAAACCCCTTCCCATTCACTCCCATTGTACACAATCCCAATGGATCCAAACCTCTTTTCCTTTACCGCGATGAACAAAGTGTTTAAAGTCCGGAATTTGAGCGCGGACAAGCTCGGCATGTGTCGATCCCGTGACTCCATTCCCCCTGCACAGTCACGGTCAGCAGTGAGAAGGTCAAATTTGCAAACGAGCACGGGGGGACCCAAGGGGCTGGGGGTCGTCGGGGTTAATTCCAGAGGATGGGGAGCGTCCTGAGTGCTGGAATTGGCCAACGCTCGGCCTGGGGGCACCGTTGTCTTCGGAAGCACTGCCGTCACTCATCGGTGGGGGCAACAGAATTGAGGCGGGGGATAGTAGGAGGAGGAGGAGGAGGGGGTAAGAAAGGGGCGGGCCTCATTCGGCCAGGCGCACCTCGACCCCGGTTAGCCCCTGACCTCCGCCCTCCCGGCGCCCCCCTCTCCGCCCCAGTATCGGTGGTAAGCTTCCTCGAACATGGCCTTGCAGGGGATGCGAGCCTTCAGCTTGGAGCAGACGAGGAAGGAGCCGGCCATCTTGCGATGGAGGGAGTAGGTCTCCTCGGGGGGCGGGGTCAGCCGGTGCTGGAGCATGATGGGAAGGAGGGCGTGGATGCGCCGGGTGGTGGTCTGGGAGCCGAAGTCAAAGGATCCCAAGGAGGAGAACGCTTCGCCCAGGATCATCACCGCGTCCACGTGGGCGTCCTTCATCAGCTGTCAAGAGGAAAGGTCAACAGGCAGTCAGCCAAGCTCGCCCCGGCCTCCGATTGGTCACCCTCCCCCCACACCTTCTCGCAGGCGTCCAATCTCAGGGACTTTGGGTCACCGGGTTGTCCAATCAAGTCCTGACCCTGAGACTGTACTCCGAGACTGTACCCCGAGACTGTACCCCGAGACTGACCTCGAGACTGACCTCGAGACTGACCTCGAGACTGTACCCGCGACTGACCCCGTGACTGGACCCCGAGACTGGACCCCGAGACTGGACCCCGAGACTGGACCCCGAGACTGGACCCCGAGACTGACCTCCGAGACTGACCTCCGAGACTGACCCCGTGACTGTACCCTGAGACTGTACCCTGCAGACTGACCCCGACACTGACCTCGAGACTGTACCCGCGACTGACCCCGTGACTGTACCCTCGAGACTGTACCCTGCAGACTGACCCCGACACTGACCTCGAGACTGTACCCGCGACTGACCCCGTGACTGTACCCGAGACTGGACCCCGAGACTGGACCCCGAACTGCCCCGAGACTGGACCCCGCAGACTGGACCCCGCAGACTGGACCCCGCAGACTGGACCCAGACTGTACCCCGCAGACTGACCCGCAGACTGACCCCGACACTGACCTCGAGACTGGACCCCGCAGACTGACCCCGAGACTGTACCCGCGACTGACCCCGTGACTGACCCCGAGACTGACCCCATGACTGTACCCCAAGACTGTACCCCGAGACTACACCCCGAGACTGTACCCCGCAGACTGTACCCGCGACTGACCCCGTGACTGTACCCCGCAGACTGGACTGAGACTGACCCCGAGACTGACCCCGAGACTGGACCCCGCAGACTGGACCCCGAGACTGTACCCCGCAGACTGACCCCGACACTGACCTCGAGACTGACCCACAGACTGACCCCACAGACTGACCCCGAGACTGACCCGAGACTGTACCCCGCAACTGTACCCCGAGACTACACCCCGAGACTGTACCCCGAGACTGGACCCCCGCTGACCCCGAGACTACACCCCGAGACTACACCCCGAGACTGTACCCCCAGACTGTACCCCGCAGACTGACCCCGAGACTGACCCCGAGACTGGACCCGAGGCACACCCCGGACTGACCCCGCAACTGACCCCGAGACTGTACCCCGAGACTGTACTCTGAGACTGACCCGCAGACTGACCCCGACACTGACCTCGAGACTGTACCCGCGACTGACCCCGTGACTGTACCCTGAGACTGACCCCGAGACTGACCCCATGACTGTACCCCGAGACTGGACCCGCGACTGACCCCGAGACTGTACCCCGCAGACTGTACCCCGCAGACTGTACCCCGAGACTACCACCCCGAGACTGGAACCCCGAGACTGGACCCCGAGACTGGACCCCCGACTGACCCCGAGACTACACCCCGAGATTGTACCCCGCAGACTACCCCGCAGACTGACCCCGAGACTGGACCCTGAGACTGGACCCCGAGACTGGACCCCGAGACTGGACCCCGAGACTGGACCCCGAGGCTACACCCCGAGACTGTACCCCGCAGACTGACCCCGAGACTGTACCCTGAGACTGACCCCGCAGACTGACCCCGACACTGACCTCGAGACTGTACCCGCGACTGACCCTGTGACTGTACCCTGAGACTGTACCCCAAGGCTGTGCCCCGAGACTGGACCCCGTGACTGTACCCCGAGACTGGACCCCACAGACTGACCCCATGACTGGACCCCGAGACTGACCATGACTGGACCCCAGACTGTACCCGAGACTGGACCCCGAGACTGGACCCCGCAGACTGACCCCGACACTGACCCCGAGACTGTACCCGCGACTGACCCCGTGACTGTACCCCGAGACTGACCCCGAGACTGTACCCCGCAGACTGTACCCCGCAGACTGTACCCCGAGACAGTACCCTGAGACAGTACCCTGAGACTGACCCCGAGACTGTACCCCGAGACTGTACCCCAAGAGTGACCCCGCGACTGTACCCGCAACTGACCCCGAGACTACACCCTGAGACTGTACCCCGCAGACTGTACCCCGCAGACTGGACCCCGAGACTGTACCACGAGACTGTACCCCGAGACTGACCCCGAGACTGTACCCTGAGACTGTACCCCGAGACTGACCCCGAGACTGTACCCCAAGACTGTACCCCGAGACTGTACCGAGACTGACCCCGAGACTGTACCCCGAGACTGTACCGAGACTAACCCCGAGACTACCCCGAGACTGACCCCGAGACTGTACCCCGAGACTGTACCCCGAGACTGACCCCGAGACTGTACCCTGAGACTGTACCCCAAGAGTGACCCCGCGACTGTACCCGCAACTGACCCCGAGACTACACCCTGAGACTGTACCCCGCAGACTGTACCCCGCAGACTGGACCCCGAGACTGTACCACGAGACTGTACCCCGAGACTGACCCCGAGACTGTACCCGGAGACTGTACCCCGAGACTGACCCCGAGACTGTACCCCAAGACTGTACCCCGAGACTGTACCCCGACTGTACCCGAGACTGACCCCGAGACTGACCCCGAGACTGTACCGAGACTGTACTCCGAGACTGTACCCGAGACTGTACCCCGAGACTGTACCCAGACTGACCCCGAGACGAACCGAGACTGTACCTGAGACTGACCCCGAGACTGGACCCGAGACTGGACCCCGAGACTGACCCCGCAGACTGACCCACAGACTGTACCCCGAGACTTACCCCGATCTTATCCCGCAGACTGACCCCGCAGACTGTACCCCGAGACTGTACCCCGAGACTGTACCGAGACTGACCTCGAGACTGTACCCGAGACTGACCCCGCAGACTGACCCCGCAGACTCACCTCGAGACTGTACCCCGAGACTGTACCCCGAGTCTGTACCCCGCAGACTGACCCGCAGACTGTACCCCGAGACGTACCCCGAGACTGTACCCTGCAGACTGACCCGCAGACTGTACCCCGAGACTGACCCCGAGACTGTACCCCGAGTCTATCCCTGAGACTGTCCCCGAGACTGACCCCGAGACTGTACCCCGGAACTGTACCCCGAGACTGACCCTGAGACTGTACCCCGAGACTGTACCCGAGACTGTACCCGAGACTGTACCCCGAGACTGACACCGAGACTGGACCCCGAGACTGACCTCGAGACTGTACCCCGAGACTGACCCCGAGACTGACCCCGAGACTGGACCCCGAGACTGTACCCCGAGACTGACGTATACTCTATTCTCCATCCCATTCCAGCTCCGGGTTTGGATCTTATTCCGACTCCGGCTCCCGTCCCGGGTCTCACTCCGGCTCCGGATTCGGATCCCAGTCGGGTTCCGGCTCCGGCTCCAGATCTGGTCCAGGCCCCAGTCCGGGTTTGTCCCCGTTCACAGCAGTCTCCGAGCTGTGGGTATAACTGCAGCTACGATCCCACACTCACCTTGGTCTCGTATCCAGTCAGGAATTTGAGCTCGATAGATTTCCGCAGGACTGACTCCCGGTCACACACAGCTGCAGATCGAATCACCTAACAGAGAAAATCTCAAAGAATCACCAAACTCCCGAGACTTCAATCCGCACAGATACCAGCTCCCTCTACACTGTCCCCCATCCCAGGACAGGTACAGCACGGGGTTAGATACAGAGTAAAGCTCCCTCTACACTGTCCCCCATCCCAGGACAGGTACAGCACGGGGTTAGATACAGAGTAAAGCTCCCTCTACACTGTCCCCCCATCAAACACTCCCAGGACAGGTACAGCACGGGGTTAGATACAGAGTAAAGCTCCCTCTACACTGTCCCCCATCAAACACTCCCAGGACAGGTACAGCACGGGGTTAGATACAGAGTAAAGCTCCCTCTACACTGTCCCCCATCAAACACTCCCAGGACAGGTACAGCACGGGGTTAGATACAGAGTAAAGCTCCCTCTACACTGTCCCCCCATCAAACACTCCCAGGACAGGTACAGCACGGGGTTAGATACAGAGTAAAGCTCCCTCTACACTGTCCCCATCAAACACTCCCAGGACAGGTACAGCACGGGGTTAGATACAGAGTAAAGCTCCCTCTACACTGTCCCCCATCAAACACTCCCAGGACAGGTACAGCACGGGGTTAGATACAGAGTAAAGCTCCCTCTACACTGTCCCCCATCAAACACTCCCAGGACAGGTACAGCACGGGGTTAGATACAGAGTAAAGCTCCCTCTACACTGTCCCCCATCAAACACTCCCAGGACAGGTACAGCACGGGGTTAGATACAGAGTAAAGCTCCCTCTACACTGTCCCCCATCAAACACTCCCAGGACAGGTACAGCACGGGGTTAGATACAGAGTAAAGCTCCCTCTACACTGTCCCCCATCAAACACTCCCAGGACAGGTACAGCACGGGGTTAGATACAGAGTAAAGCTCCCTCTACACTGTCCCCCATCAAACACTCCCAGGACAGGTACAGCACGGGGTTAGATACAGAGTAAAGCTCCCTCTACACTGTCCCCCATCAAACACTCCCAGGACAGGTACAGCACGGGGTTAGATACAGAGTAAAGCTCCCTCTACACTGTCCCCCCATCAAACACTCCCAGGACAGGTACAGCACGGGGTTAGATACAGAGTAAAGCTCCCTCTACACTGTCCCCCCATCAAACACTCCCAGGACAGGTACAGCACGGGGTTAGATACAGAGTAAAGCTCCCTCTACACTGTCCCCCATCCCAGGACAGGTACAGCACGGGGTTAGATACAGAGTAAAGCTCCCTCTACACTGTCCCCCCATCAAACACTCCCAGGACAGGTACAGCACGGGGTTAGATACAGAGTAAAGCTCCCTCTACACTGTCCCCCATCAAACACTCCCAGGACAGGTACAGCACGGGGTTAGATACAGAGTAAAGCTCCCTCTACACTGTCCCCCCTCAAACACTCCCAGGACAGGTACAGCACGGGGTTAGATACAGAGTAAAGCTCCCTCTACACTGTCCCCCATCAAACACTCCCAGGACAGGTACAGCACGGGGTTAGATACAGAGTAAAGCTCCCTCTACACTGTCCCCCATCAAACACTCCCAGGACAGGTACAGCACGGGGTTAGATACAGAGTAAAGCTCCCTCTACACTGTCCCCCCATCAAACACTCCCAGGACAGGTACAGCACGGGGTTAGATACAGAGTAAAGCTCCCTCTACACTGTCCCCCCATCAAACACTCCCAGGACAGGTACAGCACGGGGTTAGATACAGAGTAAAGCTCCCTCTACACTGTCCCCCATCCCAGGACAGGTACAGCACGGGGTTAGATACAGAGTAAAGCTCCCTCTACACTGTCCCCCCATCAAACACTCCCAGGACAGGTACAGCACGGGGTTAGATACAGAGTAAAGCTCCCTCTACACTGTCCCCCATCCCAGGACAGGTACAGCACCCGGTTAGATACAGAGTAAAGCTCTCTCATGGAATTACAATCCCTACAGAAGGAGGCTATTGAGCCCATCAAATCTACACCACAACAAATTGATGCATTTACTCTCGCTTAATCCCCCTGACACTACCGTCAATTTAGCACGGCCAAATCACCTAACCAGTGTACCTTTCCAATGCAACATGGGGAGAACCTGCAGACTCCGCACAGACAGTGCAGAATTTGCACGTTCTCTGCACTCTCTCCATCCGACACTCCCAAGACAAAAAAAAGTCCACAAGTCTAAAAGGGGTCGTGAATGTAGCCCCGGTCCCATCACACAAAACTAGCCTCCCGTCCGTTCACTCCGTCTACACTTCCCGCTGCCAGCAGAATTAAGGACCCCCCCCCCCGACGCACCCCGGACATTCTCTCTTCCACCTTCTTCCGTCGGGGAAAAGGATACAAAAGTCTGAGGTCCCGTACCGACCGACTCAAGAACAGCTTCTTCCCTGCTGCTGTCAGACTTTTGAATGGACCCTACCTCGCAATAAGCTGATCTCCCTCTACACCCCTCGCTGTGACTGTAACACTACATCCTGCACTCTCTCCCTTCCTTCTCGATGAACGGTATGCTTCGTCCGTACAGCGCGCAAGTAACAAAACTTTTCACTGTATCCCAATACACGTGACAATAATAAATTCAATTCGAAGCGGGGTTTACCTCTATATACGCATCTGTAAACGGCCTATCAAATTCCCTCGTTGCTCCAAAATCCAGCAGGGCGACCTGGGGGGGAGCAGACACAGGGTTCGAGAATTGAGCAAAGGCTTGCTGGATATTGTACACCCCCCTGCACCCCCCAAACGACCCCCACCCCGGAAAATATTCTCCCTCTCTCCCCCTCCCCTCACCCCCATCTTCTCCTTCCCCCTCTCCCTCTCTCTCACCCTCTCCTTCTACCCCTCTCCCTCTCTCCCTCCCTCTACCCTTCCCCCTCCCCCTCATCCCTTCCCTCACCCCCACCCTCTCCTTCTCCCCCTCCCTCCCTCCGTCTCTCTCTTCCTGCTTTCCTCTCTCCTTTCGGGAGGGGGTGTGGGGGTCGGGAGGGGGTGTGGGGGTCGGGAGGGGGTGTGGGGGTCGGAGGGGGTGTGGGGGTCGGGGGGATGTGGGGGTCGGGAGGGGATGTGGGGGTCGGAGGGAGTGGGGGTCGGGAGGGGATGTGGGGGTCGGGAGGGGATGTGGGGGTCGGGAGCGATGTGGGGGTCGGGAGCGGATGTGGGGGGTCGGGAGGGGAGTGGGGGTCGGGAGGGGATTGGGGGTCGGGAGGGGATGGGGGTCGGGAGGGAATTGGGTCAGGAGGGATGGGGTCGGGAGCGGTATGGGGGTCGGGAGCGGATATGGGTCGGGAGGGGATATGGGGGTCGGGAGGGGATATGGGGGTCGGGAGGGGATAGGGGTCGGAGGGGATATGGGGTCGGGAGGGGATATGGGGGTCGGGAGGGGATATGGGGGTCGGGAGGGATATGGGGGTCGGAGGGGATATGGGGGTCGGGAAGGGATATGGGGGTCGGGAAGGGATATGGGGGTCGGGAAGGGATAGGGGGTCGGGAGGGGATATGGGGGTCAGGAGGGATGGGGTCAGGAGGGGATGTTGGGGGTCGGGATATGATGTACACACATGGAGAAACAGCTTTGAAGAGCACTTCCTCTGCCCCAGACATCCCACTCCCTCTATCCTCCCCTTCACTCCCTCTCCTCCCTCCACCTGCCTTCCCCTATCCTCCCCTTTCCCCTCCTCCTCCTCCCTCTCCTCCCACTCCCTCTATCCTACCCTTCCTCTCCCTCCTCCTCCCTCTATCCTCTCCTATGCTCCCTCTCCTCCCCTTCCCCTCCTCTCTCTGTAGCCACTGGGCCACTATTTGAGTTGGAATAACAGAGAGAGCTCGCTGTTCGAAACCACGATTAAATCTTATAATTGGTAAAAGTTACATTATCCCGTTTTCTCATATCCGAACTGCGCTCTTAAATAAACTGTGTTTTGATAAAAGTTGAATCAGCTGGAGAGACGATGGCCCAGTGATATTATCGCTGGATTAATAATCAGCTAATGTTCTGGGGGACGAGGGATTCGAATCCCGCCACGGCAGGTGCTGGAATTTGAATTCAATAAAAAATATCTGGGATTAAGAATCTGCTGATGACCCAATTGTGGGAAAAAGCCCATCCGGTTCCCTTTAGGGAAGGAAATCTGCCGTCCTTACCCTGGTCTGGCCTACACGTGACTCCCAGAGCCACACAGCAATGTGGTTGACTCTCAACTGTCCCTCCAAAGGGGTAACTAGGGATGGGCAATAAACGCTGGCCCAGCCAGTGACACCCGTGTCCCACAAATAAACACTTTACATTTGCCCTAACTTCAAAATCAAATGTTAAAATTTAGGATCGAGGTTAATTTGACAGAGACCACCCTGAGCTGAGTGTTAACACGAACACCCTCTCCACCCTTCCCCATTCTCCCCGCTCTCTCCACCCTCCCCACCCTTCCCACCCTCCCGTCACTGGCGCTGCTCTCTTACCTGTCTCTTCTGTGGGTCGTAGAAGAAATTGGACCAGTTGGGGTCAGTCTGCATGTACCTGAATTCAAAAAGTTCACGCAGACACAGCCTCAGGATGTTGGCACAGATCTGGGCAGAGAGAGAGTGAGATACAGGGAGAGAGAGATACAGAGAGAGAGAGATACAGAGAGAGAGAGAGATACAGAGAGAGTGAAT
>JAGIQG010000039.1:6685790-6693290 GCA_024679065.1 Sphyrna mokarran | reverse complement strand
ACCCCTTTGCTGCTCAGGCCCTCGATAACAGACGGCACGGTGAAATACGGTTCATCGCTCAACAGCTCCCTGGAAGACACGGGTCAGGAGGGGTCAAGGAGCGTAGGTGGCGGGCGTAACGCTGGACGGTGGTGGGGGGGGGTGGAGAACTCGGGGAGCGATATTCCTCCCTCGCGGGGTGCGGTCAAGGAAGCGTTTGGCTTGCGTTACCTGTACAACGCCTTTGGAGCATGGCGGGACAATCCCTACCACAGGGAGGCTGTTGTTAAACCGGGGCTACAAAGATTGAACAAGATGAGAGACCCGTACAGGCCAGGAGCAGGCCCTTCGGCCCAACTGCGCAGATCCTGTCCCTCTGTGTCCATCAAGGTAGACTTTGGGTGTTGCCAGTCTTCTCTGGTAGCGTGTTCTGGGCACCCACCGCTCTCTGCGTCAAAAACCTCCCCCCACCCCCCACCGTTAAACTTCCCCCCTCACCCCCGTGTAATTGGGGAAAAAGCCCCTGACTATCCACTCACTTCTCAGCGTTTTGTAGCCCCTCCCTGCTTCCGTCTTTCCAACAAAAACAATCCGGGTTTATCCAACCTCTCCTGGAGACCAGAATTGCACGCAATGCTCCAACTGCGGCCTAACCAAATTCTTATATCGCTACACCTTAACTCCCGATGTTGATTGGCGCAACTCGTGGGCCGAAGGGCCTGTTTGTGCTGTACCGTTCTATGTTCTTGTAGTCAACAAACAGGTCAATGAAGGTGACACGCTGTACGCCTTCTTCACCGCCTGTGCATCTGTACGCCCAGATCCCTTTGCATGTTACCAAGAACAAAGCACAAAACAGCACGGGAAACAGGCCCAACGATCCCGCGCCGCCACCCCGATGTTCCCACCTCTACCCGTGATCCCTGTCCGTGTTTATAGATCTATGGATTAAAAACCAAATTTGAGACAATTTAGGGAGAATTTGTTTTGCCAATCAGCCACATCTTTGGGATGTGGGAAGAAACCGGAGCACCCGGAGAAAACCCACGCAGGCACGGGGAGAATGCACAAACTCCCACAGACACAGGCCCCAAATCCATGTATCTGCACAGCACCAGCGATAGTCACTGAGCTGTTGTGTTGCCCCATCAAATGGTCCAGGTCAAGCGTACACTAACGACGTGAAGCACTAGGATACTCTCGAAAACAATCCAAGAGCAGCCCTCTCACGACCCATCGCGTGTATGCTCCTTGTTAGACAACAAGGTGGACCAAAGTACCTGTAGAATAAAAACAAGTACATCAATATCATCATCTATTTACACACTTCCCAGGGACTCCCAAGGCTCATGATCCCTATTTTAAATCAGTTTTCTATACCCCTCCATTCCCATTCTGTTCATGTGCCCATCTAAGTATTTCTTAAATAACTCCAGAGTACCTGCCTCCACCACTTTACTTGGCAGCGCATTCCATACCCCCACCACCCTCTGTGTGAAAAAACTCCCTCTAGCATCCAAATTATACCTTACCCCCCTCACCCTAAGCCCGTGACCCCTTGTGCTATTCGAGTCCATCCTAGGAAAAAGCTTAACCCTGTTTACTCTATCTATACCCTCATAATCTTGTACACCTCTATTAGATCTCCTCTAAGTCTACGTCTTTCTAAGGAAAACAGTCCCAATTTGCCTAACCTCTCCTCGTAACTCAGACCTTCCATACCAGGCAGCATCCTGATAAACTTAACATTCCTTGGGGTTCTGCCATTTACAGAATAATTTACACCGAACTTTGATCCTCCGAAAGGCATTACCCTCGCAGATTAAACTCCATCTGCTCTTGCTGTGCCCAAGTCACTAATCTATCCTTTGCTTTAATAGAATTGTCACCAACTACAAATTGTTAAAAGTCAATATTTACGTTTTATCACAGTGAGTTAGCACTGCGGCCTCACGGCGCCAGGGACCTGGGTTCGATTCCCGGCTCGGGGTCACTGTCTGTGCGGAGTCTGCACATTCTCCCCGTGTCTGCGTGGTTTCCTCCGGATGCTCCGGTTTCCTCCCACAATCCAAAAGATGTGCAGGTCAGGGTGCATTGGCCATGCTAAATTCTCCCTCAGTGTAACACAAACAGGCGCCAGGAGTGTGGTGACTTGGGGATTTTCACAGTAACTTCATTGCAGTGTTAATGTAAGCCAACTTGTAATACTGATAAATAAACTTTAACATACTCACCCACACACACACTCTCTCGCTCACACACACTCTCTCGCTCTCTCGCACACACACTCTCTCTCTCTCGCACACACACTCTCTCTCTCTCGCACACATACTCTCTCTCTCTCGCACACATACTCTCTCTCTCTCGCACACACACTCTCTCTCTCTCTCGCACACACACTCTCTCTCTCCTCGCACACACACTCTCTCTCTCTCGCACACACACTCTCTCTCTCTCGCACACACACTCTCTCTCTCTCGCACACACCTCTCTCTCTCGTCCACACACACTCTCTCTCTCTCGCACACTCACACTCTCTCTGCACACTCACACTCTCTCTCGCACACTCACACTCTCTCTCGCACACTCACACTCTCTCTCGCACACTCACACTCTCTCTCGCACACTCACACTCTCTCTCGCACACTCACACTCTCTCTCACACACTCACACTCTCTCTCACACACTCACACTCTCTCTCACACACTCACACGGACTCCTTGTGAATTCACAACTCACTTGAATCTCTTGGTGCAAGCTGCCTCTCTCTCGTAATCACATTCCAGGGACAGTTCACGACTCATCACTTGGATAGCGTGTTCCGGGAACAGTCCTGTGCGGAAAAGGGGAGGTTACGGCACACAAAATACTGGCCTGACTGAGGTTACACACCTCTTTCCCCTCCCTCTCCCCCAGCGGGTAAACACTGAGCTGTCTCCTGCTGTGTGACAACCTCCCCGGCTAAATATCCCTGTGCGCCTCTCTCATCAGACACACTCCCCTGCATCTAAGTGGGCGAATTGGAAACGGATGGATTGGTGTGTAGGTATGGGGGGAATGAGAGGTAGGGATGGCATGGTGATACACTGGTTAGCACTGCCCGCCAGCAACCGGGCTCTGATTCCTGCCCCGGGACACTGTCAGTGTGGAACCTGCACATTCTCCCCGTGTCTGCATGGGTTTCCTCTGATTTCCTCCCGCAATGCAAAGATAGAACCTAGAACATTACAGCACAGAACAGGCCCTTCGGCCCTCGATGTTGCACCAACCAATATAAAAAGCAATGCCCCTCCAAACTAAACCATTCCCTTCTCTTCCATATACTTATCAACTAACCTCTTAAACGCCACCAACTTGGCGCATCTACAACTGCTGCAGGCAGGGCATTCCACTCCCGAACCACCCTTTGGGTAAAGAACATACCTCTGATATCCGTCCTATAACTATCACTCCTTAATTTAAAGCTGTGTCCCCTCGTGCTAGCTTTTTCCATCCTAGGAAAAAGGCTATCACTGTCCACCCCATCTAAACCTCTAATCATCTTATATGTTTCGATCAGGTCCCCTCTTAGCCTCCTCCTTTCTAACGAAAACAACCTCAAATCCCTCAGCCTCTCCTCATAAGACATGCCCTCCATACCAGGCAACATCCTGGTAAACCCCCTCTGTACCCTCTCCAATGCCTCCACATCTTTCTTATAATGTGGCGACCAGAACTGCACACAATACTCCAAGTGCGGCCGCACTAGAGTTTTGTACAGTTGCAACATGATGCTGCGGCTCCGAAATTCAATCCCCCTACCAATAAAAGCTAAGACTCCATATGCCTTCTTAACACCTTTATCCACTTGACTGCCTACTTTCAGGGATCTATTGACACATACACCAAGATCCTTCTGTTCCTCAACACTATTAAGAGCCCTACCATTAGCCCTATACTCTACACAGTTATTGTTCCTGCCAAAGTGCATTACCTCACACTTTTCCACATTAAACTCCATTTGCCACCTCGCGGCCCAGCTCTGCAACTTGTCCAAGTCACTCTGTAAACTATAACACCCCTCTTCACTATCTACCACTCCACCGACTTTAGTGTCATCCGCAAATTTACTAATCCATCCTTCAATACCCACATCCAGATCATTTATAAAAATTACAAACAGCAGGGGCCCCAAAACAGACCCCTGTTTTAGATGTGCGGGTTAGGGTGGATTGGCCATGCTAAATTGTCCCTTAGTGTCCAAAGATGTGCAGGTTAGGTGGATTGGCCATGCTAAATTAAAAGTGTGAGGGTAAATGTAAAGGGGATTATGGCCGGCGTGGGATCATTCTTGGCAGGCTCAAAGGGCTGAATGGCCTCCTTGGGCGCTTGTGGTGTTGTAGGGTTCGCACGAACGAGATGGGGACATGAAGCTAAAACAAATGGTCACCAGCCAGCAGGGGAGACTTACCCGCGCGGGGAGAGAGACTTACCCGCGCGGGGAGAGAGACTTACCCGCGCGGGGAGAGAGACTTACCCGCGCGGGGAGAGAGACTTACCCGCGCGGGGAGAGAGACTTACCCGCGGGGAGAGAGACTTACCCGCGCGGGGAGAGAGACTTACCCGCGGGGAGAGAGACTTCCCCGCGCGGGGAGAGAGACTTACCCGCGCGGGGAGAGAGACTTACCCGCGCGGGGAGAGAGACTTACCCGCGCGGGGAGAGAGACTTACCCGCCGGGGAGAGAGACTTACCCGCGCGGGGAGAGAGACTTACCCGCGGGGAGAGAGACTTACCCGCGCGGGGAGAGAGACTTACCCGCGCGGGGAGAGAGACTTACCCCGCGGGAGAGAGACTTACCCGCGCGGGGAGAGAGACTTCCCCGCACGGGGAGAGAGACTTACCTGCGCGGGGAGAGAGACTTACCCGCGCGGGGAGAGAGACTTACCCGCGGGGAGAGAGAGACTTACCCGCGCGGGGAGAGAGACTTACCCGCGGGGAGAGAGACTTCCCCGCGCGGGGAGAGAGACTTACCCGCGCGGGGAGAGAGACTTACCCGCGCGGGGAGAGAGACTTCCCCGCGCGGGGAGAGAGACTTCCCCGCACGGGGAGAGAGACTTACCTGCGCGGGGAGAGAGACTTACCCGCGCGGGGAGAGAGACTTACCCGCGGGGAGAGAGAGACTTACCCGCGCGGGGAGAGAGACTTACCCGCGCGGGGAGAGAGACTTCCCCGCGCGGGGAGAGAGACTTACCCGCGCGGGGAGAGAGACTTACCCGCGGGGAGAGCGTTGCTCATGTTGAGGAGGGCGGCCAGATTCCGGAGGTCACTGTCGATGCTCTGAGCCACTCCGGGATACTGAAAGGAAGGAAGAAATATGAGATACAGAGAGAGAGAGAGAGAGAGACACCCAGAGCCAAATACTCGGGAGTCTAATACTCAATATTTCGCAATATGCTCAATACCTTTGTGCCCAAAGATTTGATATGATTTGGTTTATTATTGTCACGTGTATTGGGATACAGCGAAAAGTATTGTTTCTTGCACGCTATACGGACAAAGCATACTGTTCACAGAGAAGGAAAGGAGAGGGATGGCATGGTGATACACTGGTTAGCACTGCCCACCAGCAACCGGGCTCTGATTCCTGCCCCGGGACACTGTCAGTGTGGAATCTGCACATTCTCCCCGTGTCTGCATGGGTTTCCTCCGATTTCCTCCCGCAATGCAAAGATGTGCAGGTTAGGGTGGATTGGCCATGCTAAATTGCCCCTTAGTGTCCAAAGATGTGCAGGTTAGAGTGGATTGGCCATGCTAAATTGCCCCTTAGTGTCCAAAGATGTGCAGGTTAGAGTGGATTGGCCATGCTAAATTGCCCCTTAGTGTCCAAAGATGTGCAGGTTAGAGTGATTTGGCCATGCTAAATTGTCCCTTAGTGTCCAAAGATGTGCAGGTTAGGGGGATTGGCTGCTAAATTGACCCTTAGTGTCCAAGATGTGCAGGTTAGGGTGGATTGGCCATGCTAAATTGCCCCTTAGTGTCCAAAGATGTGCAGGTTAGAGTGGATTGGCCATGCTAAATTGGCCCTTAGTGTCCAAAGATGTGCAGGTTAGGTGGATTGGCCATGCTAAATTGACCCTTAGTGTCCAAAGATGTGCAGGTTAGGGTGGATTGGCCATGCTAAATTGCCCCTTAGTGTCCAAAGATGTGCAGGTTAGGTGGATTGGCCATGCTAAATTGACCCTTAGTGTCCAAAGAGTGCAGGTTAGGTGGTTGGCCATGCTAAATTGACCCTTAGTGTCCAAAGATGTGCAGGTTAGGGTGGATTGGCCATGCTAATTGCCCTTAGTGTCCAAAGATGTGCAGGTTAGAGTGGATTGGCCATGCTAAATTGCCCCTTAGTGTCCAAAGATGTGCGGGTTAGGTGGATTGACCATGCTAAATTGCCCCTTAGTGTCCAAAGATGTGCAGGTTAGGGTGGATTGGCCATGCTAAATTGCCCCTTAGTGTCCAAAGATGTGCAGGTTAGAGTGGATTGGCCATGCTAACTTGCCCCTTAGTGTCCAAAGATGTGCGGGTTAGGTGGATTGACCATGCTAAATTGACCCTTAGTGTCCAAAGATGTGCAGGTTAGGTGGATTGGCCATGCTAAATTGCCCCTTAGTGTCCAAAGACTAAGGAGAGAGTGCAGAATGTAGTGTTACAGTCACAGCGAGGGGTGTAGAGAGAGATCAACTTAATGCGAGGTGGGTCCATTCAAAAGTCTGACAGCAGCAGGGAAGAAGCTGTTCTTGAGTCGGTCGGTACGGGACCTCAGACTTTTGTACCCTTTTCCCCGATGGAAGAAGGTGGAAGAGAGAATGTCCGGGGTGTGTGGGGGGTCCTTGATTATGCCGGCTGCTTTTCCCCCGAGGCAGCGGGAAGTGTAGACAGAGTCAGTGGATGGGAGGCTGGTTTGTGTGATGGGACTGGGCTACATTCACGACCCTTTGTAGTTCCTTGCGGTCTTGGGGCAGAGCAGGAGCCCAGACCGAGCTGGGATACAACCAGAAAGGATGCTTTCTATGGGGCATCTGTAAAAGTTGGTGAGAGTCGTAGCGGACATGTCAAATTTCCTTAGTCTTCTGAGAAAGTAGAGGCGTTGGTGGGGATTTCTTAACGATAGTGTCGGCGTTGGGGGGACCAGGACAGGTTGATGGTGATCTGGACAACTAAAAACTTGAAGCTCTCAATCAATTCCACTTTACACGGGCTGGCGATGTTAAATTGACCCTTGGTGTCAGGGGTGTTAGCTACGGCAAATACGTGAGGTCGCGGGGAGAGGGCTGGGGTGGGATGGTGAACAGTGCAGACTCGATGGGCCGAATTGCCTCTTCCTCCAGGGTAGGGATTCTACGTTTCCCTGCTCTCCCTAATTCCTCCTCACCTGAATCTTCATAGCCACGTCCCGTCCGTCTCTCAGTCGCCCCAGGTGAACCTGTCCAATAGAAGCTGCGGCAAACGGCCGTTCCTCAAAATATTCCAGCTTCTCCCTCCAATCTGAG
>JAGIQG010000039.1:6625790-6683290 GCA_024679065.1 Sphyrna mokarran | reverse complement strand
AGGATTGGAGTGAGGGAGGCCTACACCAGGATTGGAGTGAGTGAGGCCTACACCAGGATTGGAGTGAGTGAGGCCTACACCAGGAATCGAGTGAATGAGGCCGACACCAGGAATGGAGTGAGGGAGGCCTACACCAGGATTGGAGTGAGTGAGGCCTACACCAGGAACGGAGTGAGGGAGGCCTCGCCAGACCTGAGGCAGGGAGGCCTTACATCTTCCCCTAACTGCCTAGATCCCAGTTCAGTATCTGGTCAATGGTAACCCCCAGGATGACGGTCGTTGGGAGAGGCGGTGGGTTAGGGGGGGTGTGTGTGTTTGTGTGTGTGTGTGGGGGGTGGTGGGGGGGGAATGTTTATCACTCGGTGCTTGTCTTGTGTGACAGCCCTCGCAGGCCGGAGAGAGAGAGAGAGAGACCCTACCTTGAATGCTCAACATCTGTCCAACCTTCAGAGCTGCCCCTCTAACTTTACACAGCGTGTTGACAATCCTTTCTGCGTTGGCCTCCGACAGGACTGTTCTCGAATCCAGCAGCACCCTCCCTAGACCAACAGAGAAGCGGGTTAGAGTGATATACACAAACCTCGAGGCAGATATTCAATAGTTCAAAATAAATATCAGTATATTTGTGACGACATAACCATCTTCAAGAAATGTACTTGTGCAATATGGTGGGGACTGTTTTAGACTTCAGCCCCCTAATATGGTACCAATGTGTCTACAAATGAAACCCCAATGATGCTGTAGAAGGGTACTTGCCACTAATACTGGAGTTTTGCTTTAATCTGGGCTGATGTCTCAGTGTTTTGCAAAGTTTATTTATTAGTGTCACAAATAGACGTAAATTCATAGAGGTTGACAGCACCGGAACTGGCCCTTCAGCCCAACTTGTCAATACCGCCCCTTTTTTTAAACTATCCCAATTGGGAGTGTTTGATGGGGGAACAGTGTAGAGGGAGCTTTACTCTGTATCTAACCCCGTGCTGTACCTGTCCTGGGAGTGTTTGATGGGGGGACAGTGTAGAGGGAGCCTTACTCTGTATCTAACCCCGTGCTGTACCTGTCCTGGGATGGGGACAGTGTAGAGGGAGCTTTACTCTGTATCTAACCCCGTGCTGTACCTGTCCTGGGAGTGTTTGATGGGGGGCACAGTGTAGAGGGAGCTTTACTCTGTATCTAACCCTGTGCTGTACCTGTCCTGGGAGTGTTTGATGGGGGACAGTGTAGAGGGAGCTTTACTCTGCATCTAACCCTGTGCTGTACCTATCCTGGGAGTGTTTGATGGGGGACAGTGTAGAGGGAGCTTTACTGTGTATCTGACCCTGTGCTGTACCTGTCCTGCAGTGTTTGATGCGGGGGACAGTGTAGAGGGAGCTTTACTCTGTATCTAACCCCGTGCTGTACCTGTCCTGGGAGTGTTTGATGGGGGACAGTGTAGGGGGGGCTTTACTCTGTATCTAACCCCGTGCTGTACCTGTCCTGGGAGTGTTTGATGGGGGACAGTGTAGAGGGAGCTTTACTCTGTATCTAACCCCGTGCCATACCTGTCCTGGGAGTGTTTGATGGGGGGGAGCAGTGTAAGGAGAGTGGATAGTGAGTAACGCGTTGACTTTCTCTCGGTATTAGAAAGCTCTGAACAGTGAGCTGGGCTCAGATTGGAGGGAGAAGCTGGAATATTTTGAGGAACGGCCGTTTGCCGCAGCTTCTATTGCAGATGGATCTGGGTGTCCTAGTATATAGATGGCTGAGAGTTAGTACGCAGGTACAGCAGGTAACTGGGATGGCAAATACAATCTTGGCGGTTTTGTTTTGCAAAAGGAATCGGGTGTAAAAGCCGGGAGGTGTTGCTGCGTCTGTACAAAACATTAGTGAGCCCGCACTTGGCTGGCAGTGTGCCACACTCGCACGGTAGCGCCACACTCACCTCGCGGCCGGTTCTCAGCGTTGAATGACTTTCTGGCAGCTTCTACCAGTGTTCCAAACCCAACTCTTATGGCCAATCCTGAGGGGAATCATTTGCAGAGACGCAGGTTAGAACTGAGGGCATCAGATACCCAAAACCTGTCCACCCGTCCCATACATTCTCCCATATTCAGAAGCTCCCTCCCTGGCTCCCTCCCCAGCACCCTCGTTCCCTCCCTGGCACCGTGCCTCACTCCCTCACCAGCTCCCCAGCACCCTCCCTCACTCCCTGGCACCTTCCCTCGCTCCCTCACCAGCTCCCCAGCACCCTCCCTCGCTCCCTGGCACCTCCTCGCTCCCTGGCACCCTCCCTCGCTCCCTGGCACCCTCCCTCGCTCCCTGGCACCCTCCCTCACTCCCTCACCAGCTCCCAGCACCCTCCCTCGCTCCTGGCACCCTCCCTCGCCCCTCACCAGCTCCCAGCACCCTCCCTCGCTCCCTGGCACCATCCCTCACTCCCTCACCAGCTCCCCAGCACCCTCCCTCGCTCCCTGGTACCCTCCCTCGCTCCCTGGCACCCTCCCTCGCTCCCTCACCAGCTCCCCAGCACCCTCCCTCGCTCCCTGGCACCCTCCTTCACTCCCTCCCTCGCTCCCCGGCACCCTTGCTTGCTCCTTGGCACTCTGGCTTGATCCCTGATACCTTCACTCTCCACCACCCCCCCTCCCCGGCACCCTCACTCACTTCCCGGCTCCCTCCCTCGCTCCCTGGGTCCCTTGCTCCCTCTCCTTCCCTCGCTCTCTCCCCGGTTCCCTCGCTCACTCCTCCGCTCGTTCTCTGTCTCCCTGGCGCCTCGCTCCCTCCTGGGCTCCTTCGCCCCCTCTCGGGCTCCCTCCCTCACTCACTGAGTCACTCCCTCCCTCCCTCCAGCAACGATGAGGCAGAGTACAGGAAGGAGACAGAGAATCTGGTGAACTGGTGCAGTGACAATAATCCCTCCCTCAATGTTAATAGAGCAAAGGAGATTGGCATCAACTTCAGGAAGAGTAAAGGAGAACGTGCCCCTGTCTACATCAACGGGGACAAAGTAGAAAGGATCGAGAGCTTCATTTTAGATGTCCAGATCACCAACAACCTGTCCTGGTCCCCCCACTATAGTTAAGGAAGCCCCACGAACGCCTCTACTTTCTCAGAAGACTAAGGAAATTCGGCATGTCCGCTACGACTCTCACCAACTTTTACAGATGCCCCATAGAAAGCATCCTTTCTGGTTGTATCACAGCTCGGTCTGGGCTCCTGCTCTGCCCAAGACCACAAGGAACTACAGAAGGGACGTAGCCCCAATCCCATCACACAAACCAGCCTCCCATCCATTGACTCTGTCTACACTTCCCGCTGCCTCGGGGAAAAGCAGCCGGCATAATCAAGGACCCCCCGACGCACCCCGGACATTCTCTCTTCCATCGGGGAAAAAGATACAAAAGTCTGAGGTCCCGTACCGACCGACTCAAGAACAGCTTCTTCCCTGCTGCTGTCAGACTTTTGAACGGACCCTACCTCGCATTGAGTTGATCTCTCTCTACACCCCTCGCTGTGACTGTAACACTACATTCTGCACTCTCTCCTTTCCTTCTCTATGAACAGTATGCTTTGTCTGTACAGCGCGCAAGAAACAATACTTTTCACTGTATCCCAATACACGTGACAATAATAACTGACATGCCGGGGATCAAAAACAGGGACAGAATGAATCGGAAATGCTCAGCACTTTTGGGAGCGTCCGTGAGAGGGAGGGAGAGGGGGAGGGGGAGGGAGGGAGAGACAGAGGGAGGGAGAGACGGAGGGAGGGAGGGAGGAGGCGGAGGGAGGGAGAGACGGAGGAGGGAGAGGACGGAGGGAGGGAGGAGCGGATGGAGGGAGAGGCGGAGGGAGGGAGAGGCGGAGGGAGGGAGAGGCGGAGGGAGGGAGAGGCGGAGGGGGGGAGAGGCGGAGGGAGGGGGACGGGGAGAGAGAGAGAGGGGAAAGGGAGAGGGGGAGGGAGAGGGGGGAGGGAGGGAGAGAGAGAGGTAAGGAGTTCGGGAAAGAGAGAGGGAGGGAGTGAGAGAGTGAACGATTTGTCTCTAAGATCCACCCTGATCCTCCCTCTCTCCGTACAGGCTGGTGTTCACCCCGTCCCTGTGTAAAAAACCTGAGGGTAACAGGAGGAGAAGGAGGAGGAGGAGGACATTCTGCCCTTCAATAGGGACGTGGCTCGCATATCTCCCCCCTCCAAACTCCACTTCCCCACACCCCTTCCCAATTCTCTCGCCGAACAAAAACCCTACCGTTCCCAGAACGGAATACGGTTAACGGCGGGAAGGGGGAGAGAATTCCGAATTTTCACCTCCGGCCCAGGAAGGGATCTTTCCTCGACTCAGTCCAAGATGGCCAACGCAGATGGTGGCCCACCCCTGGGCTCCTGAGAAAGCGGGGGGAAGCACCTCGCAGCCTCTACCCAGCCGAACCCCCAGCCCCCGCACCCCCCATCTCACATTTACAGCATGCAAACAGGCCCTTCGCCCCAACTTGTCAATGCCGCCCCGTTTTGCCTCTCTAACTAAGCTAGTCCCAATTGCCCGCGTTTGGCCCCTATCTCTCTAGGCCCATCGTACCCATGTAACTCTCTAAAAGACAAAACTGTACCCGCCTCTACTACTGCCTCTGGCGGCTCATTCCAGTCACTCCCCACCCCCTGGGTGAAAAATATTGCCCCTCTGGACCCTTTCGTATCTCTCCCCCTCTCACCTTAAGCCCTCTAGTTTTAGACTCCCCTACCTTTGGGGGAAAAGATATTGACTATCTCGCTGATCTGTGCCCCCTCATTATTTTATAGACCTCTATAAGATCACCCCCTCTACACTCCAGAGGAAAAAAGTCCCAGTCTATCCAGCCTCTCCTTATAACTCGATCCACCAAGTTTCGGTAGCATCCGATTAAATCTTTTCTGCCCTCTTTCTAATTTAATAATTTCCTTTCTATAATAGGGTGACCAGAACTGTACACAGTATTCCAAGTGTTGGCCTTACCAATGTCTTGGACAACTTCAACAAGACGTCCCCAACTCAATGTCCTGACCGATGAAACCAAGCATGCCGAATAACTTCTTCACCACTCTGTCCGCCCGTGACCCCACTTTCAAGGAGCAATGAACCTGTCCCCCGAAATCTCTCTGTTCTGTAACTCTCCCCCAACCATTAACTGACTAAGTCCTGCCCTGGTTCAATCGGCCAAAATGCATCACCTTGCGTTTATCGAAATTAAACTGTATCCGCCATTCGTCAGCCCACTGGCCCATAGAATCATAGAACCCTCGAATGCAGACAAAGGCTCTCTGGCCCATCGAGTCTGCACCAAACACAATCCCAGCCCAAGCCCGACCCCCAGTATTACACCCCTCTAACCTACGCATCCCTGGACACTAAGGGACACGGCCAATCAACGTAACACGCACATCTTTGGATTGTGGGGGAAACCCACGCAGATACGGGGAGGATGTGCAAACTCCACATAGACCCCAGGCCGGGAATCGAACCCAGGACCCGCGAAGCAGCAGTGCTAACCCGCTGTGCCACCCGATTCATCAAGATCCCACTGCAATCCGAGATAAACTTCTCCACTGCCCACTATTTCACACACAGCACCTCCCACTCCGCGGAACGCCCCCATCCAAAGGGACCCCCCCCCCCCCCCCCAACTCCATCGCTGTCCTTACCTCCAAAGTTTGCCAATCTCTCCAGGCGACTGGTGGGCACTTTGAGCTCCCGGGCCTTGTCGTTCAACTGAAATTAAACATCATCGTGTTGGAACGAGCAATCCGTCTCTGTATCGAACCCAAAATCCCATCCAGCCTCTCCACAAAGATTTCAATTTCCCTCTCTAACATGTCTAACTCCGTGCTGTACCTGTCCTGGGAGTGTTTGATGGGGGACAGTGTAGAGGGAGCTTTACTCTGTATCTAACCCCGTGCTGTACCTGTCCTGGGAGTGTTTGATGGGGGACAGTGTAGAGGGAGCTTTACTCTGTATCTAACCCCGTGCTGTACCTGTCCTGGGAGTGTTTGATGGGGACAGTGTAGAGGGAGCTTTACTCTGTATCTAACCCCGTGCTGTACCTGTCCTGGGAGTGTTTGATGGGGGGACAGTGTAGAGGGAGCTTTACTCTGTATCTAACCCCGTGCTGTACCTGTCCTGGGAATGGGGGACAGTGTAGAGGGGACTTTACTCTGTATCTAACCCTGTGCTGTACCTGTCCTGGGAGTGTTTGATGGGGGGGACAGTGTAGAGGGAGCTTTACTCTGTATCTAACCCCGTGCTGTACCTGTCCTGGGAGTGTTTGATGGGGGGGACAGTGTAGAGGGAGCTTTACTCTGTATCTAACCCCGTGCTGTACCTGTCCTGGGAGTGTTTGATGGGGGGGACAGTGTAGAGGGAGCTTTACTCTGTATCTAACCCCGTGCTGTACCTGTCCTGGGAGTGTTTGATGGGGGACAGTGTAGAGGGAGCTTTACTCTGTATCTAACCCCGTGCTGTACCTGTCCTGGGAGTGTTTGATGGGGGACAGTGTAGAGGGAGCTTTACTCTGTATCTAACCCCGTGCTGTACCTGTCCTGGGAGTGTTTGATGGGGGACAGTGTAGAGGGAGCTTTACTCTGTATCTAACCCCGTGCTGTACCTGTCCTGGGAGTGTTTGATGGGGGGGACAGTGTAGAGGGAGCTTTACTCTGTATCTAACCCCGTGCTGTACCTGTCCTGGGAGTGTTTGATGGGGGGACAGTGTAGAGGGAGCTTTACTCTGTATCTAACCCCGTGCTGTACCTGTCCTGGGATGGGGGGACAGTGTAGAGGGAGCTTTACTCTGTATCTAACCCGTGCTGTACCTGTCCTGGGATGGGGGACAGTGTAGAGGGAGCTTTACTCTGTATCTAACCCCGTGCTGTACCTGTCCTGGGAGTGTTTGATGGGGGGACAGTGTAGAGGGAGCTTTACTCTGTATCTAACCCCGTGCTGTACCTGTCCTGGGAGTGTTTGATGGGGGGACAGTGTAGAGGGAGCTTTACTCTGTATCTAACCCCGTGCTGTACCTGTCCTGGGAGTGTTTGATGGGGGGACAGTGTAGAGGGAGCTTTACTCTGTATCTAACCCCGTGCTGTACCTGTCCTGGGAGTGTTTGATGGGGGGACAGTGTAGAGGGAGCTTTACTCTGTATCTAACTTACAGTTTGACGTGGTGCTTTTTGCCGAGCTGGGCGTTTGATGTCCCGTGCCTTCTGTAAATCCTCAGTAGTCAGAGTTCGGATGGCGTTGGAATTAGACCGAAGGAAGTTCTTGTTGCCAACTGTGCCAACGATGAGCGGGAAAGCTCGAGGGCTGATGTACCAACGCACGTGTAATCCGTTTCGTAGAAGTGGGTTTCCCATCGATGCCAGGCTCTTGCTGTGTGCCTGCGTTGGCATCTCTGCCACTCCCGTGCATGTGCGGGTCAGAGGTGGCACTTCCTGGCATTGTCTCTGGGTCCCTCTTGTCCAATACCCGTCCTCATCCTGTACAGCGGGGATGGGGGGGGAAGGAGAACACCAATTTTTACTGGAGTTACCCCATTTTCCTCAATCCTGCTTGAATTCCCGTCTACCCTGCTCTGGCACCCCAAACACATCCGAATACCACGCTGCCATCCTCCTCCCTAACCCGGATACCCCTCTAACCAACCCAGATACCCCTCTAACCAACCCGGATACCCCTCTAACCAACCCGGATACCCCTCTAACCAACCCGGATACCCCTCTAACCAACCCGGATACCCCTCTAACCAACCCGGATACCCCTCTAACCAACCCGGATACCCCTCTAACCAACACGGATACCCCTCTAACCAACGTGGATACCCTCTAACCAACGTGGATACCCCTCTAACCAACACAGATACCCCTCTAACCAACACAGATACCCCTCTAACCAACACAGATACCCCTCTAACCAACCCAGATACCCCTCTAACCACCCAGATACCCCTCTAACCAACCCGATATACCCCTCTAACCAAACGGATACCCCTCTAACCAACCCGGAACCCTCTAACCAACCGATACCTCTAACCAACCGGTACCCCTCTGGTTTAAACCAACCCGGATACCCCTCTAACCAACCAGATACCCTCTAACCAACCCGGATACCCCTCTAACCAACCCGGATACCTCTAACCAACCCGGATACCCCTCTAACCAACCCGGATACCTCTAACCAACCCGGATACCCCTCTAACCAACCCGGATACCCTTCTACCAACACCGGTACCCCTTAACCAACCCAGTACCCCTCTAACCAAACACGGATTACCCCTCTAACCAACCCGGATACCCCTCTAACCAACCCGGATACACCTCTAATCAACCCAGATACCCCTCTAACCAACCCAGATACCCCTCTAACCAACCCAGATACCCCTCTAACCAACCCAGATACCCCTCTAACCAACCCGGATACCCCTCTAACCAACCCGGATACCCCTCTAACCAACCCGGATACCCCTCTAACCAACCCGGATACCCCTCTAACCAACCCGGATACCCCTCTAACCAACCCGGATACCCCTCTAACCAACCCGGATACCCCTCTAACCAACCCAGACACCCCTCTAACCAACCCAGATACCCCTCTAACCAACCCAGATACCCCTCTAACCAACCCAGATACCCCTCTAACCAACCCAGATACCCCTCTAACCAACCCAGATACCCCTCTAACCAACCCAGATACCCCTCTAACCAACCCAGATACCCCTCTAACCAACCCGGATACCCCTCTAACCAACCCGGATACCCCTCTAACCAACCCGGACACCCCTAAACCCAGAACCCCTCTAACCAACCCAGATACCCCTCTAACCAACCCAGATACCCCTCTAACCAACCCAGATACCCCTCTAACCAACCCAGATACCCCTCTAACCAACCCGGATACCCCTCTAACCAACCCGGATACCCCTCTAACCAACCCGGATACCCCTCTAACCAACCCGGATACCCCTCTAACCAACCGGACACCCTCTAACCAACCCGGACACCCCTCTAACCAACCCGGATACCCTCTAAACCAACCGGGACACCCCTCTAACCAACACGGGATACCCTTAACCAACACGGATACCCCTCTAACCAACACGGACGGATACCCTCTAACCAACCGGATACCCCTCTAACCAACATGGATACCCCGCTAACCAACCCGGATACCCCTCTAACCAACCCGGTACCCTTCTAACCAAACCCGGATACCCCTCTAACCAAACCAGACACCCCTCTAACCAACCCAGATACCCCTCTAACCAACCCAGATACCCCTCTAACCAACCCAGATACCCCTCTAACCAACCCGGATACCCCTCTAACCAACCCGGATACCCCTCTAACCAACACAGATACCCCTCTAACCAACCCAGATACCCCTCTAACCAACCCGGATACCCCTCTAACCAACCCGGATACCCTTCTAAAACCAAACCCGGATACCCCTCTAACCAACCCGGATACCCCTATTAACCAACCCGGATACCCCTATAACCAACATGGATACCCTTCTAACCAACCGGATACCCCTCTAACCAACCCGGATACCCTCTAACCAACCCGGGATACCCTCTACCAACCCAGACACCCCTCTAACCAACCCAGATCCCTCTAACCACCCAGATACCCCTCTAACCAACCCGGATGATACCCCTCTAACCAACCCGGATACCCTCTAACCAACCCGGATACCCCTCTAACCAACCCAGATACCCCTCTAACCAACCCAGATACCCCTCTACCAACCCAGGATACCCCTCTAACCAACCCAGATACCCCTCTAACCAACCCGGACACCCCTCTAACCACAGGACACCCCTTAACCAACCCGGACACCCCTCTAACCAACCCGGAAACCCCTTTAACCAACCCGGATACCCCTCTAACAAACCGGATACCCTCTAACCAACCCGGATACCCTCTAACCAACCAGATTACCCCTCTAACCAATCCAGATAACCTCTAACCAACCCGGATACCCCTCTAACCAACCCGGATACCCCTCCAACCAACACGGATACCCCTCTAACCAACGTGGATACCCTCTAACCAACGTGGATACCCTCTAACCAACACAGATACCCCTCTAACCAACACAGATACCCCTCTAACCAACACAGATACCCCTCTAACCAACCCAAATACCACTCTAACCGACACAGATAACCCTCTAACCAAACTGGATACACCTCTCATCAACCCAGATACCCCTCTCACCAACCCGGATACCCCCTCACCAGCCCTGATAACCTTCTAACCAACCCCGATACCCCTCCAACCAGCCCAGATACCCCTCTAACCAACTCTAACACAGAATCATTGAATCCCGAAAGTGCAGAAGGAGGCCATTCGGCCCATCGAGCGCATACTGACAATAATCCCATCAAGACCATATTCTCATAACCCAAGTCATTCACCCTGCTGAAACCCCCCCATACCAAGGGAAAATTTAGCATGGCCAATCCACCTAACCTGCACATCTTTGGACACTCAGGGACAATTTAGCATGGCCAATCCACCCTAACCTGCACATCTTTGGACACTAAGGGACAATTTAGCATGGCCAATCCACCCTAACCTGCACATCTTTGGCCACTAAGGGACAATTTAGCACGGCCAATCCACCCTAACCTGCACACCTCGAAACAACCAGAATTACCCTAGAACCAACACCGGATACCCCTAACCAACCCGATACCCCTCTAACCAACCCGGACACCCCTCTAACCAACCCGGTACCCCTACTAAACCAACCCGGACCCCTCCACCAACCCGGATACCCCTCTAACCAACCCGGATACCCCTCTAACCAACCCGGATACCCCTCTAACCAACCCGGATACCCCTCTAACCAACCCGGATACCCCTCTAACCAAACCGGATACACCTCTCATCAACCCAGACACCCCTCTAACCAACCCGGATACCCCTCTAACCAACCCAGATACCCCTCTAACCAACCCAGATACCCCTCTAACCAACCCAGATACCCCTCTAACCAACCCAGATACCCCTCTAACCAACCCAGATACCCCTCTAACCAACCCAGATACCCCTCTAACCAACCCGGACACCCCTCTAACCAACCCGGACACCCCTCCAACCAACACGGACACCCCTCTAACCAACCCGTGAACCCTCTAACCAACCCAGATACCCATCCTAACCAACCACAGATACCCCTCTAACCCCCCCCCCCCCCCCCACCCCCAACACAGATACCCCTTAACCAACACAGATACCCCTCATAACCAACCCAAATACCCCCCTAACAACCCGGATACCCCTCTAACCAACCCGGATACCCTCTAACCAACCCGGATACCCCTCTAACCAACCCAGACACCCCTCTAACCAACCCAGATACCCCTCTAACCAACCCAGATACCCCTCTAACCAACCCAGATACCCCTCTAACCAACCCAGATACCCCTCTAACCAACCCAGATACCCCTCTAACCAACCCAGATACCCCTCTAACCAACCCGGATACCCCTCTAACCAACCCGGATACCCCTCTAACCAACCCGGATACCCCTCTAACCAACCCGGATACCCCTCTAACCAACCCGGATACCCCTCTAACCAACCCGGATACCCTCTAACCACCCGGACCACCCCTTCAGTAAAATCAAACACGGATACACCTCTAAACCAACACGGATACCTCTAAACCAAAAACACGGATCCCCCTTAAAACCAACCCGGATACCCATATAACCAACACGGATACCCCTCTAAACCAACCCGGATACCCCTCTAACCAACCCAGAACACACCTCTAACCAACCCAGATACCCCTCTAACCAAACCCAGACACCCCCTAACCAACCCAGACAACCCTCTAACCAACCCAGACACCCCCCTAACCACCCAGACACCCCTCTAACAACCCGGACAACCCTCTAACCAACCGGATACCTCTAACCAACCAAGATACCCCTCTAACCAACCCAGAAACCCTCAACCAAACCCGATACCCCTCTAACCAACCAGATACCCCTCTAACCAACCCAGATACCCCTCTAACCAACCCAGATACCCCTCTAACCAACCCGGATACCCCTCTAACCAACCCGGATACCCCTCTAACCAACCCGGATACCCCTCTAACCAACCCGGATACCCCTCTAACCAACCCGGATACCCCTCTAACCAACCCAACACCCCCTCTAACCAACCGGATACCCCTCTAACCAACCCAGATAACCCAACCACCCAACCCACCAACAGATACCCCTCTAACCAACCCAGATACCCCTCTAACCACCCAGATACCCCTCTAACCAACCCGGATACCCCTCTAACCAACCCGGACACCCTCTAACCAACCCAGACACCCTCTAACCAACCCGGACACCCCTCTAACCAACCCGGACACCCTCTAACCAACCCGGACACCCCTCTAACCACACGGACACCCCTCTAACCAACCCGGATACCCCTCGAACAACCCGGATACCCTCTAACCAACCCGGATACCCTCTAACCAACCCAGATACCCCTCTAACAATCCAGATAAACCTCTAACCAACCCGGATACCCCTCTAACCAACCCGGATACCCCTCCAACCAACACGGATACCCCTCTAACCAACGTGGATACCCTCTAACCAACGTGGATACCCTCTAACCAACACAGATACCCCTCTAACCAACACAGATACCCCTCTAACCAACACAGATACCCCTCTAACCAACCCAAATACCACTCTAACCGACACAGATAACCCTCTAACCAAACTGGATACACCTCTCATCAACCCAGATACCCCTCTCACCAACCCGGATACCCCCTCACCAGCCCTGATAACCTTCTAACCAACCCCGATACCCCTCCAACCAGCCCAGATACCCCTCTAACCAACTCTAACACAGAATCATTGAATCCCGAAAGTGCAGAAGGAGGCCATTCGGCCCATCGAGCGCATACTGACAATAATCCCATCAAGACCATATTCTCATAACCCAAGTCATTCACCCTGCTGAAACCCCCCCATACCAAGGGAAAATTTAGCATGGCCAATCCACCTAACCTGCACATCTTTGGACACTCAGGGACAATTTAGCATGGCCAATCCACCCTAACCTGCACATCTTTGGACACTAAGGGACAATTTAGCATGGCCAATCCACCTAACCTGTACATCTTTGGACACTAAGGGACAATTTAGCATGGCCAATCCACCTAACCTGCACATCTTTGAATACTAAGGGATAATTTAGCACGGCCAATCCACCTAACCTACGCATCTTTGTACTGTGGGAGGAAACCGGAGCACCCATGCAGACACGGGGAGAACATGCAGACTCCACAGACAGTGACCCGAGGGGCAGGGAATCAAACCCGGGTCCTTGGCGCTGCGAGGGAGCAGCGCTAACCCACTGTGCCACCCCGGCTAATGCTCCCTAACCCATCCTATTCCCACCAATACCCTCCACACTCCACCTCAGCACCCCTCCAAATGAACCTTGTAATTCGCAATCGTAGACCCAAAATCCACCCTGGGCCTGACAAACACGTCCCAATCCTCCTTTCCTCCCCCCAGCTAACGCGCACGGACTGACACGCGTGTAGTTGTGCCCCAACCCCCCCAATTTCTCCCTTACCTGTGCCGAGTTACCCAGCCTCCTCAGCACGGCCGCAGAGGTGGACGGTGGGGGGGTCCGACCGCCCCTCAGGATCTGGGCCCTCGTCAGACCGAGACCCCAGTGCAACATGGCGGACATCAGAGCCTTGCCTGCGGAGAACAAGCGGGAAGAATTCAGACCCCCGCACTCCCTGACCCCACCGCACCCCCAACCCAGACAAATTGGCCAACCCTCACCCTCACCACCCCCCCCCCCCACCCCCCCCCGCAATTGGCACCAACAGATGAAGCATCGGGGTTGGCAAGATGTGAGGAGCGGCGTTCCGCAGGGATCGTTCCTGGGCCCTCAACTGGAAGAGGGACAAAGCATCCTTTCTGGTTGTATCCCAGCTCGGTCTGGGCTCCTGCTGTGCCCAAGACCCGCAAGGAACTACAGAAGGGGTCATGAATGTAGCCCCAGTCCCATCACACAAACCAGTCTCCCATCCATTGACTCTGTCGACACTTCCCGCTGCCTCGGGGAAAAGCAGCCGGCATAATCGAGGACCCCCCCCCGACGCACCCCGGACATTCTCTCTTCCACCTTCTTCCGTCGGGGAAAAGATACAAAAGTCTGAGGTCCCGTACCGACCGACTCAAGAACAGCTTCTTCCCTGCTGCTGTCAGACTTTTGAATGGACCCACCTCGCATTAAGTTGATCTTTCTCTACACCCCTCGCTGTGACTGTAACACCACATTCTGCACCCTCTCATTTCCTTCTCTATGAATAGTATGCTTTGTCTGTGTAGCGTGCAAGAAACAATACTTTTCACTGTATCCCAATACACGTGACAATAATAAATCAAATGAACTCAAAAAGTGCGACACTCCCTCAGCACTGACCCTCTGACAGTGCAGCACTCCCTCAGCACTGACCCTCCGACAGTGCGGCGCTCCTCAGCACTGACCCTCTGACAGTGCGGCGCTCCCTCAGCACTGACCCTCTGACAGTGCGGCGCTCCTCAGCACGGACCCCTGACAGCGCGGCACTCCCTCAGCACTGACCTTCGACAGCGCGGCACTCCCTCAGCACTGACCCTCCGACAGCGGCACTCCCTCAGCACTGACCTCCGACAGCGCGGCGCTCCCTCAGCACTGGACCTCCGACAGCGCGGCGCTCCCTCAGCACTACCCTCCGACCAGCGCGGCGCCCCCTCAGCACTGACCATCGACAGCGCGGCGCTCCCTCAGCACTGACCATACGACAGCGCGGCGCTCCTCAGCACTGACCATACGACAGCGCGGCGCTCCCTCAGCACTGACCATACGACAGCGCGGCGCTCCCTCAGCACTGACCATACGACAGCGCGGCGCTCCCTCAGCACTGACCATACGACAGCGCGGCGCTCCCTCAGCACTGACCATACGACAGCGCGGCGCTCCCTCAGCACTGACCATACGACAGTGCGGCGCTCCCTCAGCACTGACCATACGACAGTGCGGCGCTCCCTCAGCACTGACCATACGACAGTGCGGCACTCCCTCAGCACTGACCATACGACAGCGCGGCGCTCCCTCAGCACTGACCATACGACAGTCGGCGCTCCCTCAGCACTGACCATACGACAGCGCGGCGCTCCCTCAGCACTGACCATACGACAGTGCGGCGCTCCCTCAGCACTGACCATACGACAGTGCGGCGCTCCCTCAGCACTGACCATACGACAGCGCGGCGCTCCCTCAGCACTGACCCTCTGACAGTGCGGCACTCCCTCAGCACCCACTTTAGTGCAATCACTTCTTTCCGATCCATGTCGGTGACTAAATTTAAACACAGTTGACCACTACAGCACTACAGACGCAACACATGATTTGCTAGTCAACATACAAAGGCTGTTCCACATCACTTATGTATATTTACAATGGAACTTAATTCCAAATATGAATGTAGAGGCGTGCATTCTACCAATATTCCAAACCTAGCAGTTTATAAACTCAGTCCGCCTTATCTCAAGAAAGCTGGGTTTAACTGTCTCCCCTTTAAACTGGTGGCACAGTGGGTTAGCACTGCTGCCTCACAGCACTAGGGACCCGGGTTCGATTCCCGGCTCGGGTCACTGTCTGTGCAGAGTTTGCATATTCTCCCCGTATCTGCATGGGTTTCCTCTGGGTGCTCTTATTTCCTCCCACAGTCCAAATGATGTGCAGGTTAGGTGGATTTGCCATGATAAATTGTCCCTTCGTGTCCAAAGATGTGTAGATTAGAACATAGAACATTGCAGCGCAGAACAGGCCCTTCGGCCTTCGATGTTGCGCCAACCAATTAAGAAAAAGCAATGACCCTCTAACCTAAACCATTCCCTTTTCATCCATAAACTTATCAACTAACCTCTTAAACGCCACCAAACTTGGCGCATCTATAACTGATGCAGGCAGGGCATTCCATACCCTTACTACCCTCTGGGTAAAGAACCTACCTCTGACATCTGTCCTATAACCACCACCCATTAATTTAAAGCTGTGTCCCCTCGTGCTAGCTTTTTCCATCCGAGGAAAAAGGCTATCACTGTCCACCCTATCTAAACCTCTAATCATCTTATATGTTTCAATAAGGTCTCCTCTTAGCCGCCTCCTTTCTAACGAAAACAACCTCAAATCCCTCAGCCTCTCCTCATAAGACCTGCCCTCCATACCAGGCAACATCCTGGTAAACCTCCTCTGTACCCTCTCCAATGCCTCCACATCTTTCTTATAATGTGGGGACCAGAACTGTACACAATACTCCAAGTGCAGCCACACTAGGGTTTTGTACAGTTGCAACATGACGTTGCGGCTCCGAAATTCAATCCCCCTACCAACAAAATCTAAAAATCTGGTAGCAACTTATAAGATTCTAACAGGGTTAGACACAGAAAGAATATTCCCGATGGTGGGGAGGAGTCCAGAACTAGGGGATCAGAATTTGAGGATAAGGGGTAAATCTTTTCGGACTGAGGTGAGGGGAAATTTCTTCACCCAGAGAGAATTCGCTCCCACAGAAAGTAGTTGAGGCTAATAAGTAACTACACATGCTGGTCGAAAAGAAATAAGTTATTCCTGACTTAATTTCCTGAACTGTTCTAACAACCCGGTCAAGTAATGGAAAATGTTTATTCGCCAACAAGGCTTGCGTAATCAGGATGAGCAACTAATCTAAACCTTGTGTTAGTTTCATAGAACATAGAACATTACTGCGCAGTTCAGGCCCTTCGGCCCTCGATGTCGTGCCGGCCAGTGGACCCTCTAACCTAAACTATTCCAATATCATCCATATGCCGATCCACCAAACATTTGAATGTCCCCAAAGTAGGCGAGTCCACAACTGCTGCAGACAGGGCATTCCACGCCCTCACCATCCTCTGTGTAAAGAACCTGCCTCTGACATCCGTCCTATAACTACCACCTCTTAATTTAAAGTTATGTCCCCTCGTGTTGGTCATCACCATCCGAGGAAAAAGGCTCTCACTATCCACCCTATCCAATCCCTTCATCATCTTATACGCCTCGATTAGGTCACCGCGTAACCTTCTTCTCTCTAATGAAAATAACCTCAGGTCCCTCAGCCTTTCCTCATAAGGCCTTCCCACCATACCAGGCAACATCCTGGTAAACCTCCTCTGCACCCTTTCCAATGCTTCCACATCTTTCTTATAATGCGGCGACCAGAACTGTACGCAATACTCCAAGTGCGGCCGCACCAGAGTTTTGTACAGTTGTAACATAACCTCACGGCTCCTAAATTCAATCCCTCTACCAATAAAAGCTAACACACCCTACGCCTTCTTAACAACTTTATCAACCTGGGTGCCAACTTTCAAAGAGCTATGTACTTGTACCCCAAGATCCCTCTGCTCGACAACGCTATTAAGGGTCCTTCCATTAACCCTATATTTCATATGCCTGTTATTCCTACCAAAGTGAATCACCTCACACTTATCCGTATTGAATTCCATTTGCCACCTCACGGCCCAGCTCTGCAACCTATCTATGTCCCTCTGCAAACTGTAACATCCATCCTCGCTATCTACAACTCCCCCCACTTTGGTATCGTCAGCAAATTTACTAATCCAACCCTCTACACCCTCATCTAGGTCATTTATAAAAATGACAAGCAGCAGTGGCCCTAAAACAGATCCTTGAGGTACATCACTTGTAACTGCACTCCAGGTTGAATATTTCCCGTCAACCACCACCCTCTGTCTTCTATCAGCTAGCCAATTCCTAATCCAAACTAAACACTAAAATCCTAATCATAAAACACTGCAAATCCAGGCTGGGACACAGAATGAAACAAACACAAGTTACGCTAATGAAGGCCACGGTTTTCTGTTGCAAAAGGACAAAAACGCTATTTCATGATTGGTGGAATATGTATGCCAACGAAAAGTAAGCATGTTGCTCATTTCTCATTCGCAATAACTAACTAGTTTGTTATCAGTTGGAGCTAATTTATTACTGACACAAGTGGGCTTACATGAACACCGCAATAAAGTTACTGTGAAAATCTCCGAGTGGCCAAACTCCGGCGCCTGTAACACTGAGGATTTAGCATGACCAATGCACCCTAACCAACTTGTCTTTCAAGTTTTCTCTTGGCACGCCGGTTTCCTCCCAAGTCCAAAGAGCTGCACGTTAGGTGGACTGGCCGGCCTATACCGTCTGGGGGAAACCTACGCAGACATGGGGAGAACAGGCAGACTCTGACAGTGACTCAAGCCAGGAATCGAACCTGTGTCCCTGGCGCTGTGAGGCAGCAGTGCTGACCCACTGTAATTTATAAGAATCAACAGAACATCATTGTGAAATTCACTGTTCACTGTGTCTGTTCTCCTTGCTAGCAAAATAATAAAAAAACTTGTTTATGGACACTAAAGGGGCAATTTAGCACGGCCAATCCACCTAACCTACACATCTTTGGATACTAAAGGGGCAATTTAGCATGGCCAATCCATCTAACCAGCACATCTTTGGACACTAAGGGACAATTTAGCATGGCCAATCCATCTAACCAGCACATCTTTGGACACCAAGGAGCAATTTAGCACGGCCAATCCACCTAACCTGCACATCTTTGGACACCAAGGAGCAATTTAGCACGGCCAATCCACCCAATCTGCACATCTTTGGACACTAAGGAGCAATTTAGCACGGCCAATCCACCTAACCTGCACATCTTTGGACACCAAGGAGCAATTTAGCATGGCCAATCCACCTAACCTGCACATCTTTGTACACCAAGGAGCAATTTAGCATGGCCAATCCACCCAACCTGCACATCTTTGGACCTAGGGACAATTTAGCATGGCCAATCCATCTAACCAGCACATCTTTGGACCTAAGGGACAATTTAGCATGGCCAATCCACCTAACTGCACATCTTTGGACACCAAGGAGCAATTTAGCATGGCCAATCCACCTAACCCGCACATCTTTGTACACCAAGGAGCAATTTAGCATGGCCAATCCACCTAATCTGCACATCTTTGGACACTAAGGGACAATTTAGCACGGCCAATCCACCTAACCTGCACATCTTTGGACACTAAGGGACAATTTAGCATGGCCAATCCACCTAATCCGTACTTTTGAAGTTGTTTTGCGGGTACAACAAGTAATTAAGAAGGCAAATGGAATTTGTCCTTCATTGCTAGAGGGATGGAGTTTGAAAAAACAGCGAGGTTCTGTTTCAGGTGCTGGTGAGGCCACACTTGGAGTTACTGTGTACAGTCCTGGTCTCCTTACTTGAGAAAGGATAGATCGGGGTTTGGAGGGGAGGGGGGGGGGGGGGGGTGGTTTGCAGAGGAGATTCGCTAGGTTGATTCCGGAGTTGAGGAGAGACTGGGGCTACACTCATTGGAATTCAGCAGAATGTGGGGGGATCTCATAAGATTCTGAAGGGAATCGATAAGATAGAAGCAGGGAAGTTGTTTCCACTGGTGGGTGAAACTAGAACTCGGGGGCATGGCCTCAAAGTAAGGGGGAGCAGATTTAGGATTGAGTTGAGGAGGAACATGGAGTTCGCTTACGAGTGGTGTACCTCAGGGATCTGTTTTGGGGCCCCTGCTGTTTGTAATTTTTATAAATAATCTGGATGAAGGTATTGAAGGATGGATTAGTAAATTTGCGGATGACACCAAAGTCGGAGGAGTGGTAGATAGTGAAGAGGGGTGTTATAGTTTGCAGAGAGACTTGGACAAGTTGCAGAGCTGGGCCGAGAGGTGGCAAATGGAGTTTAATGTGGAAAAGTGTGAGGTAATGCACTTTGGCAGGAATAATAAATGTGTAGAGTATAGGGCTAAGGGTAGGATTCTTAATAGTGTTGATGAACAGAGGGATCTTGGTGTATTTGTGCATAGATCCCTGAAAGTAGGCAGTCAAGTCGATAAGGTTGTTAAGAAGGCATATGGAGTCTTAGCTTTTATTGGTAGGGGGATTGAATTTCGGAGCCGCAACGTCATGTTGCAACTGTACAAAACTCTAGTGCGGCTGCACTTGGAGTATTGTGTGCAGTTCTGGTCCCCACATTATAAGAAAGATGTGGAGGCATTGGAGAGGGTACAGAGGAGGTTTACCAGGATGTTGCCTGGTATGGAGGGCAGGTCTTATGAGGAGAGGCTGAGGGATTTGAGGTTGTTTTCGTTAGAAAGAAGGCGGCTAAGAGGAGACCTTATTGAAACATATAAGATGATTAGAGGTTTAGATAGGGTGGACAGTGATAGCCTTTTTCCTAGGATGGAGAAAGCTAGCACGAGGGGACATAGCTTTAAATTAAGGGGTGGTAGTTATAGGACGGATGCAGAGGTAGGTTCTTTACCCAGAGGGTGGTAAGGGTATGGAATGCCCTGCCTGCTGCAGTTGTAGATGCGCCAAGTTTGGTGGCGTTTAAAAGGTTAGTAGATAAGTTTATGGACGAAAACGGAATGGTTTAGGTTAGAGGGTCACTGCTTTTTCTTAATTGATCGGCGCAACATCAAAGGCCGAAGGGCCTGGTCTGCGCTGTAATGTTCTATGTTCGATGAACTTCTACACAAAGACTTGTGAGTCTGTGGAATTCCCTGCCCAGTTGACGCTCCCTCATTTTAAGGCAAGGATAGACAGATTTTTGAAGGGATTAAGGGTTATGGGGGGGCGGGGAAGTGGAGCTGAGTCCACGTAAAGATCAGCCACGATCTTATTGAATGGCGGGGCAGGCTCAAGGGGCTGGATGGCCCTACTACTCCTGCTCCTGGTCTTTGTGTTCTTAGGTTTGGACGCCAAGGGGCAATTTATCGAGGTGTCACGCATGGCAGAACAGACACCCCGGGCCGAGTGGGCTCCTTCCTGCTTCTGCTTCCGACTCGGGCGACGGGAATCTTGTTGGATTAAAGCTACATAGCTCGCGGTAGAGGGGACAAGAAAGACAGCGGGGGGGGGGGGGGGGGGGGGGGGGGCAGAATCTCGCCACCACACCAGCCCCTGAGACCAGAACGTCCCGCCCCAGGGCTCGGGAGGCCTTCGCAATGCTCCGCTTGCTGCCCTTCCCATGGGTGGGTGGTGCAAGAAAGCTCCACACATCCAAACGGTCGTGCCTTCCGCACCCGGATGGTTGGCTACTTTCAGGGAGGGAAGGGACGTGCTGGTGGGGACTACTGAAAGGGAGTCTGGGGAGTTAGAACATAGAACTTTACAGCGCAGAACAGGCCCCTCGGCCCTCGATGTTGCACCAACCAATTTTATGGCCCTCTATCCTAAACTATTCCAATTTGAATGCCCTTAAAATTGGCGAATCCCCAACTGCTGCAGGCGGGGCATTCTACACCCTCTGGCTAAAGAACCCACCGCCAACATCCGTCCTATAATCACCACCCCTCAATTTAAAGCTCCGTGTTAGCCGTCACCATCCAAGGCAAAAGGCTCTCGCTGTCCACCCTATCTAACCCTCTGATTATCTTTGTCTTCCTCCATCAGGTCACCTCTTAACTTTCTTCTTCTCTAACGAAAATAACCTCGAGTCCCTCAGCCTTTCCTCATAAGACCTTCCCCACCAGACCGGGCAACGTCTCCTGCGCACCCTTTTCCAATGCCTCCACGTCCTTCCGTGCGCGATACTCCAAGTGGCGGCCGCACCAGAGTTTTGTACCAGTTGCGACGTGACCTCGTGGCTCCGAAATTCAATCCCTCGACCAACAACACACCGTACGCCTTCTTAACAACCTTATCAACCCGGGTGCCAACTTCCAGGGAGCTACGCGCACGTACACCGAAGTTGTTAAGAAGGCTTATGGAGTCTTAGCTTTTATTGGTAGGGGGATTGAATTTAGGAGCAGCAGCATCATGTTGCAGCTGTACAAAACTCTAGTGCGGCCGCACTTGGAGTATTGTGTGCAGTTCTGGTCGCCACATTATAAGAAAGATGTGGAGGCATTGGAGAGGGTACAGAGGAGGTTTACGAGGATGTTGCCTGGTATGGAGGGCAGGTCTTATGAAGAGAGGCTGAGGGATTTGAGGTTGTTTTCGTTAGAAAGAAGGCGGCTAAGAGGAGACCTTATTGAAAGATATAAGATGATTAGAGGTTTAGATAGGGTGGACAGTGATAGCCTTTTTCCTAGGATGGAGAAAACTAGCACGAGGGGACACAGCTTTAAATTAAGGGGTATGAGTTATAGGACGGATATCAGAGGTAGGTTCTTTACTCAAGAGTGATTAGGGAGTGGAATGCCCTGCCTGCAGCTGTTGTAGATGCGCCAAGTTTGGTGGCGTTTAAGAGGTTAGTTGATAAGTATCTGGATGAGAAGGGAATGGTTTAGTTAGGAGGGGCATTGCTTTTTATTTTGGTCGGCACAACATCGAAGGCCGAAGGGCCTGTTCTGTGCTGTATTGTTCTATGTTCTATGTTCTATGTCTCTGCTCGCCGACACTACCGAGAGTCCTTCCACTGGCCCTATATCCTGTACTCCTGTTGCTCTTTCCAAAGTGAACTTTGGGGGAGGGAACCTCAGCCGGGACAGCGGGGTGGGGTGGATGAGGCAGGAAGAACGGACTGGCAACTGATCAAGGTGTTGCTTAACTGAGGGGGGGGGGGGTGGTGAATGTAGGTCAGAGAGCGGTGACGGGGTGGGATGGTGCAGGGTGAGCGGAACGGGTGCAGTTAAGAACAAAGAAAATTCCAGGAACTCGCCCTTTACCCCCTGCACCGACTAGGCTGAACTAAAACCCCCCTACCCTTCCGGGCACCAAATCCCTCTATTCCCATCCTATTCTTTGAATACAGGAGTTGGGGACGTCTTGTTGAAGTTGTACAAGACATTGGTAAGGCCACACTTGGAATACCGTGTGCAGTTCTGCTCACCCTATTATAGAACGGATATTATTAAACTAGAAAGAGGGCGGAAAAGATTTACTGGGATGTTACCGGGGCTTGATGGATTGAGTTATGAGGAGAGGTTGGATAGACTGGGACTTTTTTCCTCTGGAGCGTAGAGGGGGTGATCTTATAGAAGTCTATAAAATAATGAGGGGTACACAGATCAGCGAGATAGTCAATATCTTTTCCCCCAAAGGTAGGGGAGTCTAAAGCCAGAGGGTTTAAGTTGAGAGGGGAGAGATACAAAAGGGGGGGCAATTTTTTTTCACCCAGAGGGTGCTGAGTGTCTGGAATGAGCTCCCAGAGGCCGTAGTAGAGGCGGGTACAATTCTGTCTTTTGAAAGGCGTTTAGACAGTTACATGGGTAAGATGGGTCTAGAGAGATAGGGGCCAAATGCAGGCAATTGGGGCTAATTTAGTGGTTACAAAGGAAAAGCATGTAGCAAGGACATGTTGGGCTGAAGGGCCTGTTTCTCTGTTGTAAAGCTCTGTGACAGTTTGACATAACGGTCTGTCCAGATGCCTCTTAAAGTTCACTATTGTATCCGCTTCCGTACCCCCGGCAGCGAGTTCCGGGCACCCTCTGTGTAAAAATATTTGCCTTGTACATCTCCTTGCCCCTCGCACCTTAAACCCGTGCCCCCCCGCGTAATTGACTGCAGGGGGGGAAAAGCTTCTGACTATCCACTCTGCCCCTCATAATCTTGTGGATTTCTATCAGGTCTCCCCCTAGTGAGAACAAACCGAGTTTCTCCGACCTCTCCCCATAGCCAATGCCCTCCCTACCAGGGCAACATCTTTTCAATCTTTTCCGTACCCCTCTCCAAAGCCCCCACATCCTGTGGGCGACCCAGAATCGAACGCGATATTCCAAGTGCGGCCTGACTAAGGTTCTATAAAGCTGCATTCTCAAGATGTAAAGCTGGGGAGCATTATTCGAGGGAGGGGGGGGGGGGGTGCGGCTCAGTTTTGGGGAGGGTGAAGCGTGCGGGGCAGGATGGGGAGGGTTTAAAGGGTGAGTTGAGACGGAGTTGGGGGCCAGTCGAGGTTCCAGGGGTCTGTTCCGTGTCGCTGGGCCTGTTGTGGCGCTCGGAGCCTGGGTTCAAGGCCACCCGCTTCACCAACGGTCTGTTTCAGGCAGAGGCGGTTGCTAGGCAGAGTCAGGGTCGCTAGGGAACGGAGGCCGTAGTGGTTGGCGGGGATGTGGGATGGGGATGGGGGTGGGGGATGTTGGAATTCAAACCAGTGGATTGGGTTTTCCGGATTGGAGGGAATTTCTGCTTAACTGGGACAATGGGATGTTAGAGGAGTTATGTTAGTACAGGGGAGGGAGGGAGAGGGAGTGGGCACATCACTCACACATGCACACACTCCCTCTTACACACTGTCACTCTCTCACACACACACTCGCTCTCACACACACACACACACTCGCTCTCTCACACACACACACACTCGCTCTCTCACACACACTGATCTCCCTCCCTCTCCCACCTACCTCTCCCTCCTCCACCTAACTCTGTAACACTCCTCCCTATCTCTGTAACAGCCTCCCTATCTCTGTAATACCATACCTACTCTGTAGACCTCCTCTCCATCTCTGTAACACCCTCCCTAACTCTGTAACCACCCTCTTATCACACGTAACCTCCTCCCTATTCTCTGTCAAGATCATCCACTAAAGCATCACCAAAACCTATCGATTAGAATTTCCAGTCTTAACTCCCTCCCGGGTATCTGTTATTCTATATATAAACCATCCCGAACCCCTCGATTAGATTCCAGTCTGTAACTCACTCCCGGGTATCTGTTATTCTATATATAAACCACCCCGAGCCCCTCGATTAGATTCCATTCTGTAACTCACTCCCGGGTATCTGTTATTCTATATATAAACCACCCCGAACCCCTCGATTAGATTCCAGCCTGTAACTCACTCCCGCGTATCTGTTATTCTATATATAAACCACCCCGAACTCCTCGATTAGATTCCAGTCTCTAACTGGTGGGTGGGTGTGTTTAGTGATGGCTTTTCTTGCCGAATACCCAGCTGGTGTTCTCTGAAGCTGTGACTCAATGCAGCTGAGGTGGCGGTGGGGCACTGTACAGTGGACGGAGATTTTCAGTGAGGGATGGAAGGCAGAAACTGTGAACCCCTACAATTCTCACTCGGACTGCAAGGAAGGCACGCAGAAGAGATACCTCCTCGCAAACAGTGGGGGAAACTTTCTCCCCAGTTACTTCCCGTGATTGCCTGTGTGTGTGTGTGTGTGTGTGTGTGGAAGCGATGCTGACCGAACCCGTCCCTAATTGCCCCCGCTGAGTCTCTCCCTTGGCGCAGGACAGAGAGGAGCAGTTAAAAGTTGACCAACTTTGTGGGGTTCTGGGGTCACATGTAAAGCCAGGCCAGTGTCAGTTTCCTTCAGCGGGACACTGGTGAACTAGATGGGTCTTTTCATTTGCCACAATGGATAGCAATTTAGCATGGCCAATCCACCTAACCTGCACATCTTTGGACACTAAGGGACAATTTAGCATGGCCAATCCACCTAACCTGCACATCTTTGAACACTAAGGGACAACTTAGCATGGCCAATCCACCTAACCTGCACATCTTTGGACACTAAGGGACAATTTAGCATGGCCAATCCACCTAATCTGCACATCTTTAGAACACTAAGGGACAATTTAGCATGGCCAATCCACCTAACCTGTACATCTTTGGATACTAAGGGACAATTTAGCATGGCCAATCCACCTAATCTGCACATCTTTAGAACACTAAGGGACAATTTAGCATGGCCAATCCACACTAATCTGCACATCTTTGGATACTAAGGGACAATTTAGCATGGCCAATCCACACTAATCTGCACATCTTTGGATACTAAGGGACAATTTAGCATGGTCAATCCACCTAATCCGCACATCTTTGGACACTGAGGACAACTTAGCAGGGGGGGATGACATTTTTGGGAGCAGGGGGGGTTGGTGTTTGCAGACAGACTGGGACTCAATGTGGGTCAGTGAGTGCCAGACGAGGGAGGGGGATGAGGAGAACTGGAGTCAGTGTGAGCAGGAAGCGCAGGAGGTGATGCCTCTCGTAGTTGAATTGCCCGCTATCAATCCTGGCAGCCTCCCGCAAGAAAGGATGAGTCCTGAAGACATCAGACCTCTGTGTCAGTGCGCTGAGTGGGGCCTGGTGTGGGGGAGGGTCTCCGCTGTCTATGTGGGGAGTGGGGAAACCTGCCCAGATCCCGCTCCCCTGGGGTGACTCGGTCAGCGGGTCAGGCGGGGGTGAACCATGAGAGTTCCTCTCATGCTATCGAATCTACATCCCACTTCCCTCCGAAACCATTCCTCCACTCCTCCCTCCCCCCTCAGGAGGTCGAGCGGGGCAGACTAACTCCAGCTCATTGCCTGATGGAGGGTCCCAGGCTAGCAATTGCTTGTATATTGAGGCCTGTGGGTCAGAATGAACGCAGAACACAGCACTGTCCGGCTGTCCCTCACCCCTCATCCCTGATCCTGTCAGCCCGGGGATCTCTGGACGCACGAACACTGCTTACGTGTTCGATTTATGTGAAGGAATTATTCTCTCGTTAACTCTCTCTGCATCGCTGCTTTGTAAATCCCGGCATGCCCATCTGTGGTACACACCACCACACCCCCTCCTGTCCAATTAATCTCTCTCTCTCTGTCTCTTTCTCTCTCTGTCTCTGTCTCTCTCTCTGTCTTTCTCTCTCTCTTTCTGTTTTTCTCCCTTTGTCTTTCTCTCTGTTTCCCTCTCTCTCTGAATCTATCTGCCTCTGTCGCTCGCACTCACTCTCTCTCTCCCTCTCTGTCCCTCTCTCTGTCTCTCTCTCTATCTATCTCTCTCACTCATTTTTTCTCTCTCTCTGTTTTTCTCTCTCTTTCTGTCTGTCTTTCTCCCTCTGTGTCTTTCTGTCCTTCTCTCTTGATCTGACTCTCGTTCTCTTCCTCTCTCTCTATCTCCCTCTCTGTCTTTCTCTCAGTCTCTGCCTCTCTCAATTCTCTGCCCCTCTCTCTCTGTCTCTCCCTCTCTCTATCTCTCTTCTTCAATCTCTGTCTCTCTCTCTCTCCGTCTCTCCTTTCCCTCTGTCTCCCTCTCTCTATCTCTCTTCTTCAATCTCTGTCTCTCTCTCTCTCTCTCTCTGTCTCTCCTTTCTCTCTGTTTCTCTCTCTATCTCTCCTCTCCCTCCCTCTGTCTCTCCCTCTCTCTATCTCTCTTCTTCACTCTCTCTTCTCTCTGTCACCATCTCTGTCTCTCTGTGTCTCTTTCTGTCTGTCTGTCTCTCTCTCTGTCTTTCACTCTCTTTCTCTTTCATTCTCTGGCTCTCTCTCTCTCTCTCTCTCTCTCTGCCTCTCTCTCTCTGTCTGTCTCTCTCTGCCTATCTGTCTCTTGCTGTCTGTCTGTCTGTCTGTCTCTGTCCCCTTGAAGACGCTTCTTTGGGTGGTACAGTGGATTAGCACTGCGGCCTCACAGCACCAGGGAACTAGATTCAATTCCTGGCTTGCATCACTGTCTGTGCGCAGACTACACATTCTCCTTCTGTGGGTTTCCTCCCACAGTCCGAAAGATGTGCAGGTTAGGGTGGATTGGCCGTGCTAAATTGTCTCTTAGTGTCCAAAGATGTGCAGGTTAGGTGGATTGGCCATGCTAAATTGTCTCTTAGTGTCCAAAGATGTGCAGGTTAGGTGGATTGGCCATGCTAAATTGCCCCTTAGTGTCCAAAGATGTGCAGGTTAGGTGGATTGGCCATGCTAAATTGTCCCTTAGTGTCCAAAGATGTGCAGGTTAGGTGGATTGGCCATGCCAAATTGTCCCTTAGTGTCCAAAGATGTGCAGGTTAGGTGGATTGGCCATGCTAAATTGTCCCTTAGTGTCCAAAGATGTGCAGGTTAGGTGGATTGGCCATGCTAAATTGCCTCTAAACGGCTCAGCTAGGATAAATATGTGGGGTAATGGTGATAGTATGGGATTGTGGTTGGTGCAGATTCGATGGGAGGGGGATTCTATCATTCGGAGACATTATCGGGATCATTCTCCTGGAGAGGCGGCCTCTCTGATCCCGGCACGAGCGGTTCCTGTCACCCATCGCGGCACAGTTCCCTTCCCCCCCACGCCGCGCTGTCTCATCCTGTCACTCTCAATCAGGCCCGGCTCAGTTCAGTGCAGCCTGAGTGAAGGGCCAGCTAACTCCAGCTGACACGGTCGATTCCGTCAAGCGCGAATGTCCAAATTAATCTTATTTGCCAACCCGTGACAAGAACTTTCTTCAAAAATAAACCCTCCTCCCCTTCCTGGAATCTTTCCAAAAGGGAGGGCCCCTCCCCAACAGCCGAGAGAGAAGGAAGCGCCACGGCGGAAAATTCCGGCAAGCCTGTGTGCCATGATGAATTGCCCCTTTGCGTCCAGAGATGTGCAGGTTAGGTAGATTGGCCATGCTAAATTGTCCCTTAGTGTCCAAAGATGAGCAGGTTAGGGTGGATTGGCCATGTTAAATTGCCCCTTAGTGTCCAAAGATGTGCAGGTTAGGTGGATTGGCCATGCTAAATTGCCTCTTAGTGTCCAAAGATGTACAGGTTAGGTGGATTGGCCATGCTAAATTGCCTCTTAGTGTCCAAAGATGAGCAGGTTAGGGTGGATTGGCCATGTTAAATTGCCTCTTAGCATCCAAAGATGTGCAGGTTAGGTGGATTGGCCATGTTAAATTGCCTCTTAGCATCCAAAGATGTGCAGGTTAGGGTGGATTGGCCATGTTAAATTGCCCCTTAGTGTCCAAAGATGTGCAGGTTAGGTGGATTGGCCATGCTAAATTGCCTCTTAGTGTCCAAAGATGAGCAGGTTAGGGTGGATTGGCCATGTTAAATTGCCTCTTAGCATCCAAAGATGTGCAGGTTAGGTGGATTGGCCATGCTAAATTGCCTCTTAGTGTCCAAAGATGAGCAGGTTAGGGTGGATTGGCCATGTTAAATTGCCCCTTAGTGTCCAAAGATGTGCAGGTTAGGTGGATTGACCATGCTAAATTATCCCTTAATGGTCCGGGGATTAACTGGGGTTGTTGGGATAAGGGCTGGGTGGGATTGTGGTTCGTGCAGACTCGATGGGCTGAATGGCCTCCTTCTACACTGTCTGGATTCTATGACCCGCTCGTGATGCTGTGGTGGGACGGGGGGATCTCGCTGGCTGGGCCAGCATTTATTGTCCATCTCTAGTTGCCCTCTGAAGGGGCAGTTGAGAGACAACCCCATTGCTGGGGTTCTAGTGCCCATCCTCAAGGCAGCCCCATTCCCTCCCCCGACAAATCCCCATCTCCCTCACGCAACGACACTCCGCAAAATTCACCCCCTCCAGAGATGCTCGACACTCCATGGCGAATCCACGATGCGCGAACAAGGAGAATTACAGCCCAGGAAGAGGCCCTTCAGCCCTCCATGGTGCTCCCTCTGAACTCAAACTCCCTACCCTTCCCGGGACTATATCCCTCTATTCCCATCCTATTCATGGATCTGTCAAAATGCCCCTTAAAACTCACTATCGTGCCCGCTTCCACTACCTTCCCCCCGCCCCCGGCAGCGAGTTCCACCACCCTATGTGTAAAAAAATCTGCCTCGTCCATCTCCTGTAAATCTTGCCCCTTGCCCCTTAGACCTGTGCCCCCCCTAGTAATTGACTCTTGGGGGAGAAAGCTTCTGACTATCCACTCTGCCCTTGTAATCTTATAGACTTCTATCAGGTCTCCCCTCAACCTCCAGTGAGAACAAACCGAGTTTCTCCAACCTCTCCTCGTAGCGAATGCCCTCTGTGCCAGGGCAACATCCTGGTAAATCTTTTCTGTACCCCTCTCCAAAGCCTCCACATCCTGGTAACTCGGATTGAACATGGCATTCCAAGTGCAGCCTAACTAAGCTTCGGTAAATTCCCCCCCTTGGCGCAATTAGTTGGAAATGGGACCTACAAACAATTTAAAAGCCTGGATGTCCTATTACCTGTCCCTTCGCTCTCTCTCAATCTCTTTTCTCTTTCCCTCTCTCCATTCCCGTCTTGTCCAATATGAGGACATTGACCGAAATCTCGCCGCTCTTAACACTGGAGGGATCTTAGGCCCCCCAGCGAATTTCTCTCCCCACTCCCGGTTTCGCAAATGTGAGGGGTGCCTCCAGCGGGAATTCTCTTCGACGACGGGAGGTCCCATTTCTGGCCTCCGCCCCACCCCCCCATCACCGATAACCACATTGCAGGGGTCAGGAAGGGGGAACCTGACCAAAATCTCTGTACTTTGACCTCACCCCTCACCAGGCCACAGGAGTGGCTCAGGCACAGTCAGATGGCAAGGTCGTTGGGCTGGGGATTTGATCAGGCCTACCTGTCCATCAGAAGCCTAACTATCACCAAGATCAAGAATAGGCTCCTCCCTCCCCACCTGCTCCAATCTGGATTCGGTCGAACCCAGCACCGGTTGTTTGTGGGGGGGGGGGGTTTGTGTTGGAGGGGGGGGGGGAGCATGGAGAGAGACAAGGCCGCACGCTGACTCATTGGGGATGTGGAGGGGTGGGTGGAGGTGCGATGTGAGGGACATACCAACCTCCGAATTCCTCCTGGAGGCCACACAGGTGGTGGAGAGGGGGAAAAGGCAGGGCGGGATCCTCGTCATCATCAACAGCACAAACAGTCGGCGATTGAGAAGATTTTTTTTTTGCCAAGCGTGGTTCCCGTTTCTCCAACACACTTTCCCCGCCCACCCCACCGAAATAACAAAACAAATAAACCCACCTGGCTTCCGGAATTTGGGATGGGGAGATAGGAGTATTGGAGAAGTTGGGGCGGGGCGGGGTCCCCCTCCATCGTCCAGGGAAGGGCGTCGCTGTGACGATGGAAGGCCATACCTGGTCCTTGATTGGGACCCGGGATCCTGAGGGAGGGGTGGGGCGGGATAGGGGAAGAAGGGGCAGAGGGAGGGTTGGAGGTCACAGGTCATGACCCGGGTGACTTACCCACTGGATAACGCTCGTTGATGGGCCAGTTGTCCACCTGGAGGGTGGCGTTGCCCCCGCTCCTCGTGAATCGAACCACGTGGTATTTGCCATCGTTGACCACCACGTTGGTCTCCTCGATCACAATGTCATCTGTCCCCACGTTAAAAATCACCTGGATCTTCCCCTGTTCCTGTGGGAGGGGAGAGAGAGAGAGGAGGGTTGGTCGGCACAAGAGAAAGAACAAGGAAAAAGAAACTAAAATCCTGCAGATTCGGTCAACCCGAGACGAAAAACAAAAGGACTCTGGGGATAAAAGAAAATCTCTCCAGGGGATGGAGGGAGCGAGAAACATCCCAAATTCATTCCTCAGCCCCCTACTACACTCCTTATACACCTCAATTGCAAAGAATAAGACCAAATACAAAAAATCCTGCAGATTCAGTCAACCCAAGACAAAAAACAACAGAGAACTCTGGGAAAAAAACGCAAAGTTGTCTGGGGAAAAGAAGAACATCCCAAATCCATTCCTCAGTCCCCTACTATACTCCTTATACTGCTCTGTGTGGCCAAATTCCCCTCCAATTCGATTCTCAAGTTTGTCAATGACACTACTGTAGTGGGTCAGACTTCAAACAATGACGGCACAGAGTACAGGAATGAGATCGAGAATCTGGTGAACTGGTGCAGTGACAATAATCTCTCCCTCAATGTCAACACAACAAAGGAAATTGTCATCGACTTCAGGAAGCGTAAAGGAGAACATGCCCCTGTCTACATCAATGGGGATGAAGTAGAAAGGGTTGACAGCTTCACATTTTTAGGTGTCCAGATCACCAACAACCTGTCCTTGTTCCGCCCCCACCCCTACGCTGACACTATCGTTAAGAAAGCCCCATCAACGCCTCTACTTTCTCAGAAGACTAAGGAAATTTGACATGTCCGCTACGACTCTCACCAACTTTTACAGATGCCCCATAGAAAGCATCCTTTCTGGTTGTATCACAGCTCGGTCTGGGCTCCTGCTCTGCCCAAGAACGTAAGGAACTACAAAGGGTCGTGAATGTAGCCCAGTCCCATCACACAAACCAACCTCCCATCCATTGACTCCATCTACACTTCCCGCTGCCTCGGGGAAAAAGCAGTCGGCATAATCAAGGACCCCCCCGATGCACCCCGGACATTCTCTCTTCCACCTTCTTCCATCGGGGAAAAGATACAAAAGTCTGAGGTCCCGTACCGACCGACTCAAGAACAGCTTCTTCCCTGCTGCTGTCAGACTTTTGAATGGACCCACCTCACATTAAGTTGATCTTTCTCTACACCCCTCGCTGTGACTGTAACACTACATTCTGCACCCTCTCCTTTCCTTCGCTATGAATAGTATGCTTTGTCTGTATAGCGTGCAAAAAACAATACTTTTCAGTGTATACGTGTGACAATAATAAATCAAATTAGGAAGCTATGTTGGATATAATCGCCCCACACTCGAGGGAGATCTGATGGAAATCCCTGACGGATTTCCCTCACTCTCTGCACTGGCACTGTTTAGGAGAGAGAGATAGGGAGTTTCCGAATGAGAGAGGGGGAGGCGCAAGTTCCCTCTCGAACCACCCAAGCTCACAACTGGAGTCTATCAGTCTGAACGCTCCACTGAGTTCCATTAAGGAGTCTATTTGTTTCAATTAGGATTCCAGAGGGCCAGCCCTAGCGGGAAGCTCTGACCTTGCCTGCCACAGACTGTCATTGCAACAGGAAACATTGCAGCCCAGGGACAGGCCCTTCACATTGTACCTAGCCCTGGCCTAACCCCTTGCTCCGTGTCCCTCTGTCCCTCCTGCTTCATCGTGTGCTGATTTCCAAGCTACTTAAAGCACTCCTTTTGAACAAATTCATTCATGGGACACGGGTGTCGCTGGCTGAGTTTACTGGAAAGCAGAATCGCAGAAACTCGAAGTGGGAGTAAGCCCTTCGCCCCCTTCCAGCCCGCCCCACCACAGCACCAGACAATCCCACACTGCGGAAGGAGGCCATTTGGCCCATCGAGTCTGCACCGACCACACAGGCCCCTATCCCTGTAACCGCATCTAGTTACCCTAACCAGTCCTCCTGACACTAAGGGACAATTTAGCATAGCCAATCCACCTAACCTGCACGTCTTTGGACACTAAGGGACAATTTAGCATGGCCAATCCACCCTAACCTGCACATCTTTGGACACTAAGGGACAATTTAACATGGCCAATCCACCTAACCTGCACATCTTTGAACACTAAGGGACAATTTAGCATGGCCAATCCACCCTAACCTAAAGATGAACTTGAGATGTTTCCACTGGTGGGGGGGGTGGGAGGGGGTCAGAACCAGTGGGGAAAAAATTACACAATCAAACTATTTGAATGGGCGAATGTCCCAAGTATGGAGCTGGAGGGAGGCCACCGTCTCCCCTCGGATTTCTTTCCCACATTTGTGGCCACTCTGATTGTAACCCCACGTTCCCTGCCTGACACTCCCCCACCCCGCCCCCCACCCGATATCCTTTCACCTCCCTCCTCCTCGTGAATCGAGAATTTCTCCACCTCCTCCTTCTTAGTCCCGCCGGCATTTGAGGAAGGAAGTTCCAGAAGATCTGCACCCTCGGAGAGGGAGCATTCCTCCCCGTCTCCGGCTAAAATGGGGTTTCCCTTATTTTTTAACATTGATCCCCTTCCATCTCCCCGCCATTCCCCCATTTCTAGATTCCCCCACAAGGGGTAACGTCTCCTCCACATTCATCCCGCCTAGAATCCCCACCCCACCCGCCCCCCAGGGGGTCTGAAAGACCTCGATCAAATCGCCTCTACACAGGTCTAAACTCCGGCAGAGACAAACCCCATCTCACCCTCCGACCTTCCCTCAACAGACTCCCCACCCACTCCGAGGAGGAAGTTACAGAGATAGGGAAGGGGTTTAGGGGGCTGGAGGAGGTTACAGAGATAGGGAGGGAGTGTAGCTGGACTGGAGGAGGTTACAGAGATAGGGAGGGAGTTATAGGGGGGCTGGAGGAGGTTACAGAGATAGGGAGGGGGTGTAGGGGGGCTGGAGGAGGTTACAGAGATAGGGAGGGGGTGTAGGGGGGCTGGAGGAGGGAGGAGGGGTTGGGAGAGGATGTAGGGGGCTGGAGGGGGTTACAGAGATAGGGAGGGCCTACACAAATAATAATCAACAATAACCCCTCCCTATCTCTGTAGTAAACTCCTCCAGGCCCCCAACAAAACTCATATCTCTGTAACCTCCTCAGCCCCCTACACCTCCCTCCCTATCTCTATTAAACTCCTCAGCCCCCTAAACCCCTCCCATCTCTGTAACTCCTCTAGCCCCCTACACCCCGTTCCCTATCTCTGTAACTTCCGCCAGCCCCCTCACCACCTCAATATCCTGTAACCCCCTGCAACCCCTCCCTATTCTTTAACCTCCTCAGCCCCCCTACACCCCCTCCCTATCTCTGTAACCCCTCCAGACCCCTACACCGCCCTCCTATCTGTGTAACCTCCTCCAGCTCCCTACACGCCTCTCCCTATCTCTTTAACCTCCTCCAGGCCGCTTTACAACTCTCCCTATCTCCTGTAACCTGCCTCCAGCCCCTACACCCCCTCCCTATCTCTTTAACCTCCTCCAGCTCCCTACACCCCTCCCTATCTCTGTAACCTCCTCCAGCCCCTTACACCCCCTCCCTATCTCTGTAACCTCCTCCAGCTCCTGATACCTCACTCTCACTCCCAGTGAAGCATAGAAAGTTAGATATACTTAAAGAGAGATAGGAAGATGGACAGAATAGTGGAGAGGGATAGAGAGAGAGAGAGAAAGAGAGAGAGAGACAGATAGCAAGAGAGAGGGAGACAGAGAAAGAGAGAGACAGAGAGTCAGAGACAGAGAAGGAGAGAAAGAAAGAGAGAGATAAAGGGAGACAGAGAGATAGACACAAAGAGAGAGAGAGAGAGACAGACAGACAGAGAGGGAGACAGAGAGAGACAGAAAGAAAGAGAGTGACAGAAAAAGAGGCAGAGAGAGAGTCAGAGAAAGAAAGAGAGAGAGACAGAGGCAGAGAGAGCAAGAGATAAAGAGAAAAAGAAATAGATAGGGAGAGAGACAAAGATAAAGAGAGAGATCGGGAGAGAGAGAGAGACGGAGAAGTAGCAAGAGACAAAGAGAGAGACAGTGAGAAAGGGACAGAGAGAGAGACAGACAGACAGAAACAGAGAGAGAGAGAGGGAGAGAGAGAGAGACGGAGAAGTAGCAAGAGACAAAGAGAGAGACAGTGAGAAAGGGACAGAGAGAGAGAGAGGGAGATAGAGACAGAGATAGCGAGACACGGAGAAACAAAGAAAGAGATAGAGACAAAGAGAGAGATATCGAGAGAGAGATAGGGAGAGACAGAGAGAAGGAGACAGAGAGAGACAGAGAGAAGGAGATAGAGAGAAGGAGACAGAGACAGAGGGAAAGCGAGAGATAACAAGAGACAGTGTGAAAGAGACAGAGAGAGAGAGAGAGGGAGACACAGAGAGAGAAGTAATTAATCTAAATCACTGAGTTTGAAGATTTATCTCAGGGGAGAGGGAAGTATTTCGATTTTTGGCCCTTTCTTTTGCTGGGGGGTGGGGGGGGGGGCCTTGCTGCCGTCCTCGCTGAGATAGGAGATTCTCACATTCTTTATCAGAAGCAGAGTCTGGTTTTTAAATTCCAGTCACACTCGGGGCAGTGAACACAGCGGCAATGCTGTCTCCATCAACTCCTCACTAACTGGCCACCCTGAGGCTGCACTGAATACTGATCCTGGCCTGCTCACACAGGCTGCAGTGCCACTCAGGCCTAAACTCCCAGGCTTCCAGCCTCCAAATTACATACAATTCCCTCAAACAGGCAACCTGCTTGGGTAATCCACCCAGGGAGGGGACCACACCAAAAGGGGCAACAGGGGGCTGGACGCCCTGGACAACAGCCCAAGGCCTATCCTGTCCCACAACCATCAGGTGAACGACCTAAGCCGAGGGAGTGAGGGGCCTACGCTTTCTAATCGTCAAGGGTGGCGTGATTACAGCGGAGAAGGGAGGCCATTTTGGGACTGGGACTCGGGGACAGAGTTCAGCCATTTTGGCACTGAGTTGAGGAGACATTTCTTCACCCAGGGACGGAGTCGGCCATTTTGGGACTGGGATGGGGAGACATTTCTTCACCCGGGGAGGGAATCGGCCATTTTGGGATTGAGCTGGGGAGACATTTCTTCACCTGGGGAGGGAATCGGCTATTTTGGGACTGGGATGGGGAGACATTTCTTCACCCGGGGAGGGAATCGGCCATTTTGGGACTGGGATGGGGAGACATTTCTTCACCCGGGGAGGGAGTCGGCCATTTTGGGACCAGGATGAGGAGACATTTCTTCACCCGAGGAGGGAATCGCCCATTTTGGGACTGGGATGAGGAGACATTTCTTCACCCGGGGAGGGAATCGGCCATTTTGAGACTGGGATGGGGAGACATTTCTTCACCCGGAGAAGGGAGTCGGCCATTTTGGAACTGAGTTGAGGAGACATTTCTTCACCTAGAGAGAGAGTTGGCCCTTTTGGGACTAGGATGGGGAGACATTACTTCACCCGGAGAGGGAGTCGGCCATTTTACGGCCAGTCCCCATAATCCGAGCATCTTTCAAACAGTGGAAGGCAAACGGAGCACCCGGAGAAAACCCTCGCAGACACGGGGAGAAGGTGAAGACTCTGCCAAGGCAGTGACCCAAAGCCGGGAATTGAACCCAGGTTCCTGGCGCTGTGAGGCAGCGGCGCTGCCAGGGACAGCTGATATGGTCTGAAGAGTTGCCAATGAGCCTCGTCTCTGAGCCTTGCTGAGGGGGTGCATTAAAGCTAACTAACCTTGGCCACATAACTCTCTGCAGGGCAGTGCCAAGCCTTGTTATGGAAGTACTGGTCAATGCCAACACCATCTGTCGCAGGAGGGCCAAGATCCAGAAATGCTACCAACCACGGACAACACCCCCCAATTCCCCTCGCTGGCAATCCCCAGCTGGTAGGCCAGTCTCTCACGTCAGGATGGCCCAGGACACTATCAACAACCATTCACTCACAGGCGCCCTGCGTATTGCTCACGTCCCGGTCCGGGGAGTTCTGGAACCTTCTGGGTGGGGAGTGTGAGCTGTGAGAAGGATACCGAGATGTTCCAGTCTGATAGGCTGAGTGAGGGGGCAACATAAGGGGAGGCGACAGCCTAATGGTATTGTCGCTAGTCTAGAAAGTCAGCTAATGTTCTGGGGGACCCAGATTCAAATCCCACCACGGCAGATGGTGGAATTTGCGTTCAATAAAAAATATCTGGGATTAAGAATCTACTGATGACCCATTGTGGGAAAAACCCATCTGGTTCATTAATGTCCGTTTAGACACCTAACCTGCGCATCTTTGGACACTAAGGGGCAATTTAGCATGGCCAATCCTCCTAACCTGCACATCTTTGGACACTAAGGGACAATTTAGCATGGCCAATCCATCTAACCTGCACATCTTTGGGCACTAAGGGACAATTTAGCATGGCCAATCCCCCCCGACCTGCACATCTTTGGACACTAAGGGGCAATTTAGCACGGCCAATCCACCTAACCTGCACATCTTTGGACACTAAGGGACAATTTAGCATGGCCAATCTACCCTAACCCGCACATCTTTGGACACTAAGAGGCAATTGAGGCAGCAATGCTAACTGCCCTGCCTGCCCCAGTCTCCCCCTGTCATGACATCCCTTTAAAAAGATAGTCCGACTGGGGGCAAAAATGTCCGAATCGCTCCTCGATGTGTCTTCTCAGTGTCCAAGAATCGCTCCTGTGTTGCCTGCAGTGCAGAGTTATGTAAGCGGGAATAATGCGCATCCATTAGTTGTCTCTCTGTGCACTTGGAATCACGGCCCGTGCACTGATTGCTTTAATCTAATCATAAAGGAACTTGAGAAAGAATCCAGGACACGCGTGGTTATGTAACAAACATTACTTCACCAGAGGGGACTAGGCCGAGAGCCTTCCGTTCTCGAACAATAGGAGGCCGTACAGGCCAGATTTAATCCAAATTCTCTGGAGCGTGAGGACCTGCTACCAAAGGCCGAGACGGAGATTCCCCAGGCAGAGCCTGAGTGGGGGCCTCTTGCATCATTCAGCTGTGCGCCCTGTTTCTGGCCACTCCTTCTCCTGTTCCCCCACCAGCCCCTCCTGTCACAATCGGGCCTATCTGACTAGGCCTCATTTCCCACCCGTTGTCCCACCAGCCCCTGCCCTGAGGGAGCGCCGCATTGTCAGAGGGTCAGTGCTGAAGGAGTGCCACACTGTCAGAGGGTCAGTGCTGAGGGAGTGCCGCACTGTCAGAGGGTCAGTGCTGAGGGAGTGCCGCACTGTCAGAGGGTCAGTGCTGAGGGAGAGCCGCACTGTCAGAGGGTCAGTGCTGAGGGAGCGCCGCACTGTCAGAGGGTCAGTGCTGAGGGAGCGCCGCACTGTCAGAGGGTCAGTGCTGAGGGAGCGCCGCACTGTCAGAGGGTCAGTGCTGAGGGAGTGCCGCACTGTCAGAGGGTCAGTGCTGAGGGAGCGCCGCACTGTCAGGGGTCAGTGCTGAGGGAGAGCGCCGCACTGTCAGAGGGTCAGTGCTGAGGGAGTGCCGCACTGTCAGAGGGTCAGTGCTGAGGGAGTGCCGCACTGTCAGAGGGTCAGTGCTGAGGGGACGCCTGCACTGTCAGAGGTCAGTGCTGAGGGGTGCCGCACTGTCAGAGGGTCAGCTGAGGGAGCGCCGCACTGTCAGAGGGTCAGTGCTGAGGGAGCGCGCACTGTCAGAGGGTCAGTGCTGAGGGAGTGCCGCACTGTCAGAGGGTCAGTGCTGAGGGAGTGCCGCACTGTCAGAGGGTCAGTGCTGAGGGAGTGCCGCACTGTCAGAGGGTCAGTGCTGAGGGAGCCGCACTGTCAGAGGGTCAGTGCTGAGGGAACGCCGCACTGTCAGAGGGTCAGTGCTGAGGGAGCGCCGCACTGTCAGAGGGTCAGTGCTGAGGGAGCCCGCACTGTCAGAGGATCAGTGCTGAGGGAGCGCCACACTGTCAGAGGATCGTGTAGGGAGCGCCGCACTGTCAGAGGTCAGTGCTGAGGGAGCGCCGCACTGTCAGAGGGTCAGTGCTGAGGGAGTGCCGCACTGTCAGAGGATCAGTGCTGAGGGAGCGCCGCTCTGTCAGAGGGTCAGTGCTGAGGGAGCGCCGCACTGTCAGAGGGTCAGTGCTGAGGGACATCACTGGGACCAGATCACTGGGACTAGAGGAATGCAGCTTGCAGCTTGATCCCCTTCCCCTGCCGATTCGCCACTCCCCACCTCCTCACCAAAATAAACCACTCCTCCCACAGATCTGCTTCACGTGACATATAGTCAGGTTTAGGTTAGGGTGGATTGGCCATGCTAAATTGTCCCTTAGTGTGCAAAGATGTGTAGGTTAGGTGGATTGACCATGCTAAATTGTCCCTTAGTGTCCAAAGATGTGCAGGGTAGGTGGATTGGCCATGCTAAATTGTATCTTCGTGTCAGGGGGCTAGTTAGGGTAAATGCATGGGGATAGGGGTTGGGTGGCATTGTTGTCAGTTCAGGCTTGATGGGCAGAATGGCCTCGTTCTTCACTGTGGGATTCTATGACTCTAAGGGCAGAGGGAGCCACTGAAGGGGACTCTTTCAGACAATCCAGTGCGATGTGGGATGTTCTATTTATACGGAAGTGGAGCAGCCAGTGACAGCTGTGAGTAAAGCAGCACACTGGCAGATGGGAGACATCACATTCAGATCTGTCTGCTCGGTCCTGCACCATCAGTGATTCAGAACGGAACAGGAACCAGTCTGATAGATCTCTCCACACCGGGAAATATCCAGGACAGAGAGGGAGAGAGAGAGAGGAGAGAGAGAGACGGGGGAGAGAGAGAGAGGGAGACAGAGAGAGACAGAGAGAGAGAGAGAAGAGAGAGACAGAGAGAGAGAGAGAGAGGGAGAGACAGAGAGAGAGAGAGAGAGGGAGAGAGAGAGAGACAGAGAGAGAGAGGGGGAGAGGGAGAGAGAGAGAGAGAGAAAGAGAGAGGGAGAGAGAAAGGGAGACAGAGGGAAAGGGAGAGAGAGAGAGGGGAGAAAGAGAGAGAGAGGGAGAGAGAGAGACAGACAGACAGATAGAGACAGAGAGAGGGAGACAGAGAGAGACAGTGACAGAGAGAGGGAGATAAAGAGAGAGAGACAGAGACAGAGAAATAGAGAAACAGAGAGAGAGTGATACAGAGAATGAGAGGGAGACAGAGAGATGGAGAGACAGACAGACAGAGAAAAAAGAAAAGGAGACAGAGAGATAGAGACAGAGAGAAAGGGACAGAAAGAGAGAGAGACATAGAGAGAGAGAGAGACATAGAGAGAGAGAGAGACAGACAGAGAGAGACAGAGGGAGAGAAAGACAGAGAGAGGGATAAAAAGAGAGAGTGACAGAGAGAAAGAGAGGGTAACAAATTGCAGTATTAGGCAGCTACTGTAGAAACACAAAACCTGTACGAGATGCACTGCAGTGACTCAACAAGGCTCCTTCCACAGCACCTTCCAAACCCGCCACCTCTCCCACTTCCAACAGTGAGGGGCGCCCTTGACGGGCGAGTGACAACCCGTTGTCCCAGTGGATGACTTGTTTACTAACCATGACCCGGTGCACGAGATGTAATACATTTAATACACGCGGAATATTCCAGGGAAGCTTTCATATCTCGGGAGAACTCTCATCAGGCCCGAATGGCGGAAAGTCGGGGCTTTGGACACGGAGGGAGCGGCCGGACTCTCACACCGACTCAATGTTGCGAGTGCGCAGGACACTTCACTCACCACCCCACTTGCTTTCTGGGGTAAATTACTTCAGTCAGACTGGCAGGAAAAAAAAACCTACCCGGAGGCAAGTCAAAGGAATGCAGCAACGCTGTGCGGGCAACAACCAACAAATTCTCTCACAAGAACATAAGAACTCGGAGTAGACCATCCAGCCCTGCCATTCAATAAGATCATAGCTGAACTTCTTGTAGACTCAGCTCCACTTCCCCAACGGCTCACCATAACCCTTTAGAGTTCAAAAATCTATCTATCCTTGCCTTAAAAACACTCAATGAGGGAGCCTCAACTGGGCAGGGAATTCCAGATTCACAACCCTTTGTGTAAATAAGTTCCTCCTCAACTCAGTCCTAAGGTTACGTGGTGACCTAATCGAGGCGTATAAGATGATCAAGGGATTGGATAGGGTGGATAGTGAGAGCCTTTTTCCTCGGATGGTGATGACCTACACGAGGGGACATAACTTTAAATTAAGAGGGGGTAGTTATAGGACGGATGTCAGAGGCAGGTTCTTCACACAGAGGGTGGTGAGGGCGTGGAATGCCCTGCCTGCAGCAGTTGTGGACTCGCCTACTCTGGGGGCATTCAAACGTTCGGTGGATCGGCATATGGATGATATTGGAATAGTTTAGGTTAGAGGGTCCACTGGCCGGCATAACATCGAAGGCCGAAGGGCCTGTACTGCGCTGTAATGTTCTATGTTCTATGAAATATGCTCCCATTATTTTGAGACCATGGCCCCCACCAATTCTAGTTTCATTCGCCAGTGCAAACAACTTCCCTGCTTCTATCTTACCAATTCCCTTCAGAACCTGATATGTTTCGACAAGATTCCACCCCCAATTCTTCTGAATTCCAGTGAGTAAAAACCCAGTATACTCAGTCTGTCCTCAACTCTCTCAAATACCCGGGAGAGGGTTACAGACTGGAATCTAATCAAGGGGTTCGGGGTGGTTTATATATAGAATAACAGATACCCGGGAGTGAGTTACAGACTGGAATCTAATCGAGGGGTTCGGGATGGTTTATATATAGAATAACAGACACCCGGGAGTGAGTTACAGACTGGAATCTAATCGAGGGGTTCGGGGTGGTTTATATACAGAATAACAGATACCCGGGAGTGAGTTACAGACTGGAATCTAATCGAGGGGTTCGGGGTGGTTTATATATAGAATAACAGATACCCGTGAGTGAGTTACAGACTGGAATCTAATCGAGGGGTTCAGGGTGGTTTATATATAGAATAACAGATACCGGGGAGTGAGTTACAGACTGGAATATAATCGAGGGGTTCGGGGTGGTTTATATATAGAATAACAGATACCCGGGAGTGAGTTAGAGACTGGAATCTAATCGAGGGGTTCGGGGTGGTTTATATATAGAATAACAGATACCCGGGAGTGAGTTACAGACTGGAATCTAATCGAGGGGTTCGGGGTGGTTTATATATAGAATAACAGATACCCAGGAGTGAGTTACAGGCTGGAATCTAATCGAGGGGTTCGGGGTGGTTTATATATAGAATAACAGATACCCGGGAGTGAGTTACAGACTGGAATCTAATCGAGGGGCTCAGGGTGGTTTATATATAGAATAACAGATACCCGGGAGTGAGTTACAGACTGGAATCTAATCGAGGGGTTCGGGGTGGTTTATATATAGAATAACAGATACCCGGGAGTGAGTTACAGACTGGAATCTAATCGAGGGGTTCGGGGTGGTTTATATATAGAATAACAGATACCCGGGAGTGAGTTACAGACTGGAATCTAATCGAGGGGTTCGGGGTGGTTTATATATAGAATAACAGATACCCGGGAGTGAGTTACAGACTGGAATCTAATCGAGGGGTTCGGGGTGGTTTATATATAGAATAACAGATACCCGGGAGTGAGTTACAGACTGGAATCTAATCGAGGGGTTCGGGGTGGTTTATATATATAATAACAGATACCCCGGAGTGAGTTACAGACTGGAATCTAATCGAGGGGTTCGGGGTGGTTTATATATAGAATAACAGATACCCGGGAGTGAGTTACAGACTGGAATCTAATCGAAGCTTTGTATTGAATCGGGATAGGTTTGTGGCCTTCTTTCCAAGACCTCATCCTACACTTTTCTCACGTTGTCACTTTCCGCACGGAGCAGCAACCTCCCTAAATAATCTCCATTCATCCCCAGCTCCCAATCATCGGTCCACCTGCTTAATTGGTCAAAGTGTCAATTCAGGAGGATCGATCTCCATTAGTGTCACTTCCGCCACCCCCTCACTCTCCAGATTCCGAAACAAGAACTAACGTTCAGAGCCTGAGGCCTAGTTTCTGGTTGCCCCCGGCAATGGCGGCACTGTTCGGAAGAGCAAAGAGAGAGAGCGTTACGGATGGGGATGGGGAGGGAATGATGCTTCTACGAGAGGGGCATTGCAGGGAAGGGGATGCGTGGAGGGAGATAGCGGTAAAAGGAAGCGGGCCTGCGCGCTCAGGCTTCGGGTGCGGCCTACATTGTTCCTGCGTCAGCGCTGACCCTCCCACAGTGCGGCACTCCCTCAGCACTGACCCTCTGACAGTGCGGCACTCCCTCAGCACTGACCCTCTGACAGTGCGGCACTCCCTCAGCACTGACACTCTGACAGTGCGGCGCTCCCTCGGCACTGACCCTCTGACAGTGCGGCGCTCCCTCAGCACTGACCCTGACAGTGCGGCATCCCTCAGCATGACCCTCTGACAGTGCGGCACTCCCTCAGCACTGACCCTCTGACAGTGCGGCACTCCCTCAGCACTGACCCTCTGACAGTGCGGCGCTCCCTCAGCACTGACCCTCTGACAGTGCGGCACTCCCTCAGCACTGACCCTCTGACAGTGCGGCGCTCCCTCAGCACTGACCCTGTGACAGTGCGGCACTCCCTCAGCACTGACCCTCTGACAGTGCGGCACTCCCTCAGCACTGACCCTCTGACAGTGCGGCACTCCCTCAGCACTGACCCTCTGACAGTGCGGCACTCCCTCAGCACTGACCCTCTGACAGTGCGGCACTCCCTCAGCACTGACCCTCTGACAGTGCGGCACTCCCTCAGCACTGACCCTCTGACAGTGCGGCACTCCCTCAGCACTGACCCTCTGACAGTGCGGCACTCCCTCAGCACTAACCCTCTGACAGTGCGGCACTCCCTCAGCACTGACCCTCTGACAGTGCGGCACTCCCTCAGCACTGACCCTCTGACAGTGCGGCACTCCCTCAGCACTGTCCCTCTGACAGTGCAGCACTCCCTCAGCGCTGACCCTCTGACAGTGCGGTACTCCCTCCGCACTGACCCTCTGACAGTGTGGCACTCCCTCAGCACTGACCCTCTGTCAGTGCGGCACTCCCTCGGCACTGACCTTCTGACAGTGCGGCACTCCCTCGGCACTGACCTTCTGACACCAGCATTTCACAATCCTGGAACTCCCTTCCTAACAACACTGTGGGTGTACCTCCACGGTGGGGATGCGGTGCGGGGGGAGACGGCAGTTCACCCACCAGTTTCTGAAGGGGAGGTAATTGGGAATAGGGAATGGGGACTGGGCTTGGCCCAGCAAGACCCAAACACATCCCAACGTGAGTCAATGTGCAAGCTTCAGAAGTTGATTGTTGGAAAGGATTTTACCAAAGGAAGGAGGGTTATTACCATCATTAATCTGACCATTCAGCATTGAGAGGAATAATGGTTAAGCCCTCATGCCAGAGAGAATATTGCAGAAATGAAAGCTCGAAGTCCTCAACTATCAAATACCTCGTAACAAATCAACACCACACAAATGTTAATGGACCAGCTAATTGGCATTCTGGAGTTGAAGGTTTATTTATTGGCATCACAAGTAGGCTGACATTAACACTGCAATGAAATCATGGTGAAAACCCCCCCAGCCGCCTGTTCGGGTAACACTGAGGGAGAATTTTGCACCGAACCTGCACATCTTTGGACACTAAGGGGCAATTTACCATGGCCAATCCAGCTAACCTGCACATCTTTGGACACTAAGGGGCAATTTACCATGGCCAATCCACCCCGACCTGCACATCTTTGGACACTAAGGGGCAATTTACCATGGCCAATCCACCTAACCTGCACATCTTTGGACACTAAGGGGCAACTTAGCATGGCCAATCCACCTAACCTATTAAACTATAAAGAGCGCAGAAAAGATTTACTAGGATGTTACCGGGACTTGATGGATTGAGTTATAAGGAGAGGCTGGATAGACTGAGACTTTTTCTCTGGAGTTTAGAGGAGTGATCTTATAGAGGTCTATAAAATAATGAGGGGCACAGATCAGCGAGATAGTCAATATCTTTTCCCAAAGATAGGGGAGTCTAAAACTAGAGGGCATTGGTTTCAGGTGAGAGGGGAGAGATACAAAAGGGTCCAGAGGGGCAATTTTTTCACCCAGAGGGTGGTGAGTGTCTAGAATGAACTGCCAGAGGTAGTCGTGGAGGCAGGTACAATTTTGTCTTTTAAAAAGCATTTGGACAGTTACATGGGTAAGGGGGTTATAGAGGGATAGGGGCCTAATGCGGGCAATTGGTATGAGCTTAGGGGTTGTTAAAACAAAGATGGCATGGACAAGTTGGGCCAACTTGTGGACTGTTTCCATGCTGTAAAATTCTATGACTCAATGATGGGTCGAGGCTATGACTATAACACTACATTCTGCACCCTCTCCTTTCCTTCTCCCCTATGTACTCTATGAATGGTATGCTTTGTCTGTATAGCATGCAAGAAACAATAATTTTCACTGTATTCCAACACGTGACAATAATAAACCAAATCAAATATTAAGCTGATCTTTCTCTACACCCCTCGCTGTGACTGTAACACTACATTTTGCACCCTCTCCTTTCCTTCTCTATGAATGGTATGCTTTGTCTGTACGCAAGAAACAACACTGCGTTGCTTCTCTGTTCTGTGTAAACAGTTCCAGTTAGTTTATTCCCACCCACCTCGCAATTTTTTTTGGCCTTCATAAAATCTTCAAATGTAACAATCGCCTTACCACGTGCCTGGGTTGTCAACATAGACAGATATTCCCGTGTCTCGGGAACACTACTTTCGAGCCTCAATTCCTCTATCCACAAATTGAAATAATACATTGTCCCACGGGGTGGAGGTCTGATCCGATTAATTTGTCTTTCCCCGCCCGGAAAGGAATTATACAGAGCCACAGAGGAGACCTCCCTTCAAGAATTTCTCTGGGAATTTGCTCGTTTCTCCCTCACTTCAGGTCTCTCCACGGTTGCAGGGAAGATGACACCAGGAGGAACCTTCCTGTCCGTGTCTCCCAGACTTTTCCCACGCCCGGGGGGAATCTCCAATTCCCAGGAAATTCTGGGAGAGTTGGCCACACAAGAGCAATCACAGTCGGAGAACAGAGGAATGAGGAGCAGGAGTGGGCCATCCGATCCCTCGAGCCTGCCCCGTCATTCAGTAAGATCGCGGCTGATCTTAACGTGGACTCAGCCCCCACTTACCCCTCCCCCATGCCCCCTCCCCTTTCCTTCTCTATGAACGGTGTGCTTTGCATGCAAGGAACAAAACTTTTCACTATATCCCAATATGTGTCACAATAATAAACCAAACCAAATATTAAGTTGATCTTTCTCTACACCCTCGCTGTGACTGTAACACTACATTCTGCACTCTCTCCTTTCCTTCTCTATGAATGGTATGCTTTGTATAGTGCGCAAGAAACAATACTTTTCTCTGTATCCCAATACATGTGACAATAATAGATCAAATCAAATATTAAGTTGATCTTTCTCTACACCCTCGCTGTGACTGTAACATTACAGTCTGCACCCTCTCCTTTCCTTCTCTATGAGCAGTATGCCGTGTCTGTACAACACCCAAGAAACAAATGTATCCCGATACATGTGATAATAATAAAGCAAATCAAATCTTTGGACACGAAGGGACAATGAGATGAATGATGGGTGCTATAGAAATGAAACTCCGTCCGTTTGGAGCCTGAGTTCTTGTGATGGGTGTCAGCAATGAGGTTTATAGATTTGGTCAATTCATTCTGCTGGTGCAATAGTTTCTAGGGCTCAGGAGGGGACTATTAGGTGCCCGGAGCCGCCACAGTAAAAGCAATTGCATTTTTATAGACTGCGCGTGTGTAGTTAGACAAACAAAGCACGGATTGTGGTAATTGATTTAGCTCCCAGTGTTCACAGAACAAAAACTTATTAGACCGAGATTCATAACCCACCCGACTCTCTGTAAATAACGAGAGGCAGAGGCTAAGCTTCTCACACACATTCTCTGTCTGTACTCAGTGCTGAGGGAGTGCCGCACTGTCAGAGGGTCAGTGCTGAGGGAGTGCCGCACTGTCGGAGGGTCAGTGCTGAGGGAGTGCCGCACTGTCAGAGGGTCAGTGCTGAGGGAGTGCCGCACTGTCAGAGGGTCAGTGCTGAGGGAGTGCCGCACTGTCAGAGGGTCAGTGCTGAGGGAGTGCCGCACTGTCAGAGGGTCAGTGCTGAGGGAGCGCCGCGCTGTCAGAGGATCAGTGCTGAGGGAGTGCCGCACTGTCAGAGGGTCAGTGCTGAGGGAGTGCCGCACTGTCAGAGGGTCAGTGCTGAGGGAGTGCCGCACTGTCAGAGGGTCAGTGCTGAGGGAGCGCCGCACTGTCAGAGGGTCAGTGCTGAGGGAGCGCCGCGCTGTCAGAGGGTCAGTGCTGAGGGAGTGCCGCACTGTCAGAGGGTCAGTGCTGAGGAGTCTTTAAGCTTATATGGGGGCTGTATAGAGGGGTCAATGTGATATTTGGGAATTGGATGTAGATATGAACAGAAACATGCCTGCACACACGTGCGCACACACGTGGAGTCATAGAGGTTTCCAGGCTGTAAACAGGCCCTTCGGCTCAACATGTCCATGCTGTCCTTTTTGTTTTAAACACCTAAACTAAACCCAATTGCCCGCATGTGAATGCATGTTGACAAACATGCCTGTCCGCATGCACACACAGGTATGTATACACACAAATATCCATCCCATCGCACAACACACACATATCCCTTCCTCTGCGGGAAGGAGTCTGGAGCAGCGCCCACTGCCTCAGTCTGGCCGGCGAGCAGGAGAAGGACGGGCTGAAGGGCCTCCTTCAGCTGGGGGTTGCGGCGGAGTTGTGATTAAACCCGGGATTGCGTAGTCGAGAAGTGTGCAGGAATCCTCTCCCGAGGCAGACCCTCACAGAGTGCCAGCGGGCTGGAGCAGGGGGGTGAGGGGGGGAGCGGGGAGGAGGGACAATGAGCCCTGGTGGCTGAGGTGGGGGTTAAGTGGGGGGGGGGGGTGTTTGCGTCGCCTTGGGGAACGAGGGTGAGATTAGTGCTCTGGGTTACAAGAGGGCTGTGGTCTCTCTATCTCGTTAAACCGGGCTCAGAGCTGCAGACCAACCCGCTGCCTGGGAGGTTTACTGAGGTTCGACTTCAATCGATGGGAAGCTCTAACATTCTGTTGATCAGGGGCGGGAGGGTGGGGGGAGAGAGAGAGAGCAGGGTATGGTCAGATCAATGCTGGGCACTTGTCTCTCATTGGTGCAGACTCTACATTACTCAGCACTGCATCACCTCTCCATCGCTCACTACACAATCCATCCAGAATCCTCTGAGCCCGGCCTGGAGAGAATTAAACTGATCACTCCCTCTGTTCCACTGAACAAGCTTCACAGCTCCCACATATCACCGGCTGTGTCTGTATACAAATACCCAACTGTGTGAGCGTGAGTGTGTGTGTGTGTATATATGTGAGTGCGTGTTTATTAGTGTGTGTATGTGTGTGTGAGTGTGAGTGAGTGCATGTATGTCAGTGTGTGTGAGTGTGTGTGTGTATGTGAGTGTGTTTTGAGTGGGTGTGTGTGGATGTGTGTGTACGTGACTGTGTGTGTGAGCATGTGTGAGTGTGTGTGTGTATGTATGTGAGTGAATGTGTGTGTGTGCATGTGAGTGTGTTTGTGAGTGCGCGTGTGTGGATGCGTGTGTATGTGACTGTGTGTGTGTGCATGTGTGTCTGGAAGTGTATGTATGTGAGTGAATGTGTGTGTGTGTGTGTGTGTGAGTGTGTGTGTGTGTAAGTGAGAGAGTGTGTGTGTGTGTGTGTGTGTGTGTGTGTGTAAGTGAGAGAGGTGTGTGTGGAGTGTGTGTGTAAGTGAGAGAGTGTGTGTGTGTGGTTGTGAGTTGTGTGTGTGTAGTTGTGTGTGTGTGTAAGTGAGAGTGTGTGGTGTGTAAGTGAGAGAGTGTGTGTGTGTATGAGAGTGTGTGTGTGTGTGATGTGAGTGTGTGTGTGTGAGTGTGTGTTGTGTGTGTGTGTGTGTAAGTGAGATTGTGTGATGGGGTGGTGTGTGTGAGTGGAGAGAGTGTGTGTGTGTGAGTGTGTGTGTAAGTGAGAGAGTGTGTGTGTGTGTGTGTATGTGATGTGGGTGTGTGTGGGGGTGTTGTGTGAGTGGTGTGTGTGTGTAAGTGAGAGTGTGTGTGTGTAGTGAGAGTGTGTGTGTGTAAGTGAGAGAGTGTGTGTGTGTGTAAGTGAGGTGTGTGTATGTGAGAGAGTGTGTGTGTAAGTGAGAGAGTGTGTGTGTATGTGAGAGTGTAGTGTGTAAGTGAGAGAGTGTGTGTGTATGTATGTGTGTAAGTGAGAGAGTGTGTGTGTATGTGTGGTTGTGTGTGTAAGTGAGAGAGTGTGTGTGTGTGTGTGTGTGTGTGTGTGTGTGTGTGTGTGTAAAGTGAACCTGCACATCTGAGACTCGTCAATTTTGGGGGGGGGTGGCACAGTGGGTCAGCACTGCTGCCTCACAGCGCCAGGGACCCGGGTTAGATTCCCGGCTCGGGTCACTGTCTGTGTGGAGTCTGCGCCTTCTCCACATGTCTGCGTGGGTTTCCTCCGGGTGCTCTGGTTTCCTCCCACAGTCCAAAGATGTGCAGGTTAGGGTGGATTGACCATGCTAAATTGCCCCTCAGTGTCCAAAGATGTGCAGGTTAGAGTGGATTAGCCATGCTAAATTGCCCCTTAGTGTCCAAAGATGTGCAGGTTAGGTGGATTAGCCATGCTAAATTGCCCCTTAGTGTCCAAAGATGTGCAAGTTAGTGGATTGCCATGCTAAATTGCTCCTTAGTGTCCAAAGATGTGCAGGTTAGGGTGGATTGGCCATGCTAAATTGTCCCTTAGTGTCCAAAGATGTGCAGGTTAGGGTGGATTGGCCATGCTAAATTGTCCCTTAGTGTCCAAAGATGTGTAGGTTAGGGTGGATTGGCCATGCTAAATTGTCCCTTAGCGTCCAAAGATGTGTAGGTTAGGGTGGATTGGCCATGCTAAATTGTCCCTTAGTGTCCAAAGATGTGCAGGTTAGGGTGGATTGGCCATGCTAAATTGTCCCTTAGTGTCCAAAGATGTGTAGGTTAGGGTGGATTGGCCATGCTAAATTGTCCCTTAGTGTCCAAAGATGTGCAGGTTAGGTGGATTGGCCATGCTAAATTGTCCCTTAGTGCCAAAGATGTGCAGGTTAGATGGATTGGCCATGCTAAATTGTCCCTTAGTGTCCAAAGATGTGCAGGTTAGGTGGATTGAGCCATGCTAAATTGCCCCTTAGTGTCCAAAGTGTGCAGGTTAGATGGATTGGCCTGCTAAATTGTCCCTTAGTGTCCAAAGATGTGCGGGTTAGGTGGATTGGCCATGCTAAATTGTCCCTTAGTGTCCAAAGATGTGCAGGTTAGGGTGGATTGGCCATGCTAAATTGTCCCTTAGTGTCCAAAGATGTGTAGGTTAGATGGATTGGCCATGCTAAATTGTCCCTTGTGTCCAAAGATGTGCGGGTTAGGTGGATTGGCCATGCTAAATTGTCCCTTAGTGTCCAAAGATGTGCAGGTTAGGTGGATTGGCCATGCTAAATTGTCCCTTAGTGTCCAAAGATGTGCGGGTTAGGTGGATTCGACATGCTAAATTGTCCCTTAGTGTCCAAAGATGTGCGGGTTAGGTGGATTGGCCATGCTAAATTGCTCCTTAGTGTCCAAAGATGTGCAGGTTAGTGGATTAGCCATACTAAATTGTCCCTTAGTGTCAGGGGTGGAAGTTAGCAGGGTTGGGTACAGGTTGAGAGCTTGGGTGGGATTTGGTGGATGGAGACTCCAAGAGCTGAACGTCCTCCTTCTGCTGAGATTCCCCGATATCCCTCGATCGCTTTAGCCCCAAGAGTGATATCTAATTCCTTCCTGAAATCACACAACGTTTTGGCCTTTCTGTGGGAGTGAATTCTCTCTGGGTGAAGAAATTTCCCCTCACGTCAGTCCTAAAAGGTTTACCCCTTATCCTCAAACTCTGGCCCCCCCCTAGTTCTGGACTCTCTCCATCATGGGGAACACTCTTTCTGAATCGACCCTGTCTAACCCTGTTAGAATTTTATAAGTTTTATCAGATCCCCTCTTCCAAATCCAGTGAATATAATCCTAACCCACTTAGTCTCTCCTTATCCTGCCATCCCAGGAATCAGCCTGGTAAACCCTCACTGCACTTCCTCTATAGCAAGGACATCCTTCCTCAGATAAGGAGACCAAAACTGCACCCAATACTCCAGGGGTGGCCTCACCAAGGCCCTGTACAATTGCAGATCTGCCAAACCATAGAAAACGACAGCTCAGGAACAGGCCTTTTGGCCCTTCTTGTCTGTGCCAAACCATTTTTCTGCCTAGTCCCACTGATCTGGAGGAACTTGGACCATATCCCTCCACACCCCTCTCCTCCATGAACCCGTCCAAGTTTTCTTAAAAGTGACCCCGCATTTATCTGGCAGCTCATTCCACTCTCTGCATGAAGAATCCCCCCCCTAATATTCCCTTTTCCCCTCTCACCCTTACCTCATGGTTTTGTTCTCCCCTAGCCTCAGTGGAAAAAGCCTGCTTGCATTCACTCTATCTTTACCAATCTCATCTTATGCATGTCTATCAAATCTCCCCTCATTCTTTTATGCTCCAGGGAATAAAGTCCGAACCTATTTAATCTCTCTCTCTCAACTTCTCGAGTCCCTGGAAACATCCCAGTGAACCTTCTCTTGCAACGTAGAACACCACGGCACAAAGAGGCCCTTCGGCCCACAAGTTGTGCCGAACCTACCGGGCCATAGAACTATCTGTAACTCCCAATCCCATGACTCATCAACCTCATTGATGTCCTCCCTGTTACGAGGTGACCAAAACTGTACGCAGTGCGCTGCAAGCAATCAGCCTGGTGAAAGGAGACCAGATATGGAGACCAAGAATTTTGGGGTAGGTACATGAGGTTGCAGAGATAGGGTGAGACTGTTGCTGGTGCAAATTCGATGGGCCAAATGACATCCTATCGGGATTCTATCCGGACTGAACCTACCCCGATAATAGAAAATTCGCCCATCGAGGGTGCTTCTAGGAGTTGTAAGCTTTCACAAAGAGATGCAGGCATGTGGGGGGATTGTGCTGATATGGATTTCTCCCCGGGAGATACCTGTCCCCCTCGGCACTGCTCCTGCACAAACACTCATCCTCTTCCTGAGTTTAAGAGACAGCTCTTGGGAATGTACTCCGTCACCTGCTAATCCTCTTGAGTGCGAACATCACTCTGACCAGCTCCCTTTCACGCTCCCCGCCGCTAATCCCCACTTGGTGTCCGCAGAGGGCTGCCCCAGTGCTCAGAGGACACTCATCCCCAGGGCCTATTATCTCCTCGATAATATCGCCCCGCACTGCTGATTTCAGGGTTACTCGGCTGGAAAGCTCACACTGAGCAGGCACTGTGGGATATCCCAGACTGGCCCCAGTATTCCAGAATTCACCCCGATCGCTCGACGCCTGGGATGCTGCACTTCTCAGAAAGGCATACACGTCCCCCCACCCCCGACTGTCTCCACCTCTCTCTCTCCCTCTCTCTCTCACTGTATTCTCCATCTCTTTCTGCCTCTCTGTCTTTTTGTCTCTCTCTCTCTGTCTATCTCTTTTTCTTTCACTCTCTCTCTCTCTGTGTCTCTCTTTATTTCTCTCTCAATGTATCTCTCTCCTCTCTCTCTCTCTACTTCTGTCTCTCTCTCTCTCTCTCTCTCTCTGTCTCTCTCCTCTTTCTCTCTGTCTGTATGTGTCCCTCTCTCTCTCTCTCATCCTCAGTCTCTCTGTCTCTCTCACTCTGTCCCTCTCTCGCTGTCTCGGTCTCTTGATCTCTCTCTCAGTCCCTCTCTCTCTCTTTGTCTCTCTCTCTATCTCTCTCTGTCTCTCTCCCTGTCTCTCTCTCTCTCTCTCTTTCTCTGTCAATGTATCTCTCTCTCTCTGTATCTTTCTCTCCCTCTATCTCTCTCTCTCTCTCTCTGTCTCGCATTCTGCTTCTCACTCTCTCTTTTCTTCTATCTCTCTCTGTCTGAATGTGTCTCTCTCTCTCTCTGTGTCTCTGTCTCTCTCTGTCTCTTTCACTCTCTGTCTCGCACTCTGCCTCTTTACCTCTCTCTCTCTCTCTCTCTGACGCTGTGTGTGTGACTGTACTATGTGTGTGTGCGTGGGTGTATGTGTGTCCTCACGTATGTGCAAGTGAGTCTGTATTGCTATGTGGGCTTGTGTGTATCAATGTGTGGATGTTCTGGGATCTTTCTGAGCGATATAGCCCACGCACGGTGCTGGCGGTTGGATTAGTGTGTGAGACAGGGATATCGAACAGTAACGCAGTGCGGGAGCAGAGACTGTCTGTAAAACCCCACTCCTGTTCCAGAAAATACAATCCCTCTTTTTTACTGTGAACACAATCCAATCTCTGTTTTTAAATCAATCAATTTTTTACCCAGACACTGCAGCACGAACTGGCTAGAGATCACTGCAAGAATGTTCCAGAAACACAGCATCCTCCTTATCCTCCTCCAGCTCCCTACACCCCCTCCCGATCCCCCTCCAGCCCCCTTCACTGCCTCCCTATCTCTGTAACCTCCTCCAGCTCCCTACACCCCCTCCCTATCTCTGTAATCTCCTCCAGCCCCCACATCCCTCCCTATCTCTGTAACCTCCTCCAGCCCTACACCCCTCCCTATCTCTGTAACCTCCTCCAGCCCCCTACACCCCCTCCTATCTCTGTAACCTCCTCCAGCCCCCTACACCCCCTCCTATCTCTGTAACCTCCTCTAGCCCCTACACCCCCTCCCTATCTCTTAACCTCCTCCAGCCCCTACACCCCCTCCCTATCTCTGTAACCTCCTCCATCCCCCTACAACCCCCCTCCCTATCTCTGTACCTCCTCCAGCCCCTACACCCCCCTCCCTTCTCGTAACCTCCTCATCCCCCTACACCCCTCTCTATCTCTGTAACCTCCTCCAGCCCTACACAACCCCCTCCCTATCTCTGTAACCTCCTCCAGCCCCTACACCCCCTCCCTATCTCTGTAACCTCCTCCAGCCCCTACACCCCCTCCCTATCTCTGTAACCTCCTCCAGCCCCTACACCCCTCCCTATCTCTGTAACCTCCTCCAGCCCCTAAACCCTCTCCCTATCTCTGTAACCTCCTCCAGCCCCCTACCTCCTCCCTATCTCTGTAACCTCCTCCAGCCCCTACACCCCCTCCCTATCTCTGTAACCTCCTCCAGCCCCTACACCCCTCCCTATCTCTGTAACCTCCTCCAGTCCCCTACACCCCCTCCCTATCTCTGTAACCTCCTCCAGTCCCTACACCCCCTCCCTATCTCTGTAACCTCCTCCAGCCCCTACACCCCCTCCCTATCTCAGTAACCTCCTCCAGCCCCCTACACCTCCCTCCCTATCTCTGTAACCTCCTCCAGTCCCTACACCCCCTCTCTATCTCTGTAACCTCCTCCAGTCCCTACACCCCCTCTCTATCTCTGTAACCTCCTCCAGTCCCTACACCCCCCCTTCTCTGTAACCTCCCCTCCAGCCCACTACACCCCCTCCCTATCTCAGTAACCTCCTCCAGCCCCCTACACCCCTCCCTATCTCTGGGATCTAGGCCCTTACATTGTCGCAGCCTGGGAACTAGGCCCCATTCGGACCCTTACCGCTGGGGACAACGGGTGGATGGGAAGCTGGGTGTAGATTTGAGCCTAGATTCCAGGCTCCAGTCACTAATAGGAAGGCTGATCCCGTGAAAGTGGTCCAGGCCAGTTCATGAGGAAGGAGTTAGGGCCCTGTGATTAGTGTCATAAGGCACACAAAAGGTTCCAATTAAAGCTCAACAGACCAAATAGATACAGCTCCGAAATATGGGCCCTATTCCCCACTGCCGCAGCCTAAACACAGGCCTCCCCAGCAACAACCCCTGGCACCCAGTCAGTCTAATTGCAAAATGCAGCCCTTATCTTGTGGACTCTTCCTGTGCCGCTACTGCAATGGTTCGCAACGAGGGGGCCGAGGAACAGGTGATTGAGCTTAGAGTTGCGACAGCACAAAACAGGAGGCCATTCGGCCCTTCGAGTCTGCACAACCACTGACAGAGAATCTCACCCTCCCCTCTGACTATTACCACAGATATTTATCCCACGCATGGCCAATCCATCTAACCTACACATCTTTGGACGCTAAGGAGCAATTTAGCATGGCCAATCCACCTAACCTGCACATCTTCGGACACTAAGGGACAATTTAGCATGGCCAATCCACCCTAACCTGTACATCTTTGGACACTAAGGGGCAATTTAGCATGGCCAATCCACCCTAACCTGCACATCTTCGGACACTAAGGGACAATTTAGCATGGCCAATCCACCCTAACCTGCACATCTTCGGACACTAAGGGGCAATTTAGCATGGCCAATCCACCCTAACCTACACATCTTTGGACACTAAGGGACAATTTAGCATGGCCAATCCACCCTAACCTGCACATCTTTGGACACTAAGGGACAATTTAGCATGGCCAATCCACCCTAACCTGCACATCTTTGGACACTAAGGGACAATTTAGCATGGCCAATCCACCTAACCTGCACATCTTTGGACACTAAGGGACAATTTAGCATGGCCAATCCACCTAACCTGTACATCTTTGGACACTAAGGGACAATTTAGCATGGCCATCCCCCTAACCTGTACATCTTCGGACACTAAGGGGCAATTTAGCAGGCCAATCCACCCTACCTGCACATCTTTGGACACTAAGGACAATTTAGCATGGCCATCCACCTAACTGCACATCTTTGGACACTAAGGGACAATTTACATGGCCATCCCCTAACCTGCCACTTTGAACACTAGGGAAATTTAGCATGGCCAATCCACCTAACCCGCACATCTTTGAACACAGGGACAATTTAGCATGGCCAATCCACCTAACCTGTACATCTTTGAACACTAAGGGACAATTTAGCATGGCCAATCCACCTAACCTGTACATCTTTGAACACTAAGGGACAATTTAGCATGGCCAATCCACCTAACCTGCACATCTTTGGACACTAAGGGGCAATTTAGCACAGCCAATCCACCTAACCTGCGGAGGAAGAGTTGAACGAGATTCTGCGGACATGTCTGTCAGAGATTAACAAGAGGAGAAAAGGCCTATGATGATCAAATGGAGGGAGATCATTAAAACCTGCAGAGGGAAACAATCGCCACTGGCAACGGATTAAAACTAGCGGCACATCTATCTCCTCAGTTCCACAGTGGCAGCTCTTCCCACGGAGAATGGAGAAGTATTTTCAATTGTAATCTGGTGAAGATATGCACTAATCGCAAGCACGCCACAATCTCAAACCCCCCCACCTCCCCCCATCCATTCACCCATCATCTCACCCCCTGCGACGCTCCCTCAGCACTGACCCTCTGACAGTGCGGCACTCCCTCAGCACTGACCCTCTGACAGTGCGGCACTCCCTCAGCACTGACCCTCTGACAGTGCGGCACTCCCTCAGCACTGACCCTCTGACAGTGCAGCACTCCCTCAGCACTGACCCTCTGACAGTGCGGCGCTCCCTCAGCACTGACCCTCTGACAGTGCGGCGCTCCCTCAGCACTGACCCTCTGACAGTGCGGCGTTCCCTCAGCACTGACCCTCTGACAGTGCGGCGCTCCCTCAGCAATGACCCTCTGACAGTGCGGCACTCCCTCAGCACTGCTGCCTCACAGCGCCAGGATCCCAGGTTCAATTCCCGGCTCCGGTGACTGTCTGTGCAGAGTGTGCACATTCTCCCCGTGTCTACGTGGATTTCCTCCGGGTGCTCCGGTTTCTTCCCACTGTCCAAAGATATGCCAGTTAGGAAGATTGGCCATGCTAAAATTGACTGACATTGAGTGATTATATAGGGTAAATATTGGAGTTATGGGAATAGAAGGTGGGTGGGATTGTAGTCACGACAGACTCGAGGGGTGAAATGGCCTCCATCTGTACTAGAGAGATAAACGTGTGTGTGAGAGAGAGAGAGAGTGTGTGAGAGAGAGAGTGTTGTGTGAGAAGAGAGCGAGAGTTTTGTGATAGAGAGTGTGTGTAGGAAAAAAGAGAGAGAGTGGGTGGAGAGAGAGAGAGAGTGTGTTGGTGGGAGAGACAGAGAGAGCGGTGAGAGGGAGAGAGGCGAGAGCGTGTGTAAGAGAGAGAAGTGGGTGGTTGAATAGAGAGAGAGTGTTTGTGGTGGCGTGTGAAGAGAGTGGTGGAGAGAGAGAGAGTTGGTGGATGAGAGAAG
>JAGIQG010000039.1:6585704-6620704 GCA_024679065.1 Sphyrna mokarran | reverse complement strand
CCCCCAACACTAAGGGGCAATTTAGCATGGCCAATCCACCTAACCTACACAAGTTTGGACACTAAGGGACAATTTAGCATGGTCAATCCACTCAACCTGCACATCTTTGGACACTAAGGGACAATTTAGCATGGTCAATCCACTCAACCTGCACATCTTTGGACACTAAGGGACAATTTAGCATGGCCAATCCTCCTAACAAGTGCAAGTCCACAGATCCTTGAAGGTGGCAGCACAGGTGAAGGTAGTGAAGAAGGAATATAGCATGCTTGCCTTTATTGGTCGGGGCATAGAGTATAAAAGTTGGCGTATGATGTTGCAGTTATACAGAATGTTGGTTAGGCCACATTTGGAATACTGCGTCCAGTTCTGGTCGCCACACTACTAGAAGGACGTGGAGGTTTTGGAGAGAGTGCAGAGGAGGTTTACCAGGATGTTGCCTGCTATGGAGGGTCTTAGCTACGAGGGGAGATTGGGTAAACTGGGGTTGTTCTCCCTGGAAAGACAGAGGATGAGGGGGAGACCTAACAGAGGTGGATAAAATTATGAAGCATATGGATAGGGTGAACAGTGGGAAGAACATAACATAAGAACATAATTAATAGGAGCAGGAGTAAGGCCATCCAGCCCCTCGAGCCTGCCCTGCCATTCAATAAAATCATAGCGGATCTGTAGTGGTTCACTTTCCCGCTTTCTCCCCGTAATCCCCTTGTCAATCAAAAACGTATCCACTCTTGACTTCAATATATTCAACAAGGAAGCTTCCACCACTTCAACAGACAAAGAATTCCAAAGATTCACCACCCTGTGCGTGAAGAAATTCCTCCCCAACTCCGATCTGAATCGCGCCCCCCCCCAATCTTGAGGCTGTGCCCTCTAGTCCTGTTATCTTTGCTAAGTGGGAAGAGTCTCTCAACCTCTACCCTATCCATCCCCTTCATTATCTTATACTTCTCTGTAAGATCCCCTCCCAGCCTTCTAAACTCCAACGAGTACAAACCTAGCCTATTCAGTCTCTCCTCATAATCCCTTATCTCCGGTATCAGCCGAGTGAACTTTCTCTGCACCCCCTCCGAGGCCAATACATCCTTCCTCGAATGCGGCGACCAAAACTGCACACAGTACTCCAGCTGCGGCCTCACCAGTACCCTATACAGCTGTAACAGAACCTCCCTACTTTTATATTCTATCCCCCTCGCTATAAAGGCCAACACTGCATTCGCCTTCTTGATCACCTGCTGTACTGTGTTTTTGCGATTCGTGCACAAGGACCGCCAGATCCCTCTGCACCATTGCTTGCTGCAGCTTTTCACCATTTCAATTGTAATCCTTCCTACCGTTATTCCTACTAAAGTAGCTTTTTCCCAGCACAAAGGGGTCACAGGTTCAGGGTGAATGGGGCAAGGTTCAACACAGATATGAGAGGGATGTATTTTACACAGAGGGGCCTGGAATGCGCTGCCAAGCAAGGTGGGGGAGGCGGACACGCTGGGATGGTATAAGACTTCCCTGGATAGTCACATGAACAGATTGGGAATACAAACGAATGGTCTAGTTGGACCAATGAGCAGGGGCAGGCTCCGAGGGCTGAAGGGCCTGTTTTCTGTGCTGTACTGTTCTTTATTCTAACCTGCATATCGCAGGGGAAGGCACAGAGATTGAAAGATTCTAACAGGATTAGATAGGGTAGATGCAGGGAGGATGTTCCCGATGGTGGGGTGGGGGCAGTCCAGAACCGGGGTGAGGGTCACAGTCTGAGCATTCGGGGTATTTGGAGGTGAGGAGACATTTCTTCACCCGGTGGAATTCATTCCCACGGGAAATAATAGACGCCAAAATATTGAATGCGTTGAAGAGGTGGTTGGATTTCACATTTGGGATCGAAGGTTATGGGGAGAAAGTAGTTGATCAATGAGTGACGGAACACGCTCGAAGGGCAGAATGGCCTCCTTTGGAGGAAACCGGGGCATCCGCAGGAAACCCACGCAGGCACAGGGAGAACATGCAGACTCCACACAGACAGTGACCCGAGCCAGGAATCGAACCGGGGATGCCAGTGCTGTGAGGCAGCAGTGCTAACCCACCATGGGGGGGTGGGGTGGAGATCATTAAACTAGTCATGTGTTGAGACGTCAAACGCGGAGAAAAAAATAAGTGGAAGCGATCGATTCCCACGGAGTTGATGTGCTTAGTTATAATCTTTCACGACCACATGTGCCTGGAAAGATTTAAATCCTGTTAGAGATGTGTCGAGAATTTATTCATCAACGTTGCCACATATTTCTCTCGACAGTTGCCGAGAGAAAGCTACGTTTAATTTATGAACCAGCTTGCACAGTCGCCTGCCTTTCGCCCCTTCCCTCTCCGTGGTTATCCACGCATCGCGATTCGTATCCCCCCAGCCCCAGGCAGGTCAGCCGGCTTGGGGCAGCGGTGAGCACAAGTTCTCAGGCACATGGCCTTGCCAGACAGAGTCCTGGCGAGGGGTCCAGGGGCACTCAGTGTTTGAGGGGAAGTGGGGACGCTTCTGAAGGTCTCTGGCCAGCGACCTATGGGCGAGTCCCTGCAACGCAGAAGAAGACCATTCAGCCCATCGAATCTGCACCGAATTTTAACCAGGCTTATCCCGTAACCAACTCCCCCACTGCATGTTACCCAATATAACTCCTCAAGCTGACGAGAGGCACGGACAAAGTGGATAGTCAGAAGCATTTTCTCAGGATAGAAGAGTCAATCACTAGGGGGGGCACAGGTTTAAGATGGTAGGGGCAAGGTTTGAAGGAGATGTATGAGGCAAGTTTTTGGACACAGAGGGTAATGAGTGCCTGGAATTCACTGACGGCGGTGGGGGGGGGGGGTCGTTGGTGGTAGTGGAAGCGGATATGATAGCGTCTGGACATATCCATGAATAGGATGGGAATAGAGGGATATGGTCCCCAGAAGGGTAGGGGGTTTTAGTTCAGTTGGGCAGCATGGTCAGTACAGGCTTGGAAGGGCCAAAAGGCCTGTTCCTGTGCTGTAATTTTCTTTGTTCTTTGAATTATTAACCCTGCCAAACCTGGGAGGTAGTGATGTATCCTGCAATCATATCATTTGACAGTGCAGAAGGAGGCTATTCGACGCTGCGAGTCTGCATCGACCACAATCCCAGCCCGGTACAATCCCCATAACCTCACATACTTACCACACTAATCCCTCAAATCTACACGCCTAGGACACTAAGGGGCAATTTAGGATGGCCCATCCTTCTAACCTGCACATCTTTAGACACTAAGGGGCAATTTAGCATGGCCAATCCATGCTAACCTGCACATCTTTGGACACTAAGGGACAATTTAGCATGGCCAATCCATGCTAACCTGCACATCTTTGGACACTAAGGGGCAATTTAGCATGGCCAATCCACCCTAACCCGCACATCTTTGGACACTAAGGGCAATTTAGCATGGCCAATCCATCTAACCTGCACATCTTTGGACACTAAGAGGCAATTTAGCATGGCATCCCCTAACCTTAGGATCTTTGGCTAGGGCAATTTAGCTAACCTGCACATCTTTGGACACTAAGGTTTAGCATGGCAATCCACCTGTCTTTGACACTAAGGGCAATTTAGCATGGACATCCAGCTTGCACATCTTTTGCACTAGGGTTTAGCATGGCCAATCCACCTAACCTGCACATCTTTGGACACTAAGGGCAATTTAGCATGGCCAATCACCTAACCTGCACATCTTTGGACACTAAGCAATTTAGCAAATCCATGCTAACCTGCACATCTTTGGACACTAAGGAATTTAGCATGGCCAATCCACCCTAACCCCGCACATCTTTGGACACTAAGGGCAATTTAGCATGGCCAATCCATCTAACCTGCACATCTTTGGACACTAAGAGGCAATTTTAGCATGGTCAATCCACCTAAACCTGCACATCTTTGGACACTAAGGCAATTTAGCATGGCCAAACCACCTAACCTGCACATCTTTGGACACTAAGAGGCAATTTAGCATGGCGAATCCACCCTAAGCCGCACATCTTTGGACACTAAGGGCAATTTTAGCATGCCAATCCAACCTAACCTGCACATCTTTGGACACTAAGGGCAATTAGCATGGCCCATCCCCTAACCTGCACATCTTTGGACACTAAGAGGCAATTTAGCATGGCCAATCCACCCTACCTGCACATCTTTGGACAATAAGGGCAATTTAGCATGGCCATCCACCCTAACCTGCACATCTTTGGACACTAAGAGGCAAGGTTGTTGGTGGGTTTGTGGTGTTTTGGGGGTTTGTGGTTTGTTTTGGTGGGTTTTGGTTGTTTTGGTGGTTTGTGGAATCCACCCTACCTGCCATCTTGACACTAAGGGCAATTTAGCATGCCATCCCTAACCTCACATCTTGGACATAAGGGATTTAGCATGGCCATCCCCTAACCGCACATCTTGGACACTAAGGCAATTTTTAGCATGGCCAATCCACCCTAACCTGCACATCTTTGGACACTAAGGGCAATTTAGCATGGCCAATCCACCCTAACCTGCACATCTTGGACACTAAGAGGCAATTTAGCATGGCCAATCCAATCCACCTAACCTGCACATCTTTGGACACTAAGGCAATTTAGCATGGCCAATCCACCCTAACCTGCACATCTTGGACACTAAGGGCAATTTAGATGGCCATCACCCTAACCCTGCACAGATCTTTACCTACATTTTGGACACTAAGGGGCAATTTAGCATGGCCAATCCACCCTAACCCGCACATCTTTGGACACTAAGAGGCAATTTAGCATGGCCAATCCATCTAACCTGCGTATCCTTGGGACAATGGGAAGAAACTGGAATACCCGGAGGAGACCCACACAGACATGGGGAGGACATGCAGGCTCAGCACAGACAGTGACCCGAGCCGGGAATCAATCCCGGGTCCCTGGCACTGTGAGGCAGCAGCGCCAACCACCGTGTCAAACATGGAAATTAAAAGGAGCTATAATGAGAGAGAGAGAGGGAAGTGGGAGAGCAATTGCAAGGGATGTAGGAAATCTCCCAGTCTCAATGAATTCAATACTTTCTCCCCATATCAGGACATCAAAGTGAACGCAGAGAATATTAAATCCATCCATTGTCTGGTTTGCAACACAAACCCTCAGGAGCCTAGGTGTAAAGCATGGTGTGCAGTCAGAAGTGAGGGATGGTGGCTTCTGTGAATCTAATATCGAACAAATAGAACCATTTTGATACAGCGAGGGAAGAATTTACTCACAAACCGCCTGCAAGGTGGTTATCCAAAAGATCGATCCCAAGGTTCAGTGCTGGGGCCTCAACTATTTATCATTAACTCAGATGATCAGGAGGAAGGGGCTGAGTGCACGGTGACAAAATTTACTGATGACACGAAGATGAGTGGAAAAGCAAATTGTGTGGGAGAGTGTGGAAAGCCTGCAGAGGGATCTGGATAGATTGAGTGAGTGGGTGAGGACCTGGCAGATGGAGTATAACGTTAGCAAGTGTGAGGTTATCCACTTTGGTAGGAATAATGGTAGGAAGGATTAGTATTTAAATGGAGAAAACCTGCAGCATGTGATGGTGCAGAGGGAACTGGGGGTCCTTGTGCACGAATCGCAAAAACCCAGTCTGCAGGTGCAGCAGGTGATTAAGAAGGCGAATGCAATGTTGGCCTTTATAGCGAGGGGGATAGAACATAAAAGTAAGGAGGTTCTGTTGCAGCTGTATAGGGTACTGGTGAGGCCACAGCTGGAATACTGTGTGCAGTTTTGGTCGCCGCATTCGAGGAAGGATATTTTGGCCTCGGAGGGGGTGCAGAGAAGATTCACTAGGCTGATACCGGAGATGAGGGCGTCGGATTGTGAGGAGAGACTGAATAGGCTAGGTTTGTACTCTTTGGAGTTTAGAAGGCTGAGAGGGGATCTTATAGAGACGTATAAGATAACAAAGGGGATGGATAGGGTAGAGGTTGAGAGACTCTTCCCGCTTCGCAAAGATAAACAGGACTAGAAGGTACAGCCTCAAGATTAGGGAGGGGGAAGCGGTTCAGATCGGAGTTGAAGAGGAAATCCTTCACTCAAAGAGTGGTGAATCTTTGGAATTCTCTGCCTGGTGAGGTGGTGGAAGCTTCCTAGCTGAATATAGTGAAGTCAAGAGTGGATAGGTTTTTGATTGACAAGGGGATTAAGGGTTACAGGGAGAAAGTGGGAAAGTGGTACGGAACCACTACAGATCAGCCATGATCTTATAGAATGGCAGGGCAGGCTCGAGGGGCTGGATGGCCTACTCCTGCTCCTATTTCTTATGTTCTTATCTTCTTAAATCTCGCTCTAAACTGTCCCCATCAAACACTCCCAGGACAGGTACAGCACAGGGTTAGATACAGAGTAAAGCTCCCTCTACACTGTCCCCCCATCAAACACTCCCAGGACAGGTACAGCACGGGGTTAGATACAGAGTAAAGCTCCCTCTACACTGTCCCCCCATCAAACACTCCCAGGACAGGTACAGCACGGGGTTAGATACAGAGTAAAGCTCCCTCTACACTGTCCCCCCATCAAACACTCCCAGGACAGGTACAGCACGGGGTTAGATACAGAGTAAAGCTCCCTCTACACTGTCCCACGTCCCCCCATCAAACACTCCCAGGACAGGTACAGCACGGGGTTAGATACAGAGTAAAGCTCCCTCTACACTGTCCCCCCATCAAACACTCCCAGGACAGGTACAGCACGGGGTTAGATACAGAGTAAAGCTCCCTCTACACTGTCCCCCCATCAAACACTCCCAGGACAGGGACAGCACGGGGTTAGATACAGAGTAAAGCTCCTTCTACACTGTCCCCCCATCTTGACAAAAATGTCGCGTTGAGTTGTTGCGGGTGACGGTGGATGGGAGTTAGATGGGTGAGCTATGTGGTAGAGGGGCTTCATTCTGCTCATTTTTCGGGTTTAGAAACCTATGCCAGTTCTGGGTAATTCCCTATCCACACTGCCTCACACAGCCGCTATCCATGGTCCTGAACTCAGCTTGGATCTACTCTCCCAGTCTATCAAATTCTTGGAACAACAAAGACACAACAAACCTTTCCTTCAAACCCCTCCAGGCAGAATCGGGCCATTTGGCCCATCAGGTCTGCACCTATCCACTGAAAAAGCTCTCTACCCATTCCCCTTTCTGACCTTATAATCCCGCACATTGATCATAGCCAATCCATCTAACCCGCAGATCTTTGGACACTAAGGGACAATTTAGCATGGCCAATCCCCGTAACCTGCACATCTTTGGACACTAAGGGAGAATTTAGCATGGCCAATCCCCCTAACCTACACATCTTTCGGACTGTGGGGCGAAACCAGAGCACCCAACAGAAATGCACACAGACACAGAGAGAACGCACAGACTCCACACAGATAGTGATCTGAGCTGGGAATCGAACCGGGTCCCTGGCGCCGTGAGGCAGCAGCGCCAACCCACAGTGCCGCCCTCGGCAAAGACCAAATGGCGGGGCAGCTGTGAGGGGTCGGATGCCCTCTTCTTTCACCTCTATCTTCTTCTCCATGCCGTGCTCAACCTCTCCTCAAGCACTGGGGGAGAGGGGAAGGTGGGGGGGGGGGAAGAGGGGGAGGTTTGACTTATAGAGGAGATTGACTAATATTTGAGTAGATGGGGCAAGTGCCCACACTCGCATTTCCCCGTTGCCAATGCTGTGTGCTCTTCGCTCTCCTCTGCCCTCATCCTTCCACTAATGTGGAGGGCGGGGAGGGAGGGGAGGTGCATTTCTGCCTCACCTGCACACCAGAAAGGAGCAAAATTCAGTTCTCATGGAGAGAGAGAGATGGCGAGGCTGGGCAAACTCTATCCAGGCGTGGAGGGAATGGGAGCAGGAAGGGGTGAGGGACTGGCTCTTCCCCTCAACTCCCTACCTACTCTCTGCTCGCGTACCCTTTCTCTGGCTCTTTCCCCTCCCTTCTCGCGTCCCACACCTCCCCCCTGCTTGCACACCCCCCTCAGCTTTCTGCCCCCACCCCTGACATCCCATACCTTCCCCCTGCCTGCAATTCCCCCTCGCCCTCCCCCTCCCCTCGTGTCCTGCACCTCCCCCCGCTTGCCTCCTACCTCGCCCTTCCTTCCCCAGCTCGCGCCCACACACCTCCCCCCTGCTCGCTATCCCCCCTCACTCTCTCCCCCCTCATGTTCCACACCTCCAGCCCTGCTCGCATCCTGCTCTCCCCCCACCTCGTGCCATGCACCCCCCCTCGCTTGCCACCCCACCAACCCTCAATCCATTGGCCACTCAAATGCCCAAGAGGTTGCCCACCAGATCCAATCCATGATTCCAGAATGTCGGAAACAATGCCTCGATCCCCATTCTGACTGATTGGGAGAGGAGGGAGGTGGGGAGAAAACTTTTTAAAAAGCTGGAGTGATGTTGGCTGAGTGGGGAATAGAGAGACAGAGACAGACAAACAGACAGACAGACAGAGTGAGAGACAGAGAGTAAGAGAGAGAGAGACAGAGAGAGACAGAGACAGAGAGAGAGAGAGACAGAGAGAGAGAGAGACAGAGAGGAGAGAGACAGAGAGAGAGACAGAGAGAGAGAGAGAGAGAGATAAACAGAGAGAGAAGAAGAGAGAGGGAGGGAGAGACAGAGAGAGAGCAACAGAGAGAGAGAGAGAGAGAAAGAGAGAGAGAGAGAACCAGAGAGAGAGAGGAGGAGATAGAGAGGGAGAGAGAGAGAGACAGAGAGAGACGAGAGGGAGAGAGAGAGACAGAGAGAGAGAAGAGGGAGACAGAGAGAGAGAGAGAGAAGAGACAGAGAGACAGAGAGAGACAGAGACAGAGAGAGAGAGAGAGACAGAGAGGGAGAGAGAGACAGAGAGGGAGAGACACTCAGACAGAGACTGGTGGGGAGTGACGGTAGTTTCGGAGAGTGTTGGGTAGCTAACAGACCTGACAGTTGGGGTGTGTGTGATCCCTGGGGACTGTTCCCACCTCTGCACACCAGGCAAGTGTGTATATACCCAGAAATATGCCACACATCCATACAGAGAGCAGCATTATTTACTGTAACTAGCTCACATCTGTATGTAATCCGTATCTGTATTCAAATCACATTTCTATCTAATTCACATCTGTATACAATTCACATTGCTATCTCATTCACATCTGTATCTATTTCACGTCTGTCTCTAATTCCCATCTGTATACAAATCACATCTTTATCTAATTCACATGTGTATCTATTTCACATCTGTATCTAATTCACATCTGCATACAAATCACATCTCTATTATTCACATCTATGACTAATTCACATCTGTATCTAATTCACATCTGTATCTGATTCACATCTGTATCTCAGTCACATCTGATACAAATCTCATCTCTATCTCATTCACATCTCTAGGCCACATCTGTATCTAGTCCACATTGGTATCCAAGTCACATCTATCTCTAATTCACATCTTTATCTAGACCATATCTATATCTAGTCCACGTCTGTATCTAAGCCACATCTGTATTTAGCTCACACCAGTATCCAAATCACATCTCTATCTAATTCACATCTGTATACAAATCACATCTCTATATAATTCACATCTGTATTTATTTCATATCTGTATCTAATTTACATCTCTATCTCCTTCACATCTGTATACAAATCATATCTTCATTTAGTTCACATCTGTATCTAGTCCACATCTGTATCTAAGTCACATCTATATGTAACTCACTCCTGTATCTAGTCCACACCTGTAATTTGCATCTATATTTAATTCACATCTGTATACAAATCTCATCTCTATCTCATTCACATCTCTTGACCACATCTGTATCTCGTCCATATCCGTATCTAAGTCATATTTGTATTTAGCTCATATCTGTATACAAATCACATATCTATCTCATCCACACCTGTATCTAATTTACATCTGTATCTAATTCTCATCTGTATGTAATTCACATCTGTATACAAATCACATCTCTATCTAATTCACATCTGTAACTAGACCACATCTGTATCTAGTCCACATCCGTATCTAAGTCATATGTGTATTTAGCTCACATCTGTATCCAAATCACATCTGTATATAATTCACATCTGTACTTAATTCGCATCTGTATTTAGCCCACATATGCATGCAACTCACACCTGTATCAAGTCCACGTCTGTAATTTGCATCTGTATTTAATTCACATCTGTATATCATCCACATCTGTGTATAATTCACATCTTGGTCCAGTCTACATCTGTATGTAACTCACACCTTACCTAACTCATTTGTATCAAGTTCACATTTATATCTAGCTCACAAATGGAACTAATTTACATTTGTATCTCATCCACATCAGTCTAACTGCATTTAAGCCACACTTGCATTCAATTTCTGAATTGAGCTCACATCTGTATTTAGCTCACATCTGTATCTAACTGACATCTGTATCTAACTCACGTCCATATCAAGCATCTGCGTCCAATTTGCCTCTGTAGGTAACTCACATCTGTATCTGGTCAATGAGGATCAACTGCAGTCTCTTCTGGGACAGGGATGACCTGAACTAGAGGGTAACTAAACATCCTGACAGGGGGGTTTGCTAGAACCACTCGGGAAGGTTAAACTGGTTTGGCAGGATGAGGAAAGGATGGGACCCAAAGCAGTAGGGAGACAGAGGAGAAGTGTGAGGGACAGCACAGAAGTTAAAGAGAACACATTAAGTAGTAAAGGCAAGTGTCAGTAATCCTAGTACCAGACAGAAGTAAGGCAGAGAGCAAGGGAATTCCGGATTAAGCTGCATTTATTTCAATGAAGAGGCCTGACGGGTGAGGCAAATGGATTCAGGGCACAGATGGGACGAGATATTATAGCAATTCATGAAATATGGCTAAGAAAGGGGCAGGGCCATAGAAGACATTCTTTCTGGTTGTATCATAGCTTGGTATGGGCTCCTGCTCTGCCCAAGACCTCAAAGGATCATGAATGTAGCCCAATCCATCATGCAAACTAGCCTCCCATCCATTGACACTTCCTGCTGCCTCGGGGAAAAGAAGCCGGCATAGTCAAGGACCCTCCCCATGCACCCCGCACATTCTCTCTTCCACCTTCTTCCATCGGGAAAAAGGTACAAAAGCTGGAAGTCATGTACCAATTGACTTGCAATTAACACCAAGATTGATGGCGTAGTGGACAGTGAAGAAAGTTATCTCCAATTGCAACGGGATCTTGATCAGTTGGGCCAGTGGGCTGACAAATGGCAGATGCAGTTTAATTTAGACAAATGCGAGGTGATGCATTTTGGTCGATTGAACCAGGGCAGGACTTACACAGTTAATGGTCAGGGACAGTTACAAAACAAAGAGATCTAGGATCCTTGAAAGTGGAGTCACAGGTGGACAGAGTGGCGAAGAAGGCATTCGGCATGCTTGGTTTCATTGGTCAAAACATTGAATACAGGAGTTGGGAAAATCGGAAGGGCTATTAGAAACTCTATTTGCAGAAGAATCCCAAACAGGAGTTGGGGATGTCTTGTTGAAGTTGTACAAGACATTGGTAAGGCCACACTTGGAATACTGTGTGCAGTTCTGGTCACCCTATTATAGAAAGGATATTGTTAAACTAGAAAGAATGCAGAAAAGATTTACTAGGATGTTACTGGGACTTTTGAGTTATGAGGAGAGGCTGAATAGACTGGGACATTTTTCTGTGGAGCGTAGAGGGGTGATCTTATAGAGGTCTATAAAATAATAAGGGGCACAGATCAGCGAGATAGTCAATATCTTTCCCCCAAAGGTAGGGGAATCTAAAACTAGAGGGCGTAGGTTTAATGTGAGAGGGAAGAGATACGAGAGGGTCCAATTTTTTCACACAGGGAGTGGGAAACATAGAAGATGGGAGCAGGAGGAGGCCATTCAGCCCTTCGAACCTTCACTGCCATTCATCATTATTATGGCTGATCTTCCAACTCAATAGCCTCATCCTGCTTTTTCCCCTTTGATCCCAAGTGCTATATCCAGCTGTCTCTTGAATATATTCAACGTTTTGGCATCAATTCCTTCCTGTGGGAATGAATTCCACTGGGTGAAGAAATGTCTGCTCGCCTCTGTCCCAAATGGTCTATCCCCCCAATCCTCAGACTGCGACCCCCCCCCCCCCCCCCAGTTCTGGACTCCCAGCCCCACCATCGGGAACATTCTCCCTGTCTTGTCCTGTTAGAATTTTATAAATCTCTCTGTATCCCCCTCCCTCGTGCATCTGAACTCCAGCGGGTCTGGAACGAGCTGTCAGGGGCAAAAGGTAGAGGCGGATACAATTTTGTCTTTTAAAAAGCATTTCGATGGAGTGAAATAGAGGGATATGGGTAGACAGTTACAATGGGTAAGATGGGTATGGAGGGACATGGGCCAAACGCAGGCAATTGGGACTAGCTTAGGGGTTTGAGAAAAAAGGCGGCATGCGTAAGTTGGGCCGAAGGGCCTGTTTCCGTGCTGCAAACCTCTCGTCCACACCGATCAGTAGCCCACATCTGTACCCAATTCATACCTGTATCTGGCCTACATCTGTATTAAACTCACATCTGTATCTACCTCACATCTGCATTGTTACATTGCTTGTCGTTGAAGTCAGGTTCAGGAATGAAACCTCTGTGACGGGTCTGTGTTTTTTTTAAACTCGGGGGGAAGGTTACTTGAACAACAAATCTGTTCGAGTCTGCTGACAAACTTCTGACACAAAGGATAAAATATTTATTAATACAAGAAAGCTTGGCAGTGTCAGTCACACTAGGCAAAAAGATAGGCAAGATCTCAACATAGATATCACACAAAGATTCAAATTCCTGCAATCCCTTTACCCCAGCAATATCCTTACACGCATGCAAACCAGTGAAGAGTTACTATAAGCTCAACACAAAGGCTCCTTCTTTCCGAACTGCCACAGTTGTAGGCATGTTTCTTCCCCTGGTAAATTCCTGAACATTCACTTTATGTTTCTCATTGTAAATTGTGCGTGCAAACAGACCGAGAAAAGGTGCAAAAGGTTTCAGAGATAGTCCAGACACCCAAACACCAAGGTTCATTGGGGGAAAAAAATGTAAAAGAAGCTGAAACTGTATTGCTTATGGATAAAACTAAACTGCAAATGATACAGCGCGCACAGCAACATCGATCCCATACTTGTCACTGGTCTACATTTCACCCAGATCACATCTTCATATAATCCACATCTGTATCCAATCCATAGCTATGTCCAACCCACATTTGTATCCAATCTACATCTGTATCTGACCCACATCTGTATCCAATCCACACCTATAACCAACCCACATCTGTATCCGATCCACACCTGTATCCAATCCACACCTGTATCCAATCCACATCTGTATCTGACCCACATCTGTATCCAATCCACACCTATAACCAACCCACATCTGTATCTGACCCACATCTGTATCCAATCCACACCTATAACCAACCCACATCTGTATCTGACCCACATCTGTATCCAATCCACACCTATAACCAACCCACATTTGTATCCAATCTACATCTGTATCCAATCCTCACCTGTATCCAACCCACACCTGTATCCAATCCACATCTGTATCTGACCCACATCTGTATCCAATCCACACCTATAACCAACCCACATCTGTATCCGATCCACACCTGTATCCAATCCACATCTGTACATAGTCCACATCTGCATCCAATACACATCTGTATCCAATTTGCACCTTTACACAGACTGCATCTGCATCCAGTCCACATCTGGATAGATGTGCCACCCCCTGACAGCGGTGGCCCCTACAGAGAGTCCAGACCAGTCTACCAACACCGTACGGCCACACCAGTGCGTAGGAACCATGGTGGGCACTCCACATCTGTACCCGGCCCTCGCCTGCAGAAAAGCTACAGCTGTGGAAGGGCCACCTAAACTATCTGAGGCCTTTTCCTCAGGTCACGGAGGGGAACAAACTTTGACTTCCAACTGCACAGCATGGGAGGGGGGTGGGGGGGGGGAGGGTAGGGAATGGGTGAAGGGGGAATGCAGAGTACTTGCAGACAGAGGTTCAGTTCAAGACACCAGAACACAGCTCTAACACTCCGCCAGAACTCCTGGAATTAACCCAAAACGAACGGAGTCGGCAGCCAGCTCAGTTAACCCCTGGGTGTGCCAGACCGTAAGATACAGGAGCAGAATGAGGCCATTCAGCTCACCGAGTCTTCTGGCTGATAAATTTCTCAACCCCCCATTCTCCCGTCTTTTTCCCGTAACCCTTTGACCCCTTCACCAATTGGGACCCTATCTATCTCTGTCTCCAATACACTCAGTGACCCGGCCTCCTCTGTGGCAACAAATTCCACAGATTCACCCCCCCCCACCCTCTGGCGAAAGAAATCCCTCTCCATCTTGGTTCTAGAGGGTCGTCCCTTAACTCTGAAGCCAGGCCCTTGGATCCCAGTCTCTCCGACGCATGGGAATATCTTTCCCGTGTCTGCTCTATCCAGAGCCTTTCTGTATTCTGGAAGTTTGAATGAGATTCCCCTCCCTCATCCTTCTAAACTCCATCGAGTACAGACCCAGAATTCTCAAACACTTCTCATACGTCAAGCCTTTCATTCCCGGGATCATTCTGGTGAACCTCCTCTCAACCATAACTTGCCCTTATTAATCAGGAACCTATCTATCTCTGTCTTAAAGGCACTCAATGACCTGGCCTCCTCTGCGGCAAAGATTCCCCACTCTCTGGCTGAAGAAATTCCTCCTCATCTCTGTTTTAAAGATTGTCCCTTTAGCCTGAAGTTGTGGTTCAAGTTTTTCCTACTAGTGGAAACATCTTCTCCGTGTCCACTCTATCCAGGGCCTCGCAGTATCCTGTAAGTTTCAATAAGATCCCCCCTCATCCTTCTAAACTCCAAACGAGCACAGACCCAGAATCCTCAACCTGTTCCTCACACGACAAGCTCTTCATTCCAGGGATCATTCTGGTGAACCTCCTCTGGACCCTTTCCAGCACATCCTTCCTTAGATACAGGGCCCAGAACTGCTCACAATACTCCAAATGGGGGTCTGACCAGAGCCTGATATGGAAGTACATCCCTGCTCTTGTATTCCTGCCCTCTCAACATGAAGGCTAACACTGCACTTGCCTTCCAAGACACCAACGCAACCCCCAAGTTAAGCTGAGAACAGAATTGAGGAGGAACTTCTTCACTCAAAGGTTGGTGAATCTCTGGAATTCTCTGCCCGTTGAAGTGGTGGGAGGCCAGCTCACTTAATGTAGTGAAGTCACAGGTAGATAGATTTCTGATAGAGAAGGGAACTAAAGGAGAAAGCGGGGAAAGTGGAACTGATCCACTTCAGATCAGCCATGATCTTATTGAATGGCGGGGCAGGCAAGATGGCCCTACTCCTGCTCCTAGTTCTCAAGTTGGAGAATCGTGCACTAAATTGTCCGCAACGTGGCAAATTCCGCCTCCTGTCCAAAGAGTCACCGGAGGCCGTATCCTCATATCCCCGGTCTCTCCGACCAACGAGAACATCTCCAAACCAACACACATGGCCGCGGATCTCGGGATCGAATTTGCTGGACCGCAGTTGTGGGGGGGGGGTTTGGGGGGGGGGGGGGGGGGGGAAGAGGGGGAAGGCACTTACGATTTGCAGCTGCAGGTAGTCCCCAAGCCCCGAGGCGCTGTCCACTCGCACCAGGATGGCCTCCTTCTGCTGCGTGCTGAATCCCACGGCCAGCCGGTCGGCCCGTGTACTGGGACGGTCATTCGCAGGCCACGTGTAGGTGATGAGGGCCCCACCGCGGCCAAAGATGTACGTCGTACCAGCTGCGGAGACAACAAAAGGACAAGGTGGGACGGGGGTTGCTTCACACCACACTGCGATCAACAAGACGCACACACCACAAAAAAATCCCACTCGGTATCTAACCCCGTCCTGGGATGGGGAACAGTGTAGAGGGAGTTTTACTCTGTATCTAACCCCGTGCTGTACCTGTCCTGAGAGTGTTTCATGGGGGGGACAGTGTAGAGGGAGCTTTACTCTATATCTAACTCCATGCTGTACCTGTCCTGGGAGTGTCTGATGGGGGGGACAGTGTAGAGGGAGCTTTACTCTGTATCTAACCACGTGCTGTACCTGTCCTGGGAGTGTTTGTTGGGGGGACAGTGTAGAGGGAGCTTTACTCTGTATCTAACCCCGTGCTGTATCTATCCTGGGAGTGTTTGATGGGGGAACAGTGTAGAGGGAGCTTTACTCTGTATCTAACCCTGTGCTGTACCTGTCCTGAGAGTGTTTGATGGGGGGGACAGTGTAGAGGGAACTTTACTCTGTATCTAACCCCGTGCTGTACCTGTCCTGTGTGTGTGTGTGTGTGTGTGTGTGTGTGTCTGTGTCTGTGTGTCTGTGTGTGTGTGTGTGTGTCGCAATCACACTGGTGGTATTCCATGAGACAATGAGGCCACGGGAGTGGAGAGAGTGCGAGGGGAGTATCCATGGAAAGGAATTGAGATCCGGGAGGGGATGCGGCGGAGGGTTGGGGGCGTGGCTGGTGAAGGCACAATTAGAATGAGTAGGGTCTCTGTCTTTGGGTGCCAGGTCTACACTGTGGAGGGGCACTCGTTAACGAGCTAGTGGAAGGAAGTGGGTTATAGAGATCAAATCTGCCCCTTTCACACTTTCTGAAGAACCATGTAGCTCAGTGCTGGTCACTCACTGAGAACTCAGTGACTCAATCAAAGAGTGTACTTCGGGATACAATGAAAAGTATTGTTTCTTGCGTGCCAAACAAAGCATACCATTCTTGGAGAAGGAAAGGAGAGGGTGCAGAATGTAATGTTACAGTCACATTTAGGGTGTAGAGAAAAATCAACTTAATATTTGATTTGATTTAAGAGTGCTGCTAAATTGTCCTTTAGTGTCCAAAGATGTGCAGGTTAGGTGGATTGGCCATGCTAAATTGCCCCTTAGTGTCCAAAGATGTGCAGGTTAGGGTGGATTGGCCAAGCTAAATTGTCCCTTAGTGTCCAAAGATGTGCAGGTTAGGTGGATTGGCCATGCTAAATTGCCCCTTAGTGTCCAAAGATGTGAAGGTTAGGGTGGATTGGCCATGCTAAATTGTTCCTTAGTGTCCAAAGATGTGCAGGTTAGGTGGATTGGCCATGCTAAATTGTCCCTTAGTGTCCAAAGATGTGTAGGTTAGGTGGATTGGCCATGCTAAATTGCTCCTTCGTGTCCAAAGGTGGGCATGTTAGGTGCGAAATCGGTCGGATTGGGGTAGATGAGAAGCTCTGTCGGAGACTCGGTGCAGGCTCGTTGGGCCGAATGGCCTCCTTCTGCACTGTTGGGATTCCGTGACGGTATTCTGCGAACTTTCACATCTCTGGCATTACGTTAGGGGGGGAGGGTCATTGATGAAGGGATGATTGGGCCTCAGGCTCTGTACGATGTGAAAAGAGAGATAGGGAGAGAACGTCAGAGCTTAAATCCCGGCCTACGGAGAGAATGGGCCTGTTTGATGTGTGTTGCTGCACTCCCACACAATTTAACCTGTGGGTTTTGAAGCAGGGATCAGGAAAAACACACGGGGAAACTGAGGCGGCCCACAATATGGGGATTGCAACATCTTCATGTGGGTGAGCGTGGGCAGTTGGCGTGTGCTAATTGACGTCTAACGGGCACAGAAATTCCTGTCTCTCCACAGGGGCAATCAAGACTCCTTCCCGACTGACTCAGAAGTCAGAGAGTTAAGATCGAAAACACCCCCAGTGCGGACTGTAACAAGCTGAATAAATCTCCTCCCTGCTATCTCCAGCCTGTGGGAGAGGGTTGCCGAGGCGACTCAGGCCCAGCGAGCTGTGAAGGCTGGCTGAGCACCGCGTGCAAAAAGTAGGCCTCAGATCTTCCACCACCACCCACCCACCTCTCCCTCACCCTACCCAGTGGGGGAAAACACGGAGGAGTTTTTGTGAAGACAATCAATAGTTTAGTAGCTAATATATCATTCTGCCCATCACCTTGCTGGTTTGATGTGCAATCTTAACGTAAGACTATCAATCCAGAAATTCTTTGAAACCCTACAGTGCAAAAGGAGGCCACTTGGCCTATCAAGTTTGCAGCAACCACACAAGTGCTACCTACGTAATCCCACATATTTACCCTGCTGATTTCCCCCTTAAACTAACTGTCAATATAGCATGGCCAATCCACCTAACCTGCACATCTTTGGACACTAAGGGACAATTTAGCATGGCCAATCCACCTAACCTGCACATCTTTGGACACTAAGGGACAATTTAAGCATGGCCAATCCACCCTAACCTGCACACTTGGACACTAAGGGACAATTTAGCAAGGCCAATCCACCTAACCTGCACATCTTTGGACACTAAGGGACATTTAGCATGGCCAATCCACCCTAACCTACACATCTTTGGACACTAAGGGACAATTTAGCATGGCCCATCCACCCTAACCTGCACATCTTTGGACACTAAGGGACAATTTAGCAAGGCCAATCCACCTAACCTGCACATCTTTGGACACTAAGGGACAATTTAGCATGGCCAATCCACCCTAACCTACACATCTTTGGACACTAAGGGACAATTTAGCATGGCCAATCCACCCAACCTACACATCTTTGGACACTAAGGGGCAATTTAGCATGGTCAATCCACCCAACCTGCACATCTTTGGACACTAAGGGACAATTTAGCATGGCCAATCCACCTAACCTGCCCACCTTTGGATACCAAGGGGAAATTTAGCATGGCCAATCCACCCTAACCCGCACATCTTTGACACTAAGGGACAATTTAGCATGGCCAATCCACCTAACCTGCCCACCTTAGGATACCAAGGGGAAATTTAGCATGGCCAATCCACCTAACCTGCCCACCTTTGGATACCAAGGGGAAATTTAGCATGGCCAATCCATCTAACTCGCACATCTTTGACACGAAGGGAAAATTTAGCATGCCCAATCCATCTAACCCACAGATCTTTGGACACTAAGAGACAATTTAGCGTGGCCAATCCACCTAACCTGCACATCTTTGGACACTGAGGGGCAATTTAGCAAGGCCAATCCAGCCAATCTTCAATTAGATGTTCGCTGATGATTGCATAATCTTCAGCACCATTCACCATTCCTCAAATACTGAAACAGTCCATGTCCAAATGCAGCAAGACCTGGACAATATCTAGCACTGGGCTAACAAGCGGTAGTAACATTTGCGCCATGCTCAGCAACGACCATCTCTAAGAAGAGAGAATCTAACCATCTCCCCCTTGATGTTTAATGGGATTACCATCGCTGAATCCCCTCCCCCATTATCAACATCCTGGGGGTTACCATTGACCAGGAACTGAACTGGACCCAACCAGATGAACACTGTGGCCTCCAGAGCAGATCAGAGGCTGGGAATACTGCGGAGAGTAACTCACCTCCTGACTGCCCCCCTCAAAGCCTGTCCACTGGGAATCCTGCAGAGAGTAACTCACCTCCTGACTCCCCCCCAAATCCTGTCCACCATCTACAAGGACACAAGTCAGGAGTGTGATGGAATACTCTCCACTTGCCTGGATGGGTGCGGCTCCCAAGCTTCCCAAGGGAGAAGCTCGACACCATCCAGGACAAAGCAGCCCCGCTCAATCAACACGCTAACCACAAATACTCACTCCCTCCACCACCGAAGCACAGTGACAGCAGTGTGTACCATCCACAAGTTGCACTGCAGCGACTCGCCAAGGCTCCTTCCACAGCACCTTCCAAACCCACCACCTCTACCACCTAGAAGGACAAGGGGTCTCAGAGGTTAAAGTTCCTTTCCACAAGATGGCACCTTTGACCCATCACAAAACTCCCTTAGTCCTGGATTCACTGCACCCAGGACAGATACAGCACGGGGTTAGATACAGAGTAAAGCTCCCTCTACACTGTCCCCCCATCAAACACTCCCAGGACAGGTACAGCACGGGGTTAGATACAGAGTAAAGCTCCCTCTACACTGTCCCCTCATCAAACACTCCCAGGACAGGTACAGCACGGGGTTAGATACAGAGCAAAGCTCCCTCTACACTGTCCCCTCATCAAACACTCCCAGGACAGGTACAGCACGGGGTTAGATACAGAGTAAAGCTCCCTTTACACTGTCCCCCATCAAACACTCCCAGGACAAGTACAGCACAGGGTTAGATACAGAGTAAAGTTCCCTCTACACTGTCCCCATCAAACACTCCCAGGACAGGTACAGCACAGGGTTAGTTACAGAGTAAAGTTCCCTCTACACTGTCCCCCATCAAACACTCCCAGGACAGGTACAGCACGGGGTTAGATACAGAGTAAAGCTCCCTCTACACTGTCCCTCATCAAACACTCCCAGGACAGGTACAGCACGGGGTTAGATACAGAGTAAAGCTCCCTCTAACACTCTTTCTTGAAACACTCCCTCTTCCCCGTTGCCATCCGTATTTGTTGTTTAGATTACCCTCTGACCTTTGCACTGGTAACCAGGCCCAATTTGCGCTTGGCACATTTTCCATCTGGGATATCGCGGAATAGAGTTGGTTTTATTATCACCTGCATGATAAGAACCTGGGCCCTTTTTTTTGTGCAAAAATGAATAGCGAGGATAATTAAGCTCTTCCTAACTGCCTTTGCTTAGACACTAACCCACAGGCACTCAGGCTAAGGTAGCAGTTAAGTACTCTCCCCACTCTTGATAGTCATTTAAATAGAATTTAAATTCAATAAAAGCAGATCTAATTCTTAATCAGAACTGCTCCATTGTGAAGGGGAAATTTAATTCACTTATTTAATAACACGCGGTCTCGAGTCCGTGCCCTGACAATGCATAGCTTCAATTGGAAGAATTATTTCCTTTTGTTGGGCCCAAGTTGGTTGGCGGAGCTCCTCGACGGAGTGTTAGAGCAGGGAGGCGGTTAAGGAGAAAAGTGTGCCTTCTCTCCTCCGCATGCACCCTCCCGTTCCCTCCTCTCACCAATCCCTGAAAGGTGGGCAGCGGCACAGAGTGAAGGGAGAGGGCCTTTTTGGGGGCCTGTTCTTATTTTTCCGCCCCGCCTTCTTTTCTTTTGCCCCCTTCCGCCCGTACATTGAAGTCCCCGTGGAGGGAGGACGTGCGTTTGCTCGCGATTCCTGGGCCCAGCGGTCAAGTCTAGCAATAAGGCCTCAGGGTTGCTACGGGTCACTGGGCCTAGCGATTAGGCCTCAGGGTTGCTTGTGATCACTGGGCCTAGCAATTAGGCCTCAGGGTTGCTATGGGTAACTGGGCCTAGTGATTAGGCCTCAGGGTTGTGAGGGATCACTGGGCCTAGCGATAAGGCCTCAGGGTTGCTCTGGGTAACTGGGACTAGCGATTAGGCCTCAGGGCTGCTAGTGATCACTGGGCCTAGTGATAAGGCCTCAGGGTTGCTATGGGTAACTGGGCCTAGCGATAAGGCCTCAGGGTTGTGAGGGATCACTGGGTCTAGTGGCTACGCCAAGCGATCCGGCGTCAGAGTCGCCAAGATTTCCTAGGTCTAAAGGTCAGGCCTGGCAATAAGATGTAAAGGTTACTAGGGATTACTGGGCCTAGCAATTAGGCCTCAGGGTTGGTAGGGGTCACTCGGCCTAGTGATTAGGGCGCAGAGTTGCTAGGGATGAATTGGATCTAGCGATCGGGCTTGGCGATTAGGCCTCAGGGTAGAAAAGGATTCCAGGGCCCAGCGACCAGGCTTAGCAATAAGACCTTAGGTTTGCTAGGCATCACTGGGCCTAGCGATTAGGCCTCAGGGTTGCCAGGATGACAGTGCCTAGTGATCGGGTTTGGCAATTAGGCCTCGGGGTTGCTCGGGATTCCAGGGCCCAGTGACCAGGCCTAGCGATAAGGCCTCAGGTTTGCTTGGGATGACTGGGCCCAGCAATCAGGCATGGCAATTAGGCCTTGGGGTTGCTAGGGATTCCAAAGCCTAGCAACAAGACTTGGTGATTAAGCCTCAGGGTTGCGAAGGGTTCCTGGCCCATCTACCTAACCTACACATCTTTGGACACTAAGGGGCAATTTAGCATGGCCAATCCACCTAACCTGCACATCTTTGGACACTAAGGGGCAATTTAGCATGGCCAATCCACCTAACCTGCACATCTTTGGACATTAAGGGACAATTTAGCACGGCCAATCCACCTAACCTGCACCTCTTTGGACTGTGGGAGGAAACCTGAGCACCCAGAGGAAACCCACGCAGACACGGGGAGAACACGCAAACTCCACACAGATAGTGACCCGAGGCCAGAATTGAACCCGGGTCCCTGGCACTGTGAGGCAGCGGCGCTGATCCACTGTGCCACCACGTCCTCCTTACCCAGTCTTGCCTCTATTTGACTCCAAAACTGCCCCTCCAACCTCCAAACACACACAGTAACGTTATCACCTCTTAACTTATCTCCCACCATGCGAAATGGGTCGGTGCGAAACCTCTGAGTTTGAGGAGGCAGTTACAGATGGGCAATAAATGCTCGGGTTTTTTTTTCCAGAGATATCCTCTTCCCGTGGGGTAAAAAATGGGAGGAAAGTTCAGGCATTGGGAATGTTTGGGTGGGATTCTCACAGTCTACGTTCCGGGATCACAAGAGAAATACAATGAGTTCAATTTGGGATGTCTTGAATAAAGAACAAACAAAATTACAGCACAGGAACAGACCCTTCAGCCCTCCATGCTGCCCCCTCTGGACTAAATCCCCCTACCCTTCCCAAGGACCATATCCCTCTATTCCCATCCTATTCGCGGATTTGTCAAAACGCCCCTTAAAACTCATTATCATATCCGCTTCCACTCCCTCCCCCGGCAGCGAGTTCCACTACCCTCTGTGTAAAAAATCTGCCTCGTGCATCTACTTTAAATCTTGCCCCTTAGACCTGTGCCCCCCTACTAATTGACTCTTCCCCCCTGGGGGAAAAAGCTTCTGACTATTCACTCTGTTCATCATAATAGAACATAGAACATAGAACATTGCAGCGCAGAACAGGCCCTTCAGCCTTCGATGTTGCGCCGACCAATTAGGAAAAAAGCAATGACCCTCCAAACTAAACCATTCCCTTTTCATCCATAAACTTATCAACTAACCTCTTAAACGCCACCAAACTTGGCGCATCTACAACTGCCGCAGGCAGGGCGTTCCATACCCTTACCACCCTCTGGGTAAAGACCCTACCTCTGATATCCATCCTATAACTTTCACCCCTTAATTTAAAGCTGTGTCCCCTCATGCTAGCTTTCTCCATCCTAGGAAAAAGGCTATCACTGTCCACCCTATCTAAACCTCTAATCATCTTCTATGTTTCAATAAGGTCTCCTCTTAGCCGCCTTCTTTCTAACGAAAACAACCTCAAATCCCTCGGCCTCTCTTCATAAGACCTGCCCTCCATACCAGGCAACATCCTGGTAAACCTCCTCTGTACCCTCTCCAATGCCTCCACATCTTTCTTATAATGCGGGGACCAGAACTGCACACAATACTCCAAGTGCGGCCGCACTAGAGTTTTGTACAGTTGCAACATGACGTTGCAGCTCTGAAATTCAATCCCCCTACCAATAAAAGCTAAGACTCCGTATGCCTTCTTAACAACCTTATCGACTTGACTGCCTACTTTCAGGGATCTATGCACAAATACACCAAGATCCCTCTGTTCATCAACACTATTCAGAATCCTACCATTAGCCCTATACTCTACACATTTATTATTCCTGCCAAAGTGCATTACCTCACACTTTTCCACATTAAACTCCATTTGCCACCTCTCAGCCCAGCTCTGCAACTTGTCCAAGTCTCTCTGCAAACTATAACACCCCTCTTCACTATCTACCACTCCACCGACTTTAGTGTCATAGTCTTGTGGATTTCTATCAGGGTCTCCCCCTCAACCTCCAGTGAGAACAAACCAAGTTTCTCCAACCTCTCCTTGTGGCGAATGCCCTCCAGACCAGGGCAACATCCTGGTAAATCTTTTCTGTAACCCTCTCCAAAGCCTCCATATCCTTCTGGTGACCAGAATCAAACACTATATTCCAAGTGCAGCCTAACTGAGGTTCAGTAAAGCTTGAGGCACGATAGCACAGTGGGTTAGCACTGCTGCCTCACCAGGGACCCGGGTTCGATTCCCGGCTCGGGTCACTGTCTGCGCGGAGTCTGCACGTTCTTCCCGTGTCGGCGTGGGTTTCCTCCGAGTGCTCCGGTTTCCTCCCACAGTCCAAAGACGAACGGAAACAGGCATTCGGCCCAACTTGTCCATGCTAGCCAACTTATCCCGAAGGTAGTCCCAATTGCCTGCATTTGGCCCACATCTCTCTGTATCCATGTTACTCATGTGACTTCCCAAATCCTTTTTAAAAGACAAAATTGTACTACTACTACTACTACTGCCTCTGGCAGCTCGTTCCAGACACTCAGCACCGTCTGGGTGAGAGTTTCCCCTCTGGATACTTTTGTATCTGTCCCCGCTCCATCTGCATTGCCAGTTTCAGTGTGATCTGTGTAACAGTACACCCAGATTCCTCTACCTATCAACACTCTGTGCACCCAGATCCCTCTGCCTGTCAACACTCTGTGCACCCAGATCCCTCTGCCTATCAACAGTGTTCAATGGACTTCAACGCAGATAAATGTGTAGTGGTCCATTTTGGCAGGAATAATGGGATGAAGGAGTACAATATAGGAGTCTTAGCTGTGTTGTAGAGCAGAAGGATCTCAGGGTCTGGGTCCATAGGACTCTTAAATCGGCCTCGCAGGTGGAGGAAGTGGTCAAGAAGGCGTACGGTGTACTGGCCTTCATTAATCGAGAAATAGAGTTTAGGAGTCAGGAGGTAATGATGCAGCTCTATAAGACTCTTGTCAGACCTCAGTTGGAGTATTGTGCGCCGTTCTGGTCGCCTCATTATAGGAAGGATGTAGAGGCTATTGAGAGAGTTCAGAGGAGATTTACAAGGATGCTGCCTGGATTGGGAGGCAGGCCTTATGAAGATAGGTTGAGGGAGCTGGGACTCTTCTCCCTGTAGAGACGTAGGTTGAGAGGCGACCTGATAGAGGTTTATAAAATGTTGAGAGGAATAGATAGGGTGGGCTCTCAGAGACTATTTCCCCGAGCTGAAATGGTCACTACGAGAGGACACAGATTTAAGGTGCAGGGAAACAAATACAAAGGAGATGTCAGGGGTAGGTTTTTCACTCAGAGGGTGGTGAGTGAATGGAACCGACTGCCATCGGAGGTTGTTGAGGCAAACTCACTGGGGTCTTTTAAGAGACTTCTGGTTGAGTATATGGAAAAGAATAGGATAGGGGGTTATAGATAGGTCTGTGGATCGGTAGATGTGATCGGCGCAACTCGTGGCCGAAGGGCCTGTTTGTGCTGTATTGTTCTATGTTCTATGTCTGTATACTCCAGATCCCTCTGCCTTTCAACACTCTGTGCACCCAGATCCCTCTCCTATCAACACTCTGTGCACCCAGATCCCTCTGCCTGTCAACACTCTACGCACCCAGATCCCTCTGTCTATCAACACTTTGTACATCCAGATCCCTCTGCTTATCAACACTCTGTACAATCAGATCACTCAGCCTATCAACACACTGTACACCCAGATCCCTCTGCCTATCAACACTCTTTATACCCAGATCCCTCTGCCTATCAACACACTGTACACCCAGATCCCTCTGCCTATCAACACTCTGTATACCCAGATCCCTCTGCCTATCAACATTCTGTACACTCGGGTCCCTCTGCCTATTAATACTCTGTGCACCCAGATCCCTCTGCCTATCAACACTCTGTACATTCAGATCGCTCAGCCTACCAACACTCTGTACACCCAGATCCCTCTGCCTAGCAACATTCTGTACACCCAGATCCCTCTGCCTATCAACACTCTTTATACCCAGATCCCTCTGCCTATCAACACACTGTACACCCAGATCCCTCTGCCTATCAACACTCTGTACATCCAGATCGCTCAGCCTATCAACACTCTGTACACCCAGATCCCTCTGCCTATCAACACTCTGTACACCCAGATCCCTCTGCCTATCAACACTCTGTACATCCAGATCGCTCAGCCTATCAACACTCTGTACACCCAGATCCCTCTGCCTATCAACACTCTGTACACCCAGATCCCTCTGCCTATCAAAACTCCGAAGGCCAGAATGATAACATGGAAACGCGCCCCTTATTTTTTTCAAACCCTTCTCGCAATTGCCTTGGGTGGAGTTCTAATCTTGACTTTGCTCTGACGAAAGACTTTTCTCAATCCCACGCAGCCAATCTCAGAGAGATACAGTTATCCCTGCACACTTGTGCAAATTTGCCAGCAATACATCACTATTGATCTCCCAGAACCTATCATAATCTTGATAAACTGCTCCAGATACCACTTAACTTTCCCTTTCTCTCAGCAATAAAGTGGCTTCACTCTCCCTTATCTTTTCATTCAGCCCTGGGACATGGGCGTTTATTGCCCATCCCTAGTTGCCCCTTGGAGGGGCAGTTGAGACTCAACCGCATTGCTGTGGTTCTGGAGTCACATGTCGGCCAGACCGGGGTAAGGAGGGTAGATTTCCTCCCCTAAAGGGAACCGGATGGGTTTTTTCCCCACGATGGGTCATCAGTAGATTCTTAATCCCAATTTTTTTTATTGAATTCAAATTCCACCCATGGCGGGATTCGAACCCGGGTCCCTCAGAACATTTCTGAATTCCTGGGTTAATTGCCCAGGGAGGTTCCCCCCTCCCCCACCAACGCCAGCATATTGAGAAGCGAATGCCTCACAGAGCCAGGGGTCCTAGCTCAGGTCACCATCTGCACGTTCTCCCTGTGTCTGCGTGGGTTTCCTCCGGGTGCTCCGGTTTCCTCCCAAAAGATGTGCAGGTCAGGGTGGATTGACTGTGCTAAATCCTCCCTCAGTTTAACCTGAACAGGCACTGGAATGAGGCAACGAGGTGAATTTCACAATAACTTCATTGAAGTGTTAATGTAAGCCTTACTTGTGACGCTGATAAAAGAACTTTAAACTTCATCTGTGTGGAGCCTGCATATTTTCCCCGTGTCTGCGTGGAGTTTCCCCCAGGTGCTCCGGTTTCCTCCCACAGTTTGGTTAGGGTGCTAAATTCTCCCTCACTGTACCCAAATAGGCACTGGATTGTGAAGAATAGGGGATTTTCACAGTAACTTCATTGTAGTGTTAATGTAAGCCTACTTTGATTTGATTTATTATGGTCACGTATATTTGGATACTGTGAAATGTATTGTTTCTTGCGCACTATACGAAGCATACTATTCATAGAGAAGGAAAGGAGAGGGTGCAGAACGTAGTGTTACAGTCACAGCGAGGGGTGTAGCGAAAGATCAGCTTAATGTGAGGTAGGTCCATTCAAAAGTCTGACAGCAGCAGGGAAGAAGCTGTTCTTGAGTTGGTCGGTACGGGACCTCAGACTTTTGTATCTTTTTCCCAATGGATGAAGGTGGAAGAGAGAATGTCTGGGGTGCGTGGGGTCCTTGATTATGCCGGCTGCTTTTCCCCGAGGCAGCGGGAAGTGTAGACAGAGTCAATGGATGGGAGGCTGGTTTGTGTGATGGGACTGGGGCTACATTCACGACCCTTTTGTAGTTCCTTGCGGTCTTGGGCAGAGCAGGAGCCCAGACCGAGCTGTGATACAACCAGAAAGGATGCTTTCTATGGGGCATCTGTAAAAGTTGGTGAGAGTCGTAGCGGACATGTCAAATTTCCTTAAGTTTTGCGACCCTAGTAAATAAATCAAACCCAGGTAGCAGACTCAAGGGGCTGAATGGCCTTACAATTGCCCCTATAGTCCGTATGTTCGCCTAGGTTTCAGTCTCTAGAGAGGTTTGTCCGCAGAGAGACTGCTGAGACATTTGGATAGGCTAAGTGAGTGGGCAAGGATCTAAAGTATAACATTGGTAAGTGTGAGGTTGTGCACTTTGGAAGGAATAATAGTAAAATGGAGTATTATTTAAAGGGTGAAAAGTTGCAGCGTGCAACAGTGCAGAGGGATCTGGGTGTCCTTGTGCATGAATCGCAAAAACCCAGCCTGCAGGTGCAGTGGGTGATCAAGAAGGCGAATGGGATGTTGGCCTTTATAACGAGGGGGGGATAGAATATAAAAGCAGGGAGGTCTTGCTGCAACTGTACAGGTGAGGCCGCAGCTGGAGTACTGTGTACAGTTTTCGTCGTCTTATTTGCGAAAGGATATATTGGCCTTGGAGGGGGTACAGAGAAGGTTCACCTCGGAGATGAGGGGGTCAGCTTATGAGGAGAAATTGAATAGACTGGGCCTGTACTCATTGGTTGAGGGGAAATCTTATAGGTCATGAAGGGGTTAGATAGGGTAGAAGCAAAGAGGTTATTTCCACTTGGATTAGAAAGAAGAAGTAGAGGGCACAGCCTCAAAATAAGGGGGAGTCAATTTAGAACAGAGTTGAGGAGAAATTTTTTCTTTCAGGGGAATTTCTAGAATTCTCTACCCATTGAAGTGGTGGAGGCTACCTTGTTAAATGTGTCTAAGTCACGGGTAGATAGATTTCTGACATTCGAGGGAATTAAGGGTTATGGGGAGCGGGAAAGTGGAACTGATCCACTTCAGATCAACCATGATCTTATTGAATGGCGGGGCAGGCTCAAGGGGCTGGATGGCTGACTCCGGCTCCTATTTTTTATGTTCTCTAAGTGGGGAGAGAGGAATTCCCTTCACAACATGGACTGGTGAGACTTGAGAGATGAGCTCGCCATCACCTTTCTCGAGAGTGAGGAAATAACCGAGGCCTCAACCGCGAATGCAAATTCTCAGGAACAAAATGGCGCGCAAGCAAGGCCGGAAACAGCAGGCCCCGGCAGCCGAGGAGGACTAGGCCTCAAAAAACTGCCGGCCTTCCGAAGCCTTCATCCGTCTGCTGTGCTGACGCTTTGACAGCTGAGAACACAAGACAGGGGGAAAGAGAGATTATCTTCTTAAATACGGAAAGAATTTAGTTTTCAAAGAGTGACTGAGGCTTAATTAGTGATGAAAGGAGTCCTGCAGTGGCGTTGCGGAGACGCAAGGCTCCCCAGCGGCGCTGCGGCACTGACGGAATACAGATTGTAGCTCTGGCAACCAGAGGTGAAAGGACGGTGGGGGGGTGGGGGGAGGGCGATGATGGGGATGGGATTGGGGTAACCCTCCAGCTTAGCTCGCTGGGGGGGTAGAGGATGGGGGGGAGGGGGGGGTGGATTGCGTTGCGAGATTTGCAGCCTACACTGTAGTTATAATGTTCAGAGGCCTAGTGATTCAGGCTGAAGAACAAAGTGCAAGCAACAAGGAAAATTACAGCACAGCACAAGGTGTCCAGGTCACTAATTTTCGGTGTCCAGGTCACCAACAACCTGTCCTGGTCCCTCTCTGACGCCGACACTACAGTTAAGAAAGCCCCACCAACACCTCTATTTTCCCAGAAGACTAAGGAAATTTGGCGTGTCCGCTACGACTCTCACCAACTTTTACAGATGCCCCATAGAAAGCATCCTTTCTGGTTGTATCCCAGCTCGGTCTGGGCTCCTGCTCTGCTCAAGACCACAAGGAACTACAAAAGGGGCGTGAATGTAGCCCCAGTCCCATCACACAAACCAGCCTCCCATCCATTGACTCTGTCTACACTTCCCGCTGCCTCGGGGAAAAGCAGCCGGCATAATCGAGGACCCGCCCCCCACACACACCCCGGACATTCTCTCTTCCACCTTCTTCCATCAGGAAAAAGATACAAAAGTCTGAGGTCCCGTACCGACCGACTCAAGAACAGCTTCTTCCCTGATGCCGTCAGACTTTTGAACGGATTTACCTTGCATTAAGCTGATGTTCCTCTACACCCCTCGCTGTGAATGTAACACTACATTCTGCACCCTCTCCTTTCCTTCTCTATGAACGGTATGCTTTTGTCTGTATAGCGCACAAGAAATAATAATTTTCACTGTATCCAAATACATGTCACAAATAATAAATCAAATCAAATATTAAGCTGATATTTCTCAACACCCTAGCTATGAGTGTAACACCACATTACACACCTTTCTCTCTCTATGAACAGTATGCTCTCTCTGTACATTGCACAAGAAACAATACTTTTCACTGTATCCAAATACATATGACAATAAGAAATCAAATCAAATCAAAAAAAACTTACCTCGTACATCTGCTTTAAAGCTTGCTCCTCACCCCTTAAACCTGTGCCCCCGAAGTAATTGACTCTTCCACCCTGGCGGAAGAAGCTTCTGACCATCCACTCTGTCCCTCATAATCTTATAGACGTCTATCAGGTCTCCCCTCAACCTCCAGTGAGAACAAACCGAGTTTCTCCAACCTCTCCTCGTAGCTAATGCTCTCCAGACCAGGGCAACAACCTGGTAAATCTTTTCTGTGACGCACTGCAAAGCCTTCACATCCTTCTGCTAGTGTGGCAACCCAGAATTGAACACTATATTCAAAGTGCAGCCTAACTAAGGTTCTATAAAGCGTCAAGATGACTTGCCAATTTGTACACTCAATACCCTGGCCCATGAAGACAAGCGTGCCTTCATCGGCTGATGGGAGTGTTTGATGGGGGGATAGTGCAGAGGGAGATTTACTCTGTATCTAACCCCGTGCTGTACCTGTCCTGGGAGTGTTTGATGGGGGGACAGTGTAGAGGGAGCTTTACTCTGTAACTAACTCCGTGCTGTCCCTGTCCTGGGAGTGTTTGATGGGGGGACAGTGTAGAGGGAGCTTTACTCTGTATCTAACCCCGTGCTGTACCTGTCCTGGGAGTGTTTGATGGGGGAACAGTGTAGAGGGAGCTTTACTCTGTATCTAACCCCGTGCTGAACCTGTCCTGGGAGTGTTTGATGGGGGGGACAGTGTAGAGGGAGCTTTACTCTGTATCTAACTCCGTGCTGTACCTGTCCTGGGAGTGTTTGATGGGGGGGACAGTGTAGAGGGAGCTTTACTCTGTATCTAACTCCGTGCTGTACCTGTCCTGGGAGTGTTTGATGGGGGGACAGTGTAGAGGGAGCTTTACTCTGTATCTAACCCCGTGATGTTTCTGTCCTGGGAGTGTTTGATGGGGGGACAGTGTAGAGGGAGCTATACTCTGTATCTAACCCCGTGCTGTTTCTGTCCTGGGAGTGTTTGATGGGGGGACAGTGTAGAGGGAGCTTTACTCTGTATATAACCCCGTGCTGATGCTGTGAAGTGTTGATTTGTTTAAAACTTGCTGTGAATGTGGGGGGTATCAATCTCTCAGCTTTCAGTGAGTTAGTCCCGACCAACTTGTCATAGGATGATATTAATGTTGACCAGGGTCGCAGTGAGCGTGAAGATTACTGAGTGTTGTCGCAAAAGACATCATTGAACCTTGGCGAGAGGGATTGCTGCTTCTGAGTGAGGAAGTGAAGCGGTCGACAGGGTATCTCTTTTCGCTGTTTGCATTCTGATGTTGGGGGATGTTGACAGTCTGAATGATATATCCCTCCTGATTCCCTCGAGGCTGGAGAAACAATACCGAGTGATTGATGAGGAGTCTGGAAACTCTACTCTTACCGAGGGAACAGAGCACCCATTACAGGGGAGAGAGCAGTCTCCCACCTCCTTCTCAGTCCCCCTGCTGCCTCGGTCCCAACTGGGGTAACACTTGCCAGCACTGGTCTACCACACTTCATCTCCTCAATCTCTCTCTCCTCAATGTCTCTCTCATTCTATCCATCATTCTCCCATTCCGCTCCCTCTCACTCTCTCCACCCATCATTCCGCCCCCCCCCTTCCTCTTTCTCTCCCCTTTCAATCCATGCTCTCTCTCTCCACCCCCACATTTCTCTCCCTCCCAAATCCCACTTCTCTCTCTCCGTCCCTCCATCATTTTCTCCATCCCAATCCCATCTCCCTCCCCTTTCAATTCTGCCTCTCTATCTCTCCCCCCATCATTCTCTCCCTCTCCCAATCCCATCTCTCTTTCTTTGTCTCCTCCTCTTCATTCTCCTTCTCCCCAATCCCACTGATCTTTCTCTCCCCTTCTCAATCCCTTTTGCTCATTCCCCCCGCTATCATTCTCTCCCTCTCCAACTCTGTCTGTCTCTCTCCCTCACCACCACCCCCCCCCCATTATCTCCCTCTGTCTGTCTCTCCTTATCTCCCTTCTCAATTCTAACCACTTTTTTTCTATCCATTCCTGGGACCTGGGTGTCGCTGGCTGAGCCAGCATTTATTACCCATCCCTAGTTGCCCCTTGGAGGGGCAATTGGGAGTCAACCACATTGCTGTGTCTCTGGAGTCACGTGTAGGCCAGACCAGGGTAAGGACAGCAGATTTTCTTCCCTAAAGGGATCTGGATGGGTTTTTCCCACAATGGGTCATCAGCAGATTCTTAATCCCAGATTTTTCTTATTGAATTCAAATTCCACCATGGCAGGATTCGAACCCGGGTCCCCCAGAACATTAGCTGAGTTTCTGGATTAGTAGTCCAGCGATAATACCACTAGGCCATCACCCCTGCACACCAGTTCCACCATGAAACTGAGACCAATTTGAGAACATTTTAAATGGACCTAACCTGCCATCTCACAATTGCAATGCATTCGAATCAGGTTATAAGGTGAATCCCAATTAGATTAGATCACAAAGAGAGGTTTAACTAGGCATTTTAGTGTTCCCCACAACTTCATCAGGTTTATTACTGTCCCATGTACTGGGATGCAGTGAAAAGTATTGTTTCCTGTGCACTGTACAGACAAAGCACACCGTTCATAGAGAAGGAAAGGACAGGGTGCAGAATGTAGTGTTACAGTCACAGCGAGGGGTGTAGAGAAAGATCAGCTTAATATTTGATTTGATTTATTATTGTCACATGTATTGGGATACAGTGAAAAGTATTGCTTCTTACGTGCTGTACAGCCAAAGCATACCGTTCATAGAACATAGAACATAGAACATTACAGCACAGAACAGGCCCTTCGGCCTTCGATGTTGTGCCGACCAATATAAAAAGCAATGCCCCTCCAAACTAAACCATTCCCTTCTCTTCCATATACTTATCAACTAACCTCTTAAACGCCACCAAACCTGGCGCATCTACAACAGCTGCAGGCAGGGCATTCCACTCCCTAATCACTCTTTGAGTAAAGAACCTACCTCTGATATCCGTCCTATAACTCATACCCCTTAATTTAAAGCTGTGTCCCCTCGTGCTAGCTTTCTCCATCTAGGAAAAAGGCTATCACTGTCCACCCTATCTAAACCTCTAATCATCTTATATGTTTCGATTAGGTCCCCTCTTAGCCACCTCCTTTCTAACGAAAATAACCTCAAATCCCTCAGCCTCTCCTCATAAGACCTGCCCTCCATACCAGGCAACATCCTGGTAAACCTCCTCTGTACCCTCTCCAAAGCCTCCACATCTTTTTATAATGCGGGGACCAGAACTGCACACAATACTCCAAGTGCGGCCGCACTAGAGTTTTGTACAGTTGCAACATGACGTTGCGGCTCCGAAATTCAATCCCCCTACCAATAAAAGCTAAGACTCCAAATGCCTTCTTAACAACCTTCTCGACTTGACTGCCTACTTTCAGGGATCTATGCACATACACACCAAGATCCCTCTGTTCATCAAAACTACTAAGAATCCTACCATTAGCCCTATACTCTACACATTTATTATTCCTGCCATAGTGCATTACCTCACACTTGTCCACATTAAACTCCATTTGCCACCTCTCGGCCCAGCTCTGCAACTTGTCCAAGTCTCTCTGCAAACTATAACACCCTCTTCACTATCTACCACTCTACTGACTTTGGTGTCATCTGCAAATTTACTAATCCATCCTTCAATACCCTCATCCAGATCATTTATAAAAATTACAAACAGCAGGGGCCCCAAACCAGACCCCTGAGGTACACCACTTGTCACCGAACTCCACGATGAATATCTCCCATCAACCACCACCTCTGTCTTCTATCTGCTAGCCAATTCCTAATCCAATTAGCTAAATCACCCTCTATCCCATACATCTGCATTTTCTGCAGAAGCCTTCCATGCGCCAACTTATCAAACGCCTTACTAAAGTCCATATATACCACATCAACTACCTTACCCCCATCCACCTCTTTGGTCACTTTTTCAAAAAACTCAATGAGGTTAGTAAGGCACGACCTACCCTTCACAAAACCCTGTTCATAGAGAAGGAAAGAACAGGATGCAGAATGTCGTGTTACAGTCACAGCGAGGGTGTAGAGAAAGATTAGCTTAATGCGAGGTCGGTCCATTCAAAAGTCTGACAGCAGCAGGGAAGAAGCTGTTCTTGAGTCGGTCGGTACGTGACCTCAGACTTTTGTATCTTTTTCCCGACCGAAGAAGGTGGAAGAGAGAATGTCTGGGGTGCGTGGAGGGGTCCTTGATTATGCTGGCTGCTTTTCCCCGAGGCAGCGGGAAGTGTAGACGGAGTCAATGGACGGGAGGCTGGTTTGTGTGATGGGATTGGACTACGTCCCTTTGTAGTTCCTTGCGATCTTGGGCAGAGCAGGAGCCCAGACCGAGCTGGGATACAACCAGAAAGGAAGCTTTCTATGGTGCATCTGTAAAAGTTGGTGAGAGTTGTAGCGGACATGCTGAATTTCCTTAGTCTTCTGAGAAAGTAGAGGTGTTGGTGGGGCTTTCTTAACTATAGTGTCAGCGTGCTGGGGGGAACAAGGACAGATTCTTGGTGATCTGGACACCTAAAAACTAGAAACTTGAAGCTGTCTCCATTGATATACACGGGGGCAGGTTCTCCTCTGCGCTTCCTGAAGTCCCTGACTATCTCTGGGTGTGTGATTGCTGGAGCTTAGAAGAATGAGGGAGGGGAAATCTCATTGAAACTTCCAGGATACCGAAAGGGTCTGGATAAAGTGGACGAGGGGGAAGGTGTGAGTCGGG
>JAGIQG010000039.1:6525704-6575704 GCA_024679065.1 Sphyrna mokarran | reverse complement strand
CGGTGGGATTCACTCCCACAGAAAGACCAAAACGTTGTGTGATTTCAAGAAGGAATTAGATATCAGATTTGGGAGCTAAAGAGGTCAAGGGATATGGGGTGAAGGGTGGGGAGATTGAATTTGATGATTGGCCATAATCAAAATGAGTAGGGGAGCAGGGACTGGAAGGGCAGAATGGCGTCCTCCTGCATCTAGTTTTTCTGGCTCTCGTTTAGTCTGGCGCTCCCAGGGCTGGCAGTGCCCTGCCAGAGAGTGCATTGTCGTAGATGGACATGGACTTTAGTGAAACCTTTGACAAGATACCAAGTAGCAGGTTGTTGCATCAATCTCACGGATCCAGAGTGAGATATCTAAATGGATACAAAATTGGCTTCTTGACAAAAGCCAGAGGGTGGTAGTGGAGGGTTATTTTACAAACTGGAAGCCTGTGACCAGCGGTGTGCCTCAGGGAACAGTGCTGGGTCCTTTTGTCACTTATATTAATGATTTGGATGAGAATATAGGGGGCAAGGTTTGCAGAGACACCAAGATTGGTGGCATAGTGGACAGTGAAGAAAGTTATCTCCAGTTGCAATGGGATTTGATCAATTGGGCTGGCGAATGGCTTAATTTAGATAAATGCGAGCTGATGCGCTTTGGTAGGGCGAACCAGGGTAGGACTTACTCAGTTAATGGTAGGGTGTTGGGCAGAGTTACAGAACAAAGAGATCGAGGAGCATAGGTTCATGGCTAAGGGACAATTTAGCATGGCCAATCCACCCAACCTACACATCTTTGGACACTAAGGGGCAATTTAGCATGGCCAATCCCCATAACCTACACATCTTTGGACACTAAGGGGCAATTTAGCACGGCCAATCCCCGTAACCTGCACATCTTTGGACACTAAGGGGCAATTTAGCATGGCCAATCCATAGTGGTTGGTGCAGACTCAACGAGCCGAATGGCCTTCTTTTGCACCGTCGGGATTATATGAAGGAGACCACTCGCCAGATTCCGTATGAGTCCGTGTCCGACCGCAGCCAGACCCGGGCAAGTACCAGGCCTGACAAGTAGCAAGTGATGGTCGCGCCACACAAGTGCCAACAACCATTTCCAACAAGTGGGGATCGAAACGTTCCCCTACCCTTGACGTTTAATAGAATGACCCATGGCTGAATTCCACCCCCCAACTATCCTGGCAGGAAGGTGGGGCGGGGGGGGAGGTTACGCATTGAGCGAAAACTCAAATGGGACCCTGCCCTAGAGCGGGTCAATGGAAGGAAGTTTGAATTTGGCCCCCACCATTCCTTTGACAGGTTGAAGGCCTGCTTGCAAGGAAGAGGCTCTGGATGGTCAAACAAGGGGCCCCAGGCAGTTTCGGCAATAACCAACTCAACCGTGGGGGGGGCCTCACGCCCTTGACTAGTTTGGAACCAATTTTGTGGGAAATCTACTTGATGTTTTACCACCACGGCAGTCTCTTGCAGGGGAGGTGCAGTGAGTTTACAGAGAGACACTCTCTGTTTTTTTCTCCATCAATAATAGATTAGAAGCTCCAGCTTCTAATGGGCAAAATGGAGGAGGATTCCTACTCCTTCCCCCACTCCCCACTGGCCAAATTGAAACGCTTGCATTTCACCAACTCCGCCCTCAATGCGCCCACAAGCCTGTGCCCTCAGACCCCCCTCACTATCCTCCTTACACCCCCTCTGTTTTCAGGCTCACCTATGACACCACTGCTGTAGGTTCGCATCGCAAAACAATCGGGTCTTCTGGGAGGCGGCACAGCGGGTTGGCACTGCTGCCTCACAGCGCCAAGGACTTCGATTCCCGGACTCGGGGCAGTGTCTGCGCAGACTCCACGCCTTCACAGCATCGCTGCAGTGCAGAAGGAGGCCATTCGGCCCATCGAGCATGCACTGACCACAGTTCCACCCAGGGCCAATTCTTGTAATCCCACATATTTACCCTACTAATCCCCTGACACTAAGGGGCAATTTAGCATGGCCAATCCACCTAACCTGCTCATCTTTGGACACTAAGGGGCAATTTCACATGTCTAATCCACTTATCCTGCACATCTTTGGACACTAAGGGACAATTTAGCATGGCCAATCCACCTAACCTGCACATCTTTGGACACTAAGGGCAATTTAGCATGGCCAATCCACCTAACCTGCACATCTTTGGACACTAAGGGACAATTTAGCATGGCCAATCCACCCTAACTTGCACATCTTTGGACACTAAGGAGTAATTTAGCATGGCCAATCCACCCTAACCTGCACATCTTGGACACTAAGGGGCAATTTAGCATGGCCAATCCACCTAACCTGCACATCTTTGGACATTAAGGAGTAATTTAGCATGGGCAATCCACCTAACCTGCACATCTTTGGACATTAAGGAGTAATTTAGCATGGCCAATCCACCTAACCTGCACATCTTTGGAGTGTGGGAAGAAACCGGAGCACCTAGAGGAAACCCACGCAGACATGGGGAGAATTTTGAGACTCTGCACAGACAGTGACCCAAACCGGGAATCGAACCCAGGTCCCTGGTGCTGTAAGGCAGCAGTGCCAACCTGCTGTGCCATTGTGCTTTTCTCTGTTTTCACCATGTCTGTGCGAGTTTCTTCCAGGTGCTCCAAAGACGTACAGCTTAAGTGGGTTGGTCATACAAAATTACCCTTTAGTGTTATTGACTAATACACGTGACAATAATAACTCAAATCAAATATTAAGCTGATCTTTCTCTACACCCTCGCTGTGACTCTAACACTACATTCTGCACCCTCTCTTTTCCTTCTCTGTGAATGGCATGCTTTGTCTGGATAGTGCACAAGAAACAATACTTTTCATTCTATCCTAAGACACAAAACAACAATAAATCTAATCAATATTGCAAACAGAGTGTAAAAATGGGCAATGCGGGCTTGTGGGGTCAAAGGGTCTATTGCCTGTTCTTTGTTCAGTTCAGAGAGATGTTCCCCAGGTTGATTCCAGGGATGGAAGGGTTGACGTAGTGGGGTAGATTAAACAGTTTGGACTGGCTGGAGTTTCAAAGGATAAAGGAGGGGATCTCATGGACGGATACCAAAGGGATTGATAGAACAGCGGCGGACTAAATATTTCAACCTTTCTGGGGCAGTCTCGAACAAGAGGTCACAGGTCGAGAAGTGGTAGATTTAAAACTGAGACGAGAGGGAATTATTTCTCGCAGAGGGGGGTAAATTTGGGGAACTCGTTGTCCCACTCGAGTCTGAATGGTTTCAAGAAGGAGGTGGATGGGGAACAGAGTAAGGGAAGAGGTAGGGAAGTGGATTTGAGACCAGGGAGAGATCAGCCATGATCTGATGGAGTGACAGGGCAGGCTCGAAGGGCTGAATGGCCTACTTTAGATCCGAATTCCTGCGTTCCTGCCTCCTTCTGCACTCCAACATGCAAACCAGTAGGGGCATCGTCAATGGATGCCTCCCACCTTCTTCCTCTATCAACTGAAGTTAACTTTTTATTCCTTTGCAGGATTGTGGGTCTCGCTGGGCCACGCCCAGTATTTATCTCCCCATCCCTAATTGCTTCCCCTTGAGAAGATGGTGGGTGATCCCGCTGCACTTCCCCATGTGTGGTGTAGGTACACCCACAGTGCTATTAGGGAGGGAGTTACAGGATTGTGATTGGACATCAGTCAGTCCCTGTGTCTCTGGTGTAGGTACACCCACAGCACTGTTAGGGAGGGAATTCCAGGATTGTGATTGGATATCAGTCAGTCCCCTGTCTGTGGTGTAGGTACACCCACAGTGCTGTTAGCGAGGGACCCCAGCCACAACCACCCATATGGTTCCCAATCAGAATGGCAAGTGCTCAGAGGGGGAACTTAATTGTTCAGAGTGACGCCAAGTGATCTGTTGGCTTTGGGCCAAGGGTCGGAGGCCAGGCTGGGACATTGACGTTCAGGGCTGGCTCTACAGGAGGAGAGAGGTCACTAGCGCGTGCAGGACTTCCCTGGGGGAGGCAGTTGGTATCTCTACGGAGGACAACCAGTTTGTGAGCCATTTTTTTTGGTAGCCATAGTTGGCCATGTGTGGGATGCTTGTCCATCAGGGACTTGGTCGACTGTTGGGGCTTTCCTGCAGAAGCTGATTCAGATCAGAGATCCGCCATTTTGCAACCACACTGGGCACTTCCGCCATTTTGTGACCACATCGGGCATTTGGCCAAATCATTCTCACGCTGGGCTCTCCGCCATGTTTCTTTTTGTTACCACACTGGGCCCTCCGCCATTTTGTCACAGTGCTAGCCTTGCTGCCATTTTGTTCCAATTCCTGGCCAGCTGGCCATTCTACTCTCGCTGGGCTATCGGCCATTTTACTCAAAGGCTTTTTGTAGCCACACTGGGCACTTGGCCATTTTGTCACAACACAGGGCCCTCCGCCATTTTGTTCCCAATCTGGGCAACTGACCAGTTTATTCGGAGGCCAGGCCCCCCACCATTTTGTTCCCAAGTCTGGGCTGTCGGCCATTTTATTATAAGTCTGGGCAGTCCGCCATTTTGCTCCCAATCTGGGCTTTTTGTAGCCACACTGGGCACTTGGCCATTTTCTCACAACACAGGGCCCTCCGCTATTTTGTTCCCAATCTGGGCAACTGACCAGTTTATTCGGAGGCCAGGTCCCCCACCATTTTGTTCCCAAGTCTGGGCTGTCGGCCATTTTATTCTAAGTCTGGGCAGTCCGCCATTTTGCTCCCAATCTGGGCAACCGGCCACTTCACTCTGAGGCTGGGCCCTTCGCCATTTCGTTCCCGATCTGGGAAACCGGCCATTTTATTCGGAAGCTGGGCCCACCGCCATTTCGTTCCCAAGTCTGGGCTGTTGGCCATTTTACTCAAAGGCTGGGCACTCCGCCATTTTGTCACAACACTGGCCCCTTGACAAGTGTGGGATAATCACCAAAACACACCAGCCAACATCGCAAGGAAGGATTAACATGACGTAAGTGTGACCTCCATCCTGAAATAAGCCCACAGCTCACCCAGTCAAGAAATATTTCACGCGCAAGGGACCCATTTTGGAAAATGGCGCACAGGATAGAGATAAGTACATATCATTGTGTTTTAAAACTCTGGGGAAAGTCCCAGAATATTCTCGCTATCCCTGGAGTCAACAGTTCTAATTAGCTACAAACCCAATCTCAACACTCTCTGTTATACCCCACACCCCCACACTGTAACACTCTCTGATATACCCCACCACACCCTCACTGTAACACTCTCTGATATACCCCACCACACCCTCACTGTAACACTCTCTGATATACCCCACACCTCCTCACTGTAACACTCTCTGATATACCCCACCACACCCTCACTGTAACACTCTCTGATATACCCCCCACACCCTCACTGTAACACTCTCTGATATACCCCACACCTCCTCACTGTAACAATCTCTGATATACCCCACACCCCCTCACTGTAAACTCTCTGATATCCCCCACACCCCCTCACTGTAACACTCTCTGATATACCCCACACCCCCTCACTGTAACACTCTCTGATATACCGCACACCCCCTCACTGTAACACTCTCTGATATACCCCACACCCCTCACTGTAACACTCTCTGATATACCCCACACACCCCTCACTGTAACACACTCTGATATACCCCACACCCCCTCACTGTAACACTCTCTGATATACCCCACACCCCCTCACTGTAACACTCTCTGATATACCCCACACCCCCTCACTGTAACACTCTCTGATATACCCCACACACCCTCACTGTAACACTCTCTGATATACCCCACACCCCCTCACTGTAACACTCTCTGATATACCCCACACCCCCTCACTGTAACACTCTCTGATATACCCCACACACCCTCACTGTAACACTCTGATATACCCCACACCCCTCACTGTACACTTCTGATATACCCCACACCCTCACTGTAACACTCCTGATATACCCCACCCCCTCACTGTAACACTCTCTGTATACCCCACACCCCCTCACTGTAACACTCTCTGATATACCCCCCACCCTCACTGTAACACTCTCTGATATACCCCACACCCCCTCACTGTAACACTCTCTGATATACCCCACACCCCCTCACTGTAACACTCTCTGATATACCCCACACCCCCTCACTGTAACACTCTCTGATATACCCCACACCCCTCACTGTAACACTCTGATATACCCCACACCCCTCACTGTAACACTCTGATATACCTCACACCCCTCACTGTAACACTCTGATATACCCCACACCCCTCACTGTAACACTCTGATATACCCCACACCCCCTCACTGTAACACTCTGATATACCCCACACCCCTCACTGTAACACTCTGATATACCCCACACCCCTCACTGTAACACTCTGATATACCCCACACCCCTCACTGTAACACTCTGATATACCCCACACCCCCCACTGTAACCTCTGATATACCCCCCCTCACTGTAACACTCTCTGATATACCCCACACCCCTCACTGTAACACTCTCTGATATACCCCACACCCCCTCACTGTAACACTCTCTGATATACCCACCCCCTCACTGTAACACCTCTGATATCCCCACACCCCCCACTGTACATCTCTGATATACCCCACACCCCCTCACTGTAACACTCTCTGATATACCCCACACCCCCTCACTGTAACACTCTCTGATATACCCCACACCCCCTCACTGTAACACTCTCTGATATACCCACACCCCCTCACTGTAACACTCTCTGATATACCCCACCACCCCCTCTCACTGTAACACTCTCTGATATACCCCACACCCCCCTCACTGTAACACTCTCTGATATACCCCACACCCCCTCACTGTAACACTCTCTGATATACCCCACACCCCCTCACTGTAACACTCTCTGATATACCCCACACCCCCTCACTGTAACACTCTCTGATATACCCCACACACCCTCTCACTTTAACACTCTCTGATATACCCCACACACCCTCACTGTAACACTCTCTGATATACCCCACACCCCCTCACTGTAACACTCTCTGATATACCCCACACCCCCTCACTGTAACACTCTCTGATATACCCCACACCCCCTCACTGTAACACTCTCTGATATACCCCACACCCCCTCACTGTAACACTCTCTGATATACCCCACACCCCCTCACTGTAACACTCTCTGATATACCCCACACCCCCTCCTGTAACACTCTCTGATATACCCCACACCCCCTCACTGTACACTCTCTGATATACCCCACACCCCCTCACTGTACAATCTCTGATATACCCCACACCCCCTCACTGTAACACTCTCTGATATACCCCACACCCCCTCACGTACACTCTCTGATATACCCCACACCCCCTCACTGTAACACTCTCTGATATACCCCACACCCCCTCACTGTAACCTCCTGATATACCCCACACCCCCTCACTGTAACACTCTCTGATATACCCCACACCCCTCACTGTAACACTCTCTGATATACCCCACACCCCCTCACTGTAACACTCTCTGATATACCCCACACCCCCTCACTGTAACACTCTCTGATATACCCCACACCCCCTCACTGTAACACTCTCTGATATACCCCACACCCCCTCACTGTAACACTCTCTGATATACCCCACACCCCCTCACTGTAACACTCTCTGATATACCCCACACCCCCTCACTGTAACACTCTCTGATATACCCCACACCCCCTCACTGTAACACTCTCTGATATACCCCACACCCCTCACTGTAACACTCTCTGATATACCCCACACCCCTCACTGTAACACTCTCTGATATACCCCCACCCCCTCACTGTAACCTCTCTGATATACCCCACACCCCCTCACTGTAACACTCTCTGATATACCCCACACCCCTCACTGTAACACTCTCTGATATACCCACCCCCCTCACTGTAACACTCTCTGATATACCCCCACCCCCTCACTGTAACACTCTCCGATATACCCCACACCCCCTCACTGTAACACTCTCTGATATACCCCACACCCCCTCACTGTAACACTCTCCGATATACCCCACACCCCCTCACTGTAACACTCTCTGATATACCCCACACCACCTCACTGTAACACTCTCCGATATACCCCACACCCCCTCACTGTAACACTCTCTGATATACCCCACACCCCCTCACTGTAACACTCTCTGATATACCCCACACTCTTGTTGTGATTGTAAAACTACATTCTGCACCCTCTCGTTTCCTTGTCCCCTATGTACTCTATGAACGGTATGCTTTGTCTGTACAGCGCACAAGAAACAATCTTTTTCAGTGTAACCCAATACATCTGACAATAATAAATGAAATCAAATATTTTCCACTTCTGCACCCTATACAGACAAAGCATACTGTTCATAAAACACATAGGGGAGAAGGAAAGGAGAGGGTGCAGAATGTAGTGTTACAGTCACAGCTAGGGTGCAGAGAAGGATCAGCTTAATGCGAGGTAGGTCCATTCAAAAGTCTGACAGCAACAGGGAAGAAGCTGTTCTTGAGTCGGTCGGTACGTGACCTCAGACTTTTGTATCTCTTTCCCAACGGAGGAAGGTGGAAGAGAGAATGTCCGGGGTGCGTGGGGAGGGTCCTTGATTATGCCGGCTGCTTTTTCCCCAAGGCAGCGGGAAGACGAAAGCAACATGATCTGGGGAGGGTAAAGAACGTTGGCAACGGGAAGGGTGGATGGAGGGATTGAGCCCTCCCTCCCAGAGAATCCCACTGCCCTCCCTCCCAGAGAATCTCATTTTGGGTTGGTTTTCCGTTGCATTCCCAAGTGTGCGGGAGGGAGGCCAAGGACAGCAGCCTAATTCCGGAGTCCGGAACGTCGGGATATCCGATGGCTGGCGATTGCGGATGGAGTGCGGAGTCCAACCCTCGGCTGCGTTGTACTGGGACACTCGATATGGCTGAACAATCTCCTTATCAGGATCCAAACTCGCTTGACAAGCCCTGCCTGAAGAGATGGTTCGTTCTGGGTGATGGAGGCACTTTGTCAGCGAGCGTCGATGACACGGGAGCTGACAGTCAGTCTTTAATCACCAGCAAGAGAGAGAATTCAAACTCCCCGCCGTGATGGGATTCAAACCCAGGTTCCCTCGCGCCTTTCTGGGGTTAATAAACCCGCAATGATACCATCAGACTCTCACCTCCCCACAGTACGATGCAGTCTCAGAGGTTTACAGCCCTTCGGCCCAACTTGTCCGTGCCATCCCGCCCCCTTTTCTTTAACCGCTAAGCTCGTCCCAATTGTCCACATATCCCATGTAAACGCTTTTTAAAAGAGAAAATTGCACCCGCCTCTGGTTCCAGACACTCTGTGTGAAAAAATATTGGCTCACTGGTGATTTAATCGAGGCAGACAAGATGATGGACAGTGAGAGCCTTTTTCCTCGGATGATGATGGCTAACACGTAGCTTTAAATTGGAGGGGTGGTGATTGTAGGACAGATGTCGGAGGTAGGTTCTTTACTCAAAGGGCGTGGAATGCCCTGCCTGCAGCAGTTGTGGACTCGCCAACTTTAAGGACTTTCAAATGGTCAGTGGGTAGGATAACATTGGAATAGTTTAGATTCGAGGGTCATTAGATTGGTTCTACTGGTCGGTACAACATCGAGGGCCGAAGGGCCTGTTCTATGTTCTATATTGTGTATAATTTTGGTCTCCTTATCTGAGGAAGAATGTTCCTCACTATGGACGGAACACAGCGAAGGTTTACCAGGCTGATTCCTGGGATGGCAGCATGAGGAGAGACTAAAGTCAGTTAGGATTATATTCACTGGAGTTTAGAAGAGGGGATCTGATAGAAACTTGTAAAATTCTAACAGGGTTAGACAGGGTCGATTCAGAAAGAATGTTCCCCCATGGCGCAGGGAGAGTCCTTGCTCTCAGAAGGCCTGTTGTTGAGAGTGTTTGGGACTGAGATCGAGAGATTGGAGGGTCTCCGTGTCATGGTAGGAAGGTGGAGTTAATGTAGAGGATTAGCCATGGTCACATTGGATTGCAGAGCTGGCTCGATGGGCCGAATGGCTCACTCAGACTCCAATCGATCAGTTCCTTTTCTCTCTCTGTTTTGCCTCCTCCCTCGTCCTCCTTCTGTCTCCCACATTCAATTCCTCCCTCTCTCTCCCTCCTCTCTCTCTTCCACCATCCCTCTCTCCCTCACTCAACTCCCCCCCTCTCTCCCTCTTCTCTCTCTCTTCCACCATCCCTCTCTCCCTCACTCAACTCCCCCCTCTCTCCCTCCTCTCTCTCTCTTCCACCATCCCTCTCTCCCTCACTCAACTCCCCCTCTCTCCCTCCTCTCTCTCTCTTCCACCATCCCTCTCTCCCTCACTCATGCCTCCTCTCTCTCCCTCCTCCTCTCTTTTCCACCATCCCTCTCTCCCTCACTCACTTCCCCCCTCTCTCCCTCCTCTCTCTCTCTTCCACCATCCCTCTCTTCCTCACTCAACTTCCCCCCTCTCTCCCTCCCTCTCCTCTTCCACCTCCCTCTCTTCCTCACTCATGCCCCCTCTCTCTCCCTCCTCCTGTCTTTCCCACCATCCCTCTCTCCCTCACTCAGTGCCCCCTCTCTTTCCCTCCTTCTATCTCTTCCACCATTCCTTTCTCTCTCACAAACTCCTCCTCTCTCTCTCCCTCTTCCTGTCTCTCCCACTATCCCTCTCTCCTCCACTCAATTCTCCCTCCTATCTCTTCCTCTCTGTTCAACCATCCCTCTCACCCTCACTCAGTGCCTCCCCCTCTTTCCCTCCTCCTGTCTCTCCCACCACATCCCAGTCTCCTGCACTTAACTCTCCCTCTTTCTCCCTCCTTGTCTCTCTCTCTCTCTCTTTCTCCCTCCATCCCTCTCTCCATCACTCAGTTCCCCCTGCTCCTATCTCTCCTACCATCCCTTCCTCCCTCATTCAACTCCCCCTCTCTCTCTCCCTCACAAAATTCTCCCTCCTCTCTCTTTCTCTCTGTTCCACCATCCCTCCCTCCCTCACTCATTTTCTCCCCACTCTCTCTCTCCTCCCCCTCTTTCTCCATCCCTCCATCCTCCACTCGATTCCCCTCTCTCTCTCTCTTCCTCTTCTGTTTCTCAGCTTCCCCCATACCTCCCTGGCCACCCCATTCTCTCCTTTGTCCAAGCTAACTCGGGGTTGTCAATGGCCTAGTAGTATTATCGCTGGAATATTAATCCAGAAACTCAACTAATGTTCTGGGGGACTCGGGTTCGAATCCCGCCATGGTGGAATTTGAATTCAATAAAAAATATCTGGGATTAAGAATCTGCTGATGACCCATTGTGGGGAAAACCCATCCAGATCCCTTTAGGCAAGGAAATTTGCTGTCCTTACCCTGGTCTGGCCTACACATGACTCCAGAGCCACAGCAATGTGGTTGACTTTCAACTACCCCACCAAGGGGCAACTAGGGATGGGCAATAAATGCTGGCCTAGCCAGCGTCACCCGTGTCCCAGGAATGAATGTATCACAGCTCAGTCTGGGCTCCTGCTCTGCCCAAGACTGCAAGGAACTACAAAGGATTGTGAATGTAGCCCAGTCCCATCACACAAACCAGCCTCCCATCCACTGACTCCATCTACACTTCCCGCTGCCTCGGGGAAAAGCAGCCGGCATAATCAAGGACCCCCCAAATACCCCGGACATTCTCTCTTCCACCTTCTTCCGTCGGGAAAAAGGTATAAAAAATAGTCTGAGGTTACGCACCGACCGACTCAAGAACAGCTTCTTCCCTGCTGCTGTCAGACTTTTGAATGGACCCACCTCACATTAAGCTGATCTTTCTCTGCACCCCTCGCTGTGACTGTAACACTACATTCTGCACCCTCTCCTTTCCTTCTCCCCTATGTACTCTATGAACAGTATGCTTTGTCTGTATAGTGCGCAAGAAACAATACTTTCCACTGTATCCCAACACATCTGACAATAATAAATCAAATCAAATATTAAGTTGATCTTTCTCTACACCCTAGCTGTGACTGTAATGCTGCATTCCAGAGATTTGACAGTATATTTATTAGTGTTACAAGTAAGGCTTACATTAACACTGCAATGAAGTAACAGTGAAAATCCCCTAGTCACTCTGGGCACCTGTTCAGGTACACTGAGGGAGAATTTAACACCTAACCAATACGGCTTTCAGACTGTGGGAGGAAACTGGAGCACCTGGAGGAAACCCACGCAGACATGGGGAGAATGTGCAGACTTTACACAGACAGTGACCCAAGCCAGGAATCAAACTCAGGTTCTGCACCCTCAAAGTTCTTTCTCCCCTCTGTACTCTATGAATGGTACACTTTGCCTTTATAATACTTTTCACTGTATCCCAATACATGTGACGATAATAAATCAAATTAATTATTAAGTTGATCTTTCTCTACACCCTCGCTGTGACTGTAACACTACATTCTGCACTCTCTCCTTTCCTTCTCTATGAACGGTGTGTTTTGTCTGTGTAGCACGCAAGAAACAATACTTTTCACTGTATCCCAATACACATGACAATAATAACTCAAATATTAAGCTGATCTTTCTCTACACCCTCTCCTTTCTTTCTCTATGAACAGTATGCTTTGTCTGCACAAGAAGCAATAGTTTTCACTGTATCCCAATACTTGGGACAATAATAAATCAAATGAAATTGAGTCAGTGAGAGAGAAGATGCTATCGCTCCTACTGGGGACTAAACAGGCGATATTTGGAATTCACCAAGTTGTTAAGCATGTTCTTAAATACGTTTTTCCCACAGATGACAGAGCACAGTCACAGTAAAATGACTTGGCAGGTCTGACATCAGTCTTAAACCGCTTAGCAGAGAAATCGTATTAAACTAACATTGAAGGCTAATTTAATTTGGAACGCAACTTTTTTTCAAAAAAAAGGTGCAGAATAATTCATATGCTGTCAAGGAAAGTTCAGCATGTTAACTGCACACACATCTGCACATGGGCAAAGAAGTGACAGGTGGAATACAATGTGGGAAAAGTGTGCACTGTGGGAGGAGGGGCGGAGGCAGAGACTATTTTCAAAATGGGGAAATGCGTCGGAAATCGGAAACACAAAGGGACGTGGTATTCAGGATTCTCTTGAGGTTAACGTGCAGTGGGCAGTTAGAAAGGCAAACACAATGTTAGTATTCATATCAAGAGGGTTCGAATACAAGAGCAGAGATGTACTTAGTAAGTTTGACTTAATAAGATAAAAGGGTTACAGGTAAGCCTAGTTGGTAAGGATATCATCGGCACAACTTGTGGGCCGAAGGGCCTGTTTGTGCTATAGTTTTTCTATAGGCTGTGTAAGGCTCTGTATAATGCAGACCCCCATTTGGAATATCGTGAACAGTTCTGGGCCCCGTATCTAAGGAAGGATGTGCTACAAAGGGTCCAGAGGAGGTTCACAAGGATGATCCTTAATGAAGAGCTTGAGGACACTGGAGTTAGATCAATCCCCCTAACCCGCACATATTTGGACTGTGGGAGGAAACCAGACCTGCAGGAAACCCACACAGAAATGGGGAGAACGCGCAAACGCCACTCAGACAGTGACCCAAGCTGGGAATCGAAGCCAGGTCCCTGGCACTGTGAGGCTGCAATGCCAATCACTGCTCCCCCCCGCCAGCATCTAGAAGGACAAGGAGGAGCAGCAGACACATGGGGAACACCCCCACCTGCAAGATCCCCCTTCCGAGTCACTCACCGTCCCGACTTGGAAATATATCGGCCGTTACTTCACTGTGGCTGGGGTCAAAATCCTGGAACTCCCTCCCTAACAGCACTGTGGGTGTACCTACACCATACCCATGGGGAACTGACTGATGTCCAATCACAATCCTGGAACTCCCTCCCTAACAGCACTGTGGGTGTACCTACACCACACACACGGGGACTGACTGATGTCCAGTCACAATCCTGGAACTCCCTCCCTAATAGCACTGTGGGTGTACCTACACCACACTCAGGGATTGACTAATGTCCAATCACAATCCTGGAACACCCTCCCTAACAGCACTGTGGGTGTACCTACACCACACACACGGGGACTGACTGATGTCCAATCACAATCCTGGAACTCCCTCCCTAACAGCACTGTGGATCTACCTACACCACACACGGGGACTGACTGATGTCCAATCACAATCCTGGAACTCCCTCCCTAACAGCGCGGCGGATGTACCTACACCCCACACGGAGAGGGGACTGTGGTGGATTTAAGATGGCGGCTCACCTTCTCAAGGTCGGGAGGGCGGGGAGGGGGTTTGCAATTAGGGATGGGCCTGGCCAACAAGACCCCGCATTCCCGTGAATTAATCCCAGAAATCTCTCAATCCCGAATTATCAGCTGATCTGGATTTGATCGGATGAGAGACTCATGTGTTGACGAAAGGCCTTTGGGCCTAGCTAGCAAGGCCTAAATCCAGTGAAAGTGTAGCCAAATCCTAAACACTTTTGTGAATTTCCTCTCATTGATTTCCTGCTATCTGCAACCTCCATGTTCATTTTTACAAATGACCTGGATGAGGAAGCAGACGGATGGGTTGGTAAGTTCGCTGACAACACAAAGGTTGGTGGATAGTGAGGAGGGGGATGTCAGAAGTTGCAACAGGACACAGATAGAATGCAAGACCGGGCGGAGAAGTGGCAGATGGACTTCAACGTGGATAAGGGTGAGGTGGTCCATTTTGGCAGGTCCAACGGGATAAAGGAGTACAATATCAAGGGTAAGACTCTTAACAGTGTTGAGGAGCAGAAGGATCTTGGGGTCTGGCTCCATGGGACTCTTAAATCAGCCTCGCAGGTGGAGGATGCGGTCAAGAAGGCGTACGGTGTACTGGCCTTCATCAATTGAGGGATTGAGTTTAGGAGTCGGGAGATAATGCTGCAGCTTTATAAGACCCTTGTCAGACCCCACTTGGAGTACTGTGCGCAGTTCTGGTTGCCTCACTATAGGAAGGATGTGGAAGCTATTGAAAGGGAAGAGATTGACAAGGATGTTGCTTGGATTGGGAGGCATGCCTTATGAAGATAGGTTGAGAGAGCTCGGTCTTTTCTCTCTGGAGAGACGGAGGTTGAGAGGGTGACCTGATAGAGGTTTATAAGATGTTGAGAGGTATAGATAGGATGGATTCTCAGAGACAATTTCCCAGGGCTGAAATAGTCGCTATGAGAGGACACAGGGTTTAAGGTGCTGGGGAGCAAGTACAGAGGAGATGTCAGGGGTAAGTTTTTCACTCAGAGGTGGTGGGTGAGTGGAATCGGCTGGAGGCGAACTCGCTGGGGTCTTTTAAGAGATTTCTGGATGAGTACATGGGATTTAATGGGATTGAGAGTTATAGATAGGCCTGGTAGGTATAGATATGATCGGCGCAACTTGTGGGTCAAAGGGCCTGTTTGAGCTGTAGTTTCTCTATGATTCTGTCCTCCCGTTCCCTCTTTGGTACTGGCATCGCAAACACTTGCTTTTTAAATTGTGTGTATGGGCGGCCGGGGGGGGTGGGAAGGGATCCCTCTCTCTCTGTCTCTCCCTCCCTCTCTGTCTCTCTCTCTCTTTTTATCTCTCTTTCTCTCTCTCTGTCTCTCTCTCTCCCTGTCTTTCTCACTCTCTGTCTCTCTCTCTCTCTCTGTTACTTTCTCTCTCTCTCTCTCTGTTTCTCTCTCTCTCTTTCACTCTATATGTCTCTATCACTTTCTCTCTCTCTGTTTCTCTATCTCTCTTTCTATCTCTCTGTCTCTCTCTCTCTCTCTTTCTATCTCTCTCTCTCTCACTGTCTGTCTCTCTCTCTATCACTTTCTCTCTCTGTTTCTCTATCTCTCTATCTCTCTCTCTGTCTTTCTCTGTCTCTCTCTCTCTCTGTCACTTTCTCTCTCTCTGTTTCTCTCTCTGTCCCTTCCTCTCTCTCTCTATCTTTCTCTCTCTCTATCTATCTTTCTCTCTCTATCTCTCTCTCTGTCACTTTCTTTCTCTCTGTTTTTCTCTCTCTATCTCTCTCCCTCTGTCTCTCTCTCTCTATATATATATATACAGTGGCTCCCTGACCTGCTGAGACTATCCACATTTCCTACTTTGATCCCGAGCTCCGGGCACTGGCTGTATCCTGTGTCTGTTAAGGAGTGATCTGCTACCTGTGTATTGTTGCCGGATTTTGGGAGGAGATGATTGAATGAGCTCTGAAGGCTTGTTCCACTTTCCCCCTGTTCTGTTTCTGTCCAGCCTTGTAGACTCTCAACATTAAAGACCCAATCGCCTTTGGCGCTGGGAACATCACCTCAAATCAAAGCTTCTAGTAAAATATGTCCAGGGTGGCCTAGTGGTATTATTGCTGAGACTATTAATGCAGAAACTCAGCTAATGTTCTGGGTGACCCGGGTTCAAATCCCGCCATGGCAGATGGTGGAATTTGAATTCAATAAAAAATATCTGGGATTAAGAATCTACTGATGACCCATTGTGGGAAAAACCCATCTGGTTCCCTTTAGGGAAGGAAATCTGCCGTCCTTACCCCGGTCTGGCCTACATGTGACTCCAGAGCCACAGCAATGTGGGTGACTCTCAACTGCCCCTCCAAGGGGCAACTAGGGATGGGCAATAAATGGTGGCCCAGCCAGCGACACCCAGGTCCAGGAATGAATGAAAAAAATTCAGAAATACACCATCTGAGGATACAAGGAGATAAGGAGAGATTTCTTAACTCAGAGATTTTAAGTTTAAAGTTTATTTCTTAGTGTCACAAGTAGACTTACATTAACACTGCAATGAAGTAACAATCCCCTAGTCACCACTCTCCGGTGTCTGCTTGGATAACACTGAGGGAGAACTTAGCGCCCTAACCTGCACATCTTTGGACTGTGGGAGGAAACTGGAGCACCCAGAGGACACCCACGCAGACACGGGGAGAATGTGCAAACTCAGCACAGACAGTGAAGTGGAATTGAACCCGGGACCCTGGCACTGTGAGGCAGCAGTGCAAAACCAATGTGCCGTCATGTACTCTATGAACGGTATGCTTTGTCTGTATAGTGCATAAGAAACAATACTTTTCACTGTACCCCAGTACATGTGGCAATTATAAATGAAATCAAATATTAAGCTGATCTTTCTCTACACCCTCGCTGTGACTGTAACACTACATTCTGCACCCTCTCCTTTCCTTCTCCATGAATGGTATGCTTTGTGTAGCGCTCAAGAAAAATACTTTTCATTGTATCCCAATACACGTGACAATAATAAATCAAATCAAAAACATCTTCCACTTCCGCACACTATACAAAACAAAGCATACCATTCATAAAGTACATAGAGGACAAGGAAAGGACATGGTGCAGAATGTAGTGTTACAGTCACAGCGAGGGTGTAGAGAAAGATCAGCTTAATATTTGATTTGATTTATTATTCTCACGTACTGCGATACAGTGAAAAGTATTGTTTCTTGTGCGCTACACAGACAAAGTATACCATTCATAGAGCACATGGCGGGGAAGGACCCGGTCCCTGGCACAGTGCGCAGCTGTGCTAATCGCTGTGCCAGGAGGGGTGGCCCTCTGATGGTCCTGAGTTACGGGGCAGAAGCCAGTCTCTCTGTAATTCAGCGTAGTGCCGTTTGTGTGGTGCTCCCAATTGGATTGCCAGCTCCCATCGCGGCACAGCCTGTTTAGAACAATCCCTTCCACCCTCCCTCAGCTCTCCCAGCCAGCTAATCGACCGCAAAAACAAAAAAAAACGGCATTAGCCAACAGTGAGAGGCCATGACCCTCACTCCGCAGACAGTGCGCGCTGTCTGCTGAGCTTCGGACGCAAGCCAACCTTGTAATCCCAGCCCCTGCTCCCAGTTATTCTGCGACAGAGAGAGAGAGAGAGAGAGAGAGGTCTGGCTCACATCCTGACCCTGGGGCTGAGATACGGCGACAACGCCACCTTCACGGCCCCCACTCCCTCACCTGTTCCTCTCCTGCAGCCCCTCCAGACCCTACGACTCCCTCCTCCAGTTCTGAACCCCTGTGTCTCCTCGAACACCCGCTCTCCGCCATTGATTCAGTTGTCGGGGTGGAGGGGGGAATCGAACCACTGGAATTCCCTCCCTGAACTTCTCCGTCTCTCCCTCTCTCTGTCACTCTTTCTGTCTCTCTTTAGAACATAGAACATAGAACACTACAGCACAAACAGGCCCTTCGGCCCACAAGTTGTGCCGAACACGTCAAAACCTACCCAGCCATAGACCTATCTATAACCCCCAGTCCCATTGGATCCCATATACTCATCCAGAAGTCTTTTAAAAGACCCCAGCGAGTTCGCCTCGACCACCACCAACGGCAGCCGATTCCATTCACTCACCACCCTCTGAGTGAAAAACTTTCCTCTGTACTTGCTTCCCTTCACCTTAAATCTGTGCCCTCTCATCGTGACCATTTCAGCCCTGGGAAATAGTCTCTGAGAGTCCACACTATCTATTCCTCTCAACATCTTGTAAACCTCTATCAGGTCGCCTCTCAACCTTCGTCTCTCCAGGGAGAACAGTCCCAGCTCCCTCAACCTGTCTTCATAAGGCATGCCTCCCAATCCAGGCAACATCCTTGTAAATCTCCTCTGCACCCTTTCAATAGCTTCCACGTCCTTCCTATAGTGAGGCGACCAGAACTGCGCACGGTACTCCAAGTGGGGTCTGACAAGGGTCCTATAAAGCTGCAGCATTACCTCCTGACTCCTGAACTCAATCCCTCGATGAATGATCCCTCTTTCTGTTCCTCCCTCTCTTTCTCCCCCTCTCTCTCTCTCCCTCTGTCTGTCTGTCTCTCCCTCTATCTCTCCCTCTCTGTCTCTGTCTCTCCCTCTCTCTATATCTCTCTCTCTGTCTCTCTCTATCCCTGTTTCTATCTCTCCCTCTCTGTCTGTCTGTCTGTCTCTCTCCCTCTCTCTCACTCCTTCTCTCCCCTTTCTGTCTCTCTCTCTCTTTCTCTCTGTCTCTCTCTATCTCTCTCTGTCTCTCTCTCTATTTCTCTTTCTCTCTCTCTCTGTCTCTCTCTCTCTCTCTCTCTCTCCCTCTCTGTGTCTGTCTGCCTCTCTCTCTCTCCCTCTCTGTGTCTGTCTGCCTCTCTCTCTCTCACTGTCTCTCTCTGCCTCTTTCACTTAAGTCACAGATAGATAGATTTCTGATAGATAAGTGGATTAAGGGGAGAAAGTGGAAAAGTGGTACTGAACCACTGCAGATCAGCCATGATCTTATTGAATGGCTGGGCAGGCTCGAGGGGCTGGATGGCCGACTCCTGCTCCTATTTCTGATATTCTGTCTAGGTCTCTCCCTCTGTTTTTCTCTCAATAACTCTCTCTCTCTCTCTCTCTCTGTCCCTCTCTCAGTTCCTCTCTACCTCTCTATCTATCTCTCCCCATATCTCTCTCTGTCTCTCTTTCCATCTATCTTTCTGCCTCTCTCTTGCTCTCTCCTCCTCCCTCTTCTTCTTTCTCTTCCTCTCTGACTCTGTCTCTCTCTCTCTCTCTGTCTCCCATATTCTTTCCATATCTACCTTTCAATCTCTTTCTGTTTTTCTCTCAAAGTCTCTCTCCCTCTCTCTTTCTTTCTCTCTCTCTCACTCTCTCTCTATCTTTCTGTGTCCCTCTCTCCCCATCTCTATCTCTGTCTCTCTCTTTCCACTTATCTCTCTGTCTCTCCCTTGCTCTCTCCTCCTCTCTCTCTCCTTCTCCTCTCTCTTTCCATCTATCTCTCTGCCTCTCCCTCACTCTCTCCTCATCCTCCTCTCTCTCTCTCAGTCTATCTCTCTCCCTCACTGTCTCACCCCCATCTCCACGATAGTGAAATTTGAATTCAATAAAAAATATCTGGGATTAAGAATCGACTGATGACCCATTGTGGGAAAAACCCATCCGGTTCTCTTTAGGGAAGGAAATCTGCTGTCCTTGCCCCGGTCTGGCCTACAAGTGACTCCCAAAGCCACAGCAACGTGGTTGAGTCTCAACTGTCCCTCCAAGGGGCAACTAGGGATGGGCAATAAATGGTGGTCCAGCCAAATATGCCTGTGTCCCAGGGAATGAATAAAAAAATAGATCGTAAACCTCACATTCGCTGTCTCACAAATGAACAAATACAAATCTGTTAACAGTGTAGCAAAAACATGAATATTAAATTAATACACATAATTGGATAGAGAGGGTTACAGTAAAGGGGTGTGGGGTATATCAGAGAGTGTTACAATGAGGGTGTGTGAGGTATATCAGAGAGTGTTATAGTGAGGGGGTGTGGGGTATATCAGAGTGTGTTACAGTAAAGGGGTGTGGGGTATATCAGAGAGTGTTACAGTGAGGGGGTGTGGGGTATATCAGAGCGTCTTACAGAGAGGGGGTGTGGGGTATATCAGAGAGTGTGACAGTGAGGGGGTGGGGGATATATTAGAGAGTGTTACATAGAGGTGTGGGGGTATAACAGAGAGTGCTACGTGAGGGTGTGTGGGGTATATCAGAGAGGGTTACAGTGAGGGGGTGTGGGGTATATCAGAGAGTGTTACAGTGAGGGGGTGTAGGGTATATCAGAGAGTGTTACAGTGAGGGGGGTGGGTATATCGAGAGTGTTACAGTGAGGGGGTGTGGGTATATCAGAGAGGTTACAGTGAGGGTGTGGGGTATATCAGAGAGTGTTACAGTGAGGGGTGTGGGGTATATCAGAGATGTTACAGTGAGGGGGGTGGGGTATATCAGAGAGTGTTACAGTGAGGGGTGTGGGGTATATCAGAGTGTTACAGTGAGGGGTGTGGGATATATCAGAGTGTTACAGTGAGGGGTGTGGGGTATATCAGAGTGTTACAGTGAGGGGTGTGGGGTATATCAGAGTGTTACAGTGAGGGGTGTGTGGGGTATATCAGAGTGTTACAGTGAGGGGTGTGGGATATATCAGAGTGTTACAGTGAGGGGTGTGGGGTATATCAGAGTGTTACAGTGAGGGGTGTGGGGTATATCAGAGTGTTACAGTGAGGGGTGTGGGGTATATCAGAGAGTTACAGTGAGGGGTGTGGGGTATATCAGAGTGTTACAGTGAGGGGTGTGGAGTATATCAGAGGTAGGTTCTTTACTCAAAGAGTGATTAGGGAGTGGAATGCCCTGCCTGCAGCTGTTGTAGATGCGCCAAGTTTGGTGGCGTTTAAGAGGTTAGTTGATAAGTATATGCAAGAGAAGGGAATGGTTTTAGTTTGAGGGCATTGCTTTTATTTTCGTCGGCACAACATCGAAGGGCCGAAGGGCCTGTTCTGTGCTGTATTGTTCTATGTTCTATGTTTCTTTTTTCTATGATGCGTTATAGTGAGGGGTGTGGGGTATATCAGAGTGTTACAGTGAGGGGTGTGGGATATATCAGAGTGTTACAGTGAGGGGTGTGGGATATATCAGAGTGTTACAGTGAGGGGTGTGGGATATATCAGAGTGTTACAGTGAGGGGTGTGGGATATATCAGAGTGTTACAGTGAGGGGTGTGGGGTATATCAGAGTGTTACAGTGAGGGGTGTGGGGTATATCAGAGTGTTACAGTGAGGGGTGTGGGGTATATCAGTGTTACAGTGAGGGGTGTGGGGTATATCAGAGTGTTACAGTGAGGGGTGTGGGGTATATCAGAGTGTTACAGTGAGGGGTGTGGGGTATATCAGAGGTGTTACAGTGAGGTGGTGTGGGGTATATCAGAAGTGTTACAGTGAGGGGGTGTGGGGTATATCAGAGAGTGTTACAGTGAGGGGGTGTGGGGTATATCAGAGAGTGTTACAGTGAAGGGGTGTGGGGTATATCAGAGAGTGTTACAGTGAGGGGGTGTGGGGTATATCAGAGAGTGTTACAGTGAGGGGGTGTGGGGTATATCAGAGAGTGTTACAGTGAGGGGTGTGGGGTATCAGAGTGTGTTACAGTGAGGGGTGTGGGGTATATCAGAGAGTGTGACAGTGAGGGGGTGTTGGGTATATCAGAAGTGTTACAGTGGGTGTGGGTATATCAGAGAGTGTTACAGTGAGGGGGTGTGGGGTATATCAAGAGTGTGACAGTGAGGGGGTGTGTGGGTATATCAGAGAGTGTACAGTGAGGGGGTGTGTGGGGTATATCAGGGAGTGTGACAGTGAGGGGATGTGTGGGGTATATCAGAGAGTGTGACAGTGAGGGGGTGTGTGCGGTATATCAGGGAGTGTAACCGTGAGGAGGTGTGGAGTATATCAGAGAGTGTGACAGTGAGTGTGTGTGGGGTATATCAGAGAGTGTTACAGAGAGGGCGTGTGGGGTATATCAGAGAGTGTGACAGTGATGGGGTGTGGGGTATATCAGAGAGCCTTACAGTGAGGGGGTGTGGGGTATATCAGACAGGGTTACAGTGATGGTGTGGGGTATATCAGAGAGTGTTACAGTGAGGGGGTTGGTGTATATCAGACGATGTTACAGTGAGGGGTGTGGGTATACAAGAGAGTGTTACAGTGAGGGGGTGTGGGGATATCCAAGAGGGTGTTACAGTGAGGGGTGTGGGGTATATCAGAGAGTGTTACAGTGAGGGGGTGTGTATATCGAGAGTGTTACAGTGAGGGGGTTCGGGGTATATCAGAGTGTGTTACAGTGAGGGGGTGTGGGGTATATCAGAAGTGTGACAGTGAGGGGTGTGGGGTATATCAGAGAGTGTTACAGTGAGGGGTGTGTGAGTTATATCAGAGAGTGTTACAGTGAGGGGGTGTGGGAGTATATCAGAGAGTGTTACAGTGAGGGGGTGTGGGGTATATCAGAGAGTGTTACAGTGAGGCGGTGTGGGGTATATCAGAGAGTGTTACAGTGAGGGGGTGTGGGGTATATCAGAGAGTGTTACAGTGAGGGGGTGTGGGGTATATCGGAGAGTGTTACAGTGAGGGGGTGTGGGGTATATCAGAGAGTGTTACAGTGAGGGGGTGTGGGGTATATCAGAGTGTGTTACAGTGAGGGTGTGTGGGGTATATCAGAGAGTGTTACAGTGAGGGGGTGTGGGGTATATCAGAGAGTGTTACAGTGAGGGGGTGTGGGGTATATCAGAGAGTGTTACAGTGAGGGGGTGTGTGGGGTATATCAGAGAGTGTGACAGTGAGGGGGTGTGTGGGGTATATCAGAGAGTGTGACAGTGAGGGGGTGTGTGGGGTATATCAGAGAGTGTGACAGTGAGGGGGTGTGTGGGGTATATCAGAGAGTGTGACAGTGAGGGGGTGTGTGGGGTATATCAGAGAGTGTGACAGTGAGGGGGTGTGTGGGGTATATCAGGGAGTGTTACCGTGAGGAGGTGTGGAGTATATCAGAGAGTGTGACAGTGAGTGTGTGTGCGGTATATCAGAGAGTGTTACAGTGAGGGCGTGTGGGGTATATCAGAGAGTGTGACAGTGATGTGGTGTGGGGTATATCAGAGAGCCTTACAATGAGGGGGTGTGGGGTATATCAGAGAGCATTACAGTGAGGGGGTGTGGTGTATATCAGACACTGTTATAGTGAGGGGGTGTGGGGTATACAAGAGAGTGTTACAGTGAGGGTGTCTGGGGTATATCAGAGAGAGTGACAGTGAGGGGGTGTGTGCGGTATATCACAGAGTGCGACATTGAGGGGATGTGTGGGGTATATCAGGGAATGTGACAGTGAGAGGGTGTGTGGGGTATATCAGAGAGTGTGACAGTGAGGGGGTGTGGGGGTATATCAGAGAGTGTGACAGTGAGGGGGTGTGTGGGGTATATCAGAGAGTGTGACAGTGAGGGGGTGTGGGGGTATATCAGAGAGTGTGACAGTGAGGGGGTGTGTGGGGTATATCAGAGTGTTACAGTAGGGGTGTGTGGGGTATATCAGGGATTGACATTGAGGGTGTGTGGGGTATATCAGAGATTGTGACAGTGAGGGGGTGTGTGGGGTATATCAGGAGTGTTAAGCGTTGAGGAGGTGTGGGGTATATCAGAGTGTTACAGTGAGGGGTGTGGGGTATATCAGAGTGTTACAGTGAGGGGTGTGGGGTATATCAGAGTGTTACAGTGAGGGGTGTGGGGTATATCAGAGTGTTACAGTGAGGGGTGTGGGGTATATCAGAGTGTTACAGTGAGGGGTGTGGGGTATATCAGAGTGTTACAGTGAGGGGTGTGGTGTACACCAGAGTGTTACAGTGAGGGGTTGTGGGGTATCAAAGTGTTACAGTGAGGGGTGTGGGTATATCAGAGTGTTACAGTGAGGGGGTGTGGGGTATATCAGAGTGTTACAGTGAGGGGGTGTGGGGTATATCAGAGTGTTACAGTGAGGGGTGTGGGATATATCGGAGTGTTACAGTGAGGGGGTCTGGGGTATATCAGAGTGTTACGTGAGGGGGTGTGGGATATATCAGAGTGTTACAGTGACAGGTGTGGGGTATATCAGAGTGTTACAGTGAGGAGTGTGGGATATATCAGAGTTACAGTGAGGGGTGTGGGGGTATATCAGAGTGTTACAGTGAGGGGGTGGGATATATCAGAGTGTTACAGTGAGGGGGTGTGGGATATATCAGAGTGTTACAGTGAGGGGTGTGGGATATATCAGAGTTACAGTGAGGGGTGTGGGGTATATCAGAGTGTTACAGTGGGGGTGTGGGGTATATCAGAGTGTTACAGTGAGGGGTGTGTGGGGTATATCAGAGAGTGTTACAGTGAGGGGTGTGGGATATATCAGAAGTGTTACAGTGAGGGGGTGTGGGGTATATCAGAGAGTGTTACAGTGAGGGGGTGTTGTGGGGTATATCAGAGGTGTTACAGTGAGGGGTGTGGTGGGTATATCAGAGTGTGACAGTGAGGGGTGTGGGTGGGTATATCAGAGTGTTACAGTGAGGGGTGTGGGGTATATCAGAGTGTTACAGTGAGGGGGTGTGGGGTATATCAGACAGTGTTGACAGTGAGGGGTGTGGGGTATATCAGAGAGTGTTACAGTGAGGGGTGTGGGGTATATCAGAGAGTGTTACAGTGAGGGGTGTGTGGGGTATTCAGAGAGTGTTACAGTGAGGGGGTGTGGGGTATATCAGAGTGTTACAGTGAGGGTGTGGGGTATATCAGAGAGTGTTACAGTGAGGGTGTGTGGGGTATATCAGAGAGTGTTACAGTGAGGGGGTGTGGGGTATATCAGAGAGTGTTACAGTGAGGGGGTGTGGGGTATATCAGAGAGTGTTACAGTGAGGGGGTGTGGGGTATATCACAGAGAGTGTTACAGTGAGGGGGTGTGGGGTATATCAGAGTGTTACAGTGAGGGGTGTGGGATATATCAGAGAGTGTTACAGTGAGGGGGTGTGGGGGTTATCAGAGAGTGTTACAGTGAGGGGTGTTGGGGTATATCAGGGAGTGTGACAGTGAGGGGGTGTTGGTATATCAGAGAGTGTTACAGTGAGGGGGTGTTGGGTATATCAGAGTGTGACAGTGAGGGGTGTGGGGTATATCAGAGGTGTGACAGTGAGGGGTGTGTGGGTATATCAAGGTGACAGTGAGGGGTGTGAGTATATCAGAGTGTGACAGTGAGGGGGTGTGGGGTATATCAGAGTGTGACATGAGGGGTGTGGGGTATATCGAGAGTGTTACAGTGAGGGGTTGGGGTAATTCAGAGAGTGTACAGTGAGGGGTGTGGGGTATATCAGAGAGTGTTACAGTGAGGGTTTGGTGGGGTATATCAGAGTGTTACGTGAGGGGTGTGGGTATACAGAGTGTTACAGTGAGGGGGTGTGGGGTATATCAGAGAGTGTTACAGTGAGGGGGTGTGGGGTATATCAGAGAGTGTTACAGTGAGGGGGTGTGGGGTATATCAGAGGTGTTACAGTGAGGGGGTGTGGGGTATATCAGAGGTGTTACAGTGAGGTGGTGTGGGGTATATCAGAGAGTGTTACAGTGAGGGGGTGTGGGGTATATCAGAGAGTGTTACAGTGAGGGGGTGTGGGGTATATCAGAGAGTGTTACAGTGAGGGGTGTGGGGTATATCAGAGAGTGTTACAGTGAGGGGGTGTGGGGTATATCAGAGAGTGTGACAGTGAGGGGGTGTGTGGGGTGTTTCAGGGAGTGTTACAGTGAGGGTGTGTGGGGTATATCAGAGAGTGTGACAGTGAGGGGATGTGGGTATATCAGAGAGAGTTACAGTGAGGGGGTCTGGGGTATATCAGAGAGTCTTACAGTGAGGGGGTGTGGGGTATATCAGAGAGGGTTACAGTGAGGGGGTGTGGGGTATATCAGGGAGTGTTACACTGAGGGGATGTGGGGTATATCAGGGAGTGTTACAGTAACGGGGTGTGGAGTATATCAGAGAGTGTTACAGTGAGGCGGTGTGGGGTGCATCAGAGAGTGTGACAGTGATGGGGTGTAGGATATGTCAAAGAGTGTTACAGCAAGTGGGTTTGGGGTATATCAGAGTGTTACTGTGAGGGGGTGTCGGGATATCAGAGAGAGTTACAGTGAGGGGGTGTGGGGTATATCAGAGAGTGTGACAGTGAGCGCCTGCGGGGTATATCGCAGACTGTTAAAGTGAGGGGGTGTGGGGTATATCGGAGACTGTTAAAGTGAGGGGGTGTGGGGTACATCAGAGAGTGTTACAGTGAGGGTGTGTGGGGGTATTCGAGAGTGTTACAGTGAGGGGGTGTGGGGTATATCAGAGAGTGTTACAGTGAGGGGTGTGGTATATCAGAGAGTGTTACAGTGAGGGGGTGTGGGGTATATCATAGAGTGTTACAGTGAGGGGGTGTGAGGTATATCATAGAGTGTTACAGTGAGGGGGTGTGGGGTATATCAGAGAGTGTTACAGTGAGGGGGTGTGGGGTATATCGAGAGTGTTACAGTGAGGGGGTGTGGGGTATATCAGAGAGTGTTACAGTGAGGGGTGTGTGGCATATAAGAACATAGAACATACAGCACAAACAGGCCCTTCGGCCCACGAGTTGCGCCGATCACATCTACCAATCCACAGACCTATCTATAACCCCCTATCCTATTCTTTTCCATATACTCATCCAGAAGTCTCTTAAAAGACCCCGAGTGAGTTTGCCTCAACAACCTCCGACGCAGTGGTTCCATTCACTCACCACCCTCTGAGTGAAAAACCTACCCCTGACATCTCCTTTGTATTTGCTTCTCTGCACCTTAAATCTGTGTCCTCTCGTATTGACCATTTCCGCTCGGGGAAATAGTCTCTGAGAGTCCACCCTATCTATTCCTCTCAACATTTTACAAACCTCTATCAGGTCGCCTCTCAACCTACGTCTCTCCAGTGAGAAGAGTCCCAGCTCCCTCAACCTATCTTCATAAGGCCTGCCTCCCAATCCAGGCAGCATCCTTGTAAATCTCCTCTGAACTCTCTCAATAGCCTCTACATCCTTCCTATAATGAGGCGACCAGAACTGCGCACAATACTCCAACTGGGGTCTGACAAGAGTCTTATAGAGCTGCATCATTACCTCCTGACTCCTAAACTCTATTCCTCGATTAATGAAGGCCAGTACACCGTACGCCTTCTTGACCACTTCCTCCACCTGCGAGGCCGATTTAAGAGTCCTATGGACTTGAACCCCGAGATCCTTCTGCTCTACAACTCAGCTAAGACTCTTACCCCTTATATTGTACTCCTTCATCCCATTATTCCTGCCAAATAACCACTACACATTTATCCGCGTTGAAGTCCATCTGCCACCTCTCCGCCCAGTCTTGCATCCTGTCTATGTCCCGCTGCAACTTTTGGCATCCCTCCAGACCATCCACAACACCATCGACTTTTGTATCGTCGGCGAACTTACTAACCCATCGCTCCACTTCCTCATCCAGGTCATTTATGAAAATGACAAACAGCAGGGGTCCCAGAACAGATCCCTGGGGCACTCCACTAGTTACCAACCTCCATGCAGAACAAGACCCATCCACAACCACTCTCTGCCTTCTGCCGGCAAGCCAGTTCTGGATCCACGAGGCCAAAGTCCCTTGGATCCCATGCCCTCTCACCTTGTCCAGAAGCCTTGCATGGGGGACCTTAACAAATGCCTTACTAAAGTTCATGTACACTCCGTCCACCGCTCTTCCTTCGTCAATGTGTTTAGTCACGTTTTCGAAGAACTCAACTGGGCTCGTAAGGCATGACCTGCCCTTGACAAAAGAGAGTGTTACAGTGAGGGAGTGTGGGGTATATCAGAGTGTGTTACAGTGAGGGGGTGTGGGGTATATCAGAGAGTGTAACAGTGAGTGGGTGTGAGGTATATCAGAGTGTGTTACAGTGAGGGGGTGTGGGGTATATCAGAGAGTGTAACAGTGAGTGGGTGTGGGGTATATCAGAGAGTGTAACTGAGAGGGAGTGTGCGGTATATCAGCGAGTGTTACAGTGAAGGGGTGTGGGGTATATCAGAGAGTGTTACAGTGAGGGGGTGGGGGGTATATCAGAATGTTAAAGTGAGGGGGTTGGGTAAATCAAGTGTTACAGTGAGGGGGTGTGGTTTTTCAGAGAGTGTTACAGTGAGGGGGTGCGGGTATATCACAGTGTTTCCAGTGAGGGGATGTGGGGTATATAGTGTTACAGTGAGGGGGTGTGGGATATATCAGAGGTGTTACAGTGAGGGGGTGTGGGGTATATCAGAGAGTGTTACAGTGAGGGGGTGTGGGGTATATCAGAGAGTGTTACAGTGAGGGGTGTGGGTATATCAAGAGTGTTACAGTGAGTGGGTGTGGGTATATCATAGAGTGTTACAGTGAGGGTTGTTGGTGGGTATATCAGAGAGTGTTACAGTGAGGGGGTGTGGGGTTTCTCAGAGACTGTTACAGTAAGGGGGTGTGGGGTATATCAGAGAGTGTGACAGTGAGGGGGTGTGGGGTATATCAGAGAGTGTGACAGTGAGGTGGTATGGGGTATATCAGAGAGTGTGACAGTGAGGTGGTGTGGGGTATATCAGAGAGTGTTACAGTGAGAGACGGGTTATATAAGGGTGATTTGTGTTAATTTGAGTTGGACAGTGCTGCCTGATCGAGTTCTACGCAGTTGATAATCTGTGAGCTGGATGGTTATTATAAACATATGGAACATAGAACACTACAGCACAAACAGGCCCTTCGGCCCACAAGTTGTTCCGAGCACATCAAAACCTACCCAGCCATAGACCTATCTATAACCCCCAATCCCATTGGATCCCATATACTCATCCAGAAGCCTGTTAAAAGACCCCAGCGAGTTCGCCTCGACCGCCACCGACGGCAGCCGATTCCATTCACTCACCACCCTCTGAGTGAAAAACTTCCCCCTAGCATCCCCTCTGTACTTGCTTCCCTGCACCTTAAATCTGTGCCCTCTCGTCGTGACCATTTCAGCCCTGGGAAATAGTCTCTGAGAGTCCACACTATCTATTCCTCTCAACATCTTGTAAACCTCTATCAGGTCGCCTCTCAACCTTCGTCTCTCCAGGGAGAACAGTCCCAGCTCCCTCAACTGTCTTCATAAGGCATGCCTCCCAATCCAGGCAACATCCTTGTAAATCTCCTCTGCACCCTTTCAATAGCTTCCACGTCCTTCCTATAGTGAGGCGACGAGAACGGCGCACAGTACTCCAAGCGTGGTCTGACAAGGGTCCTATAAAGCTGCAGCATTATCTCCTGACTCCTGAACACAATCCCTCGATGAATGAAGGCCAGTACACCGTAAGCTTTCTTACGGTGGACAGGGGTTTTTCAGAGAGTGTTACAGTGAGGGTGTGTGGGGTATATCAGAGAGTGTTACAGTGAGGGGGTGTGAGGTATATCAGAGAGTGTTACAGTGAGGGGGTGTGAGGTATATCAGAGAGTGTTACAGTGAGGGGGTGTGGGGTATATCAGAGAGTGTTACAGTGAGGGGGTGTGGGGTATATCAGAGAGTGTTACAGTGAGGGGTGTGGGGTATATCAGAGAGTGTTACAGTGAGGGGGTGTGGGGTATATCAGAGTGTTACAGTGAGGGGGTGTGGGGTATATCAGAGTGTTACAGTGAGGGGGTGTGGGGTATATCAGAGTGTTACAGTGAGGGGGTGTGGGGTATATCAGAGTGTGTTACAGTGAGGGGGTGTGGGTATATCAGAGTGTGTTACAGTGAGGGGGTGTGGGGTATATCAGAGTGTGTTACAGTGAGGGGGTGTGGGGTATATCAGAGAGTGTTACAGTGAGGTGGTGTGGGGTATATCAGAGAGTGTTACAGTGAGGGGTGTGGGGTATATCAGAGAGTGTTACAGTGAGGGGGTGTGGGGTATATCAGAGAGTGTTACAGTGAGGTGTGTGGGTATATCAGAGAGTGTTACAGTGAGGGGGTGTGGGGTATATCAGAGAGTGTTACAGTGAGGGGTGTGGGGTATATCAGAGAGGTGTTACAGTGAGGGGGTGTGGGTATATCAAGAGTGTTACAGTGAGGGGGTGTGGGGTATATCAGAGAGTGTTACAGTGAGGGGGTGTGGGGTATATCAGAGATGTTACAGTGAGGGGTGTGGGGTATATCAGAGTGTTACAGTGAGGGGTGTGGGGTATATCAGAGTGTTACAGTGAGGGGGTGTGGGGTATATCAGAGATGTTACAGTGAGGGGGTGTGGGGTATATCAGAGTGTTACAGTGAGGGGGTGTGGGGTATATCAGAGGTGTTACAGTGAGGGGTGTGGGGTATATCAGAGTTGTTACAGTGAGGGGTGTGTGGGGTATATCAGAGAGTGTTACAGTGAGGGGGTGTGGGGTATATCAGAGAGTGTTACAGTGAGGGGTGTGGGGTATATCAGAGAGTGTTACAGTGAGGGGGTGTGAGGTATATCAGAGAGTGTTACAGTGAGGGGGTGTGGGGTATATCAGAGAGTGTTACAGTGAAGGGGTGTGGGGTATATCAGAGAGTGTTACAGCGAGGGGGTGTGGGGTATATCAGAGAGTGTTACAGCGAGGGGGTGTGGTGTATATCAGAGAGTGTGACAGTGAGGGGGTGTGGTGTATATCAGAGAGTGTGACAGTGAGGGGGTTAATGAAGGGATTAACAGTTTGTCAGTGATACATTTATTTGTTTATTGCTGCCTGCCTCTACAGAAGAGTCTGTAAATTGTCCAGCTGAATAATCGATTGACACACAAACCAGCCTCCCATCCATTGACTCCGTCTACACTTCCTGCTGCCTTGGGAGAAGCAGCCGACATAATCAAGGACCCCCCGACGCACCCCAGACATTCTCTCTTCCAACATCTTCCGTCGGGGAAAAGATACAAAAGTCTGAGGTCCCGTACCGACCGACTCAAGAACAGCTTCTTCCCTGCTGCTGTCAGACTTTTGAATGGACCGACCTCGCATTAAGTTGATCTTTCTCTACACCCCTCGCTGTGACTGTAACACTACATTCTGCACCCTCTCCTTTCCCTCTCTCTGAACAGTATGCATTGTCTGTATAGTGCACAAGAAACAATACTTTTCACTGTGTCCCAATACATGGGACAATAATAAATCAAATCAAATATTAAGTTGATTTACTGGCTGGCCCAGCATTTATTGCCCATCCCTAGTTGCCCCCTTGGAGGGACAGTTGAGTGTCACCCAGATTGCTGTGGCTCTGGGAGTCACATGTAAGCCACACCGGGGTAAGGATGGCAGATTTCCTTCCCTAAAGGGAACCGAATGGGTTTTTCCCACAATGGGTCATCAGTAGATTCTTAATTACTAAAGGAGGTCATTCGCTCCATCGAGCTTGCACCAACTGCACTCCCAGCCAGGTACTAACCCTACGCATTTTTCCTACCTAGTCCCCCTGACAGTAAGGGGGCAATTTAGCATGGCCAATCCACCTAACCTGCACAGCTTTGGACACTAATGGGTAATTTAGCATGGCCAATCCACCTAACCTGCACATCTTTGGACACTAAGGGACAATTTCGCATGGCCAAACCACCTAACCTGCACAGCTTTGGACACTAAGGGACAATTTAGCATAGCCAATCCACCTAACCTGCATATCTTTGCATCATGGGAGGAAACCCACACAGGCACGGGGAGAATGTGTAGACTCCACACGCAGACAGTGAGCTGAACTGGGGATCGAACCGCTGTGCCACCCTGCCGCCCTTTCTCAGTGATAACTCCCTGTCTCTTCAGGCTGTGCTGAGTCTCTGCTGCACCTCCAATTATTATTTGTCGACAAGAGGCTGAGCAGGGCCTGATACACCTTGCTGGTTCGCAGCGAGCCACCCTCCCTCCTCCGCTATCCCTGGCTACAGCTACTAAATCTACACAGCGCACAGAGAGGAAAGCAGACTGATTCATCTCCTCTCCATTCGTCCGAGAGCGTTATCAGCGCCTGACTGACGAACACACTTTCTGAGTGAGGGGAGCCTGCCAGGATCTGCGGTGACTAATGCCACCACGCTCACTGGCAGCACCCCCAACGTCACGCCACACTGGGCACCCCTCCTACCTCTGACTCAAGGCCCTCGTGGGTTGCCAGTCCCACCAGCCCCCACCTCCACCTCTGGGGGCACCACAAGACTTGGCCAACGATTACTGGGCACCCTTGGGAGTGCTGCGCCTCCCCACAACAGAGGTGGGAGAGGCGTCTCCCCCACCCCACACACCGGTGTTGATCTAGAGAAACCAGTCCTTTATTCCAACTCTGTTTTCTATCTGACAGCCAGCTTTCAACAAATCATACAATCCCCACATTGCAGAAAGAAGGCCGTTCGGCCCATTGAGTCTGCGTACAATCCCACCCAGGCCCTATCCCCATGCATTTATCCTAGCTCATCCCCCTGATACTAAGGGGCAATTTAGCATGGCCAATCCCCCTAACCTGCACATCTCTGGACACTAAGGGGCAATTTAGCATGGCCAATCCACCCTAACCTGCACATCTTTGGACACTAAGGGGCAATTTACATGGCCAATCCACCCTAACCTGCACATCTTTGGACATTAAGGAGCAATTTAGCATGGCCAATCCACCTAACTTGCACATCTTTGGACTGTGGAAGGAAACCGGATCACCCAGAGGAAACCCACACAAACATGCAGACTCCCGCACAGACAGTGACCCAAGCCGGGAATTGAACCAGGTCCCTAAGGCAGTGAGATAGCAATGCTAACCACAGTCCCACCATCTCTGAATTCAGTAAAAAATATCTGGGATTAAGAATCTACTGATGATCCATTGTGGGAAAAACCCATCCGGTTTCCCTTAGGGGAAGGAAGTCTGCCGTCCTTACCCCAGTCTGGCCTACGTGTGACTCCAGAACCATACGGCAATGGGGTAGACTCTCAACTGCCCCTCCAAGGGGCAACTAGGAACGTGCAATAAATGCTGGACCAGCCAGCGATGCCCGTGTCCCAAGAAATGGTATTCTGAGAGCCCCAACACCTCTACTTTCTCAGAAGACTAGGGAAATTTGGCATGTCTGCTACAACTCTCACCAACTTTTACAGCTGCCCCATAGAAAGCATCCTTTCTGGTTGTATCACAGCTTGGTATGGGCTCCTGCTCTGCCCAAGACCGCAAGGAACTACAAAAGGATCGTGAATGTAGCCCCAGTCCCATCACACAAACCAGCCTCCCATCCATTGATTCTGTCTACACTTCCCGCTGCCTCGGGGAAAAGCAGCCAACATAATCAAGGACCCCCCCCCCCCCCCACACACCCCGGACATTCTCTCTCCCACCTTCTTCCATCTTTTTCTACATCCTAGCTGTGACTATGACACTACATTCTTCACCCTCTCCTTCTCTATGAATGGTATGCTTTATACTTTTCACTCTACCCCAGTACACGTGACAATAATAAATCAAATCAAATATTAAGTTGATCTTTCTCTGCACCCTAGCTGTGACTGTAACACTACATTCTGCACCCTCTCTTTTCCTTGTCTATGAACGGTATGCTTTGTCTGTATAGCGTGCGAGAAACAATACTTTTCACTGTATCCCAGTACATGTGACAATAATAAATCAAATCAAATATTAAACTGATCTTTCTTTACACCCTAGCTACGACTGTAACACCACATTCTGCACCCTCTTATTTCCTTCTGTATGAATGGTATGCTTTGTCTTTATAGTGCGCAAGGAACAATACTTTTCACTGTGCCCCCAATACACAGGACAATACTAAATTAAATTATATTGATCTATTGGCTGGGCCAGCATTTATTGCCCATCCCTAGTTGCCCCTTGAAGGGGCAGTTGAGAAACAACCCCATTGCTGTGGCAATTTTTTTATACAAATAATCATAAATCAAATCACATCAAATCACCTTAGTCAAGCGCACTCCTGCCTCCCCCCAAACAACCGCCCCCTCTCTCCTCGCTCAGGGTGCTCCCTTTTAGCCTAGCCAATTCACCCGTCTAATCCTAACCATGTATACCATACATTGTACAAGATTCCAAAGGTGCGATTGGAAAAGGAGCACAAAGAGCAACGAGAAAAGTACAGAACTGGAGAGAAAATGGCCCTTCAGCCCAAATCCCCGTGCTGACCTGATCAAGAAAAGTGTGGAAGGCTTGCGGATGGGCAAGTTCTCCAGGATATCCAAAGGGAGGAGGGAGGGAGCGGAGGGGGGCAATATTTACCCCCTTTCCCGGAACTTGGAAGCAGAAAGAAGGTTACAGATTACCACTGTAAATTGGGAGAGTGTGCAGAGGGATCTGGGTGCCCTAGTCGCTGGAAGGTAAGTGTGCAGGCACAGAGGGCAGTAAAGAAGGCAAATGGGACGCTGGCCTTCATTGCGAAAGGTTTTGAGTACAGGAGCCAGATATGTGTTGTTACGATTATACAGGGCTTGGGCGAGGCAACACCTAGAGTATTGAGTGCAGTTTTGGTCTCCTTTTCTGAGGAAGGATGTTCTTGCTGTGGAGGGAGTGCAGCGAAGGTTTACCAGGCTGATTCCGGGGACTGATGTCCGAGGCGAGATTGACGAGGTCAGGATTGTTTTCGCTGGAGGAATGGGGGGGAATCTCAGAGAGAATTATAAAATTCTAACAGGATTTGACAGTGTAGATGCAGGGAGGATATTCCCAATGGTAGGGGGGAGTCCAGAACCAGGGGATCACAGTCTAAGAATTGGGGGTAGACCATTTAGGACGGAGATGAGGAGACATTTCTTCACCCGGTGGAAATCATTCCCACAGGAAGTGGTTGATGCCAAAACATTGAATGTATTCAAGAGGTGTTGGATATAGCACTTGGGGCGAAGGGGAACAAAGAGGAGAATGCAGGATGAGGCGACTGGGTTGGACGATCAGCCATGATCGTGATAACGATGAGATAATGTATTTTGGAAGGTCTAATACAGATAGGAAATGGACAGCAAATGGCAGAACCCTTGAGAGTATTGATAGGCAGAGGGATCTGTGCGTACAGGTACACTGAAAGCGCAACGCAAGTGGAGAAGGTAGTAAAGAAGGCAGACGGCACGCTTGCCTTCATTGGCTGGGAGTTTCAAAATTGGCAAGTCATGTTTATAGAACCTTAGGCCACACTTGGAATATAGCATTCAATTCTGGGTCGCCACACTACCAGAAGAATGTAGAGGCTTTGGAGAGGGTTACAGAAAAGATTTACCAGGATGTTGCCCCGGTATGGAGGGCATTAGCTCTGAGGAGAGGTTGGAGAAACTCAGTTTGTTCTCACTGGAGGTTGAGGGGAGACCTGATAGAAGTCTACAAGATTATGAAGGACAGAGTGGATAGTCAGAAGCTTTCTCCCCCAGGGTGGAAGAGTCAGGGGGCACAGGTTTAAGGTGTGAGGGGCAAGGTTTAAAGGAGATGTATGAGGCAGACTTTTTACACAGAGGGTGGTGGGTGCCTGGAACTCGTTACCGGGGGAGATAATGGAAGCGGATACGATAGTGAGTTTTAAGGGACTTCTTGACAAATCCATAAATAGGATGGGAATAGAGGGATATGCTCCCCGGGAGGGTAGGGGGTGTGAGAAAAGGCAGAGGCAGAGGAGAGGTAGCATGGAGGGCCAAGGTTACTGTGCTGTAATTTTCTTTGCCCTTTGATCTCTGTATCGCACCGGGGGGGGGGAATCAAATTGGGAGAAAGCAGGATTGAGTTGGACAATCAGGCTTGAAAGGCCAAATGGCCTCCTCCTGCTCCTATCTTTCTACATATTCTATCTCTGACATCAGACAGCACAGAAAAACTACAGCACAAACAGGCCTTTGGCCCACAAGTTGCGCCGATGATATCCCTACCTACTACGCTTATTCTCAATCCCGTTAAATCCCATGTACTCATCCAGAAGTCTCTTAAAAGACCCCAGTGAGTTCACCTCCACCGACGGCACCCATTCCATTCACCCACCACCCTCTGAGTGAAAATTTACCCGACATTTCCTCTGTATCTGCTCCCCAGCACGTTAAACCTGTGTTCCTCTTGTAAGTCACAGAGCCGTAGAATCCTAAAGCGCAGAAAGAGGCCCTTCGACCCATCGAGTCTGCACCGAACATAATCCCACCCAGGCCCGAACCTCCATATTCCTACATATGATACCCACTAAAATTGGTATAGAAAACTGATTTAAAATAGGGATCATGAGTCTTGGGAGTCCCTGGGAAGTGTGTAAATAGATGATGATATTGATGTACTTGTTTTTATCCTACAGGTGCTTTGGTCCACCTTGATGTCTAACAAGGGGCATACACGCGATGGGTCGTGAGAGGGCTGCTCTTGGATTTTTTTTTTCGAGAATATCCTAGTGCTTCACGTCGTTAGTATACGCTTGACCTGGACCATTTGATGGGCAACACAACAGCTCAGTGACTATCGCTGTGCTGTGCAGATACATGGATTTGGGCCTGTGTCTGTGGGAGTTTGCGCATTCTCCCCGTGCTTGCGTGGGTTTTCTCCGGGTGCTCCGGTTTCCTCCCACATCCCAAAGATGTGCTCTTAGGCTAATTGGCAAAACAAATTCTCCCTAAATTGTCTCAAATTTGGTTTTTAATCCATAGATCTATAAACATGGACAGGGATCACGGGTAGAGGTGGGAACATTGAGGTGGCGGCACGGGCTGGTTGGGTCGAAGGGCCTGTTTCCCGTGCTGTTTTGTTCTTTGTTCTTTGTTCTAATCCTTCTAACATACTCATCCCGGGACACTAAAGGGGCAATTTCTTAGCCTGGCCAACCAAACCTAACCTCCACATCTTTGGACTGTGGGACGAAACCCACGCAGACATGGGGAGAATGTGCAAACTCCGCACACACCAGGGACAGAGGTCCCTGGAGCTATGAAGCTAATCCCCTGTGCTACCCTGCTGCGCTATGTGGCAACCATTTCAGCCCTGAGGTCTTGCCATGCCAGGGTCAGTCCCCAGGTGAGTGCCCGACTCACCTCGGGGACTGAGACAGTGCCAGGTGAGGACATTGAAGGTGGGACAGGGATCGTGCTGGGGGAGAGATGGGGGGAGAGAAAGAGAGAGGTGAGGGGGGGGGCGAGGTCAGGCGAGGTCCCGGGATCCCGTTCCCACGCTGGCGTTTTCTTTGGAGGTGTCCAGATATTTGGAACACAGGAGCTGGAGGAGGTTACAGAGTTGGGAGGGGGTGTAGGGGGCTGGAGGACATTACAGAGATAGGGAGGAGATGTAGGGGGCTGGAGAAGTTACAGAGATAGGAGGGGATGTAGGGGGCTGGAGGAGGTTACAGAGATGGGAGGGGGTGTTGTGGCTGGAGGAGGTTACAGAGATAAGAGAGGGGTGTAGGGGGCTGGAGGAGGTTACAGGGATAGGGAGGGATATAGGGGCTGGAGGAGGTTACGGAGATAGGGAGGGGGTGTAGGGGGCTGGAGGAGGTTACAGAGATAGGAGGGGGTGTAGGGGACTGGAGGAGGTTACAGAGATAGGAGGGGGTGTAGGGGACTGGAGGAGGTTACAGAGATAGGGAGGGGTTGTAGCAGGGCTAGAATGGCTGACGGAAGCGATTTTATCTAACGCTTGCCGGTGGAAGGGGGAGGTGGGGAGAGGGCTTCTCGAGTGGAACGCTGTTTTTCTCTCTCACGAGGTGCGAAGTGAACTCAGGCGTACCCACACTTGTACCCCCACCCCCACCACAAACAATCACAAACAAACTGCTTCCATTCCCACCATCTGGCAGTTGGGCGCATCCCAAATTTTTCCATTGCACATCATTTACTCCGCATCCTCTCTCTCTCTGAAACTCAAACTGCATCGCTCCCTGAGCCCCCCCCCCCACCAACTCCTCTGCCTCTGGCTGGGCGCACAATAACCAGAGACAGAGAGGGAGAGACTCCCCATACCATCAATCTGCTTGCCCATGCAACGGGCGCTCCACCCCCACTTCCCTCCCTAACCACCACCCACCTCCACGGAGTGCTGGACGAAGCAGGGGCCAGCAGGAGACCCAATAGGCCAAATATCCTCGGGCGGAAAAGGCCACAAGTTTCCTCCCAACCCAAGCACCCCACATCTCCATCCACCCACTCTTCCCAATTTGGAAACATATCTCTCGTTCAGTCACTAGGGTCAAGATCCTGGAACTCTCCTCCCTATCTCTGTAACCTCCTCCAGCCCCCTACACTCCCTCTCTATCTCTGTAACCTCCTCCAGCCCCCTACACCCCCTCCCTATCTCTGTACCTCCTCCAGCCCCCTACACTCCCTCTTATCTCTGTAACCTCCTCCAGCCCCTACACCCCCTCTCTATCTCTGTAACCTCCTCCAGCCCCTACACCCCCTCCCTATCTCTGTAACCTCCTCCAGCCCTTACAACCCCCTCCCTATCCCTGTAACCTCCTCCGCCCCCTACACCCCCTCCTATCTCTGTAACCTCCTCCAGCCCCCTACACTCCCTCCCTATCTCTGTAACCTCCTCCACCCCCTACACCCCCTCCCTATCTCTGTAACCTCCTCCAGTCCCCACACCCCCTCCCTATCTCTGTAACCTCCCCCTCCCTACACCCCCTCCCTATCTCTGTAACCTCCTCCAGCCCCTTACACCCCCTCCCTATCTCTGTAACCTCCTCCAGCCCCCTACACCCCCCTCTCTATCTCTGTAACCTCCTCCAGCCCCCTACACCCCTCCCTATCTCTGTAACCCCCTCCAGCCCCTATACCCCCCTCCCTATCTCTGTAACCTCCTCCAGCCCCCTTACCCCTACCCCTATCTCTGTAACCTCCTCCAGCCCCCTACATGCCTTCACTGTCTAGGTGGGGGGGGTGTGGGGGGGGGGGGGGGGGGGTGGTTAGGGCCTCTCTCTCTCTCCTTTAAGATGCTCCCACCAACACCTTACCAACAGCCAAGACACCCACGTGTAGTTGCGTGCACTACCTGCGCGCTGCTTTGTGGGACCTTGCTGTGCAAGGACGGGTCTTCCCATCCCCCGCAGGCGGTCGGTCCCTTGGCGCAAAGCTCCTTTCGTGGGCAGATGGGTCAGAGATGCTTCCTTCGGTGACTGCTGAACAGGATTGGAGATTGGGAATCTGGTGAACTGGTGCGGTGAGAATAATCTCTCCCTCGATGTCAACAGAACAAAGAGATTGTCATCGACTTCAGGAAGCGTAAAGGAGAACATGCCTCTGTCTACATCAATGGTGACAAAGTAGAAAGGGTTGAGAGAGCTTCAATTTTTTAGTTGTCCAGATCACCAACAACCTGTCCTGGTCCTCCCCCACTATAGTTAAGAAAGCCCCACCAATGCCTTTACTTTCTCAGAAGACTAAGGAAATTTGGCGTGTCCGCTACAACTCTCACCAACTTTTACAGATGCCCCATAGAAAGCATCCTTTCTGGTTGTATCACAGCTCGGTCTGGGCTCCTGCTCTGCCCAAGACCGCAAGGAACTACAAAGGGTCGTGAATGTAGCCCTCCCATCACACAAACCAGCCTCCCATCCATTGACTCCATCTACACTTCCCGCTGCCTCGGGGAAAAGCAGCCGGCATAATCGAGGACCCGCCCCCCACACACCCCGGACATTCTCTCTTCCATCTTCTTCCATCGGGGAAAAAGATACAAAAGTCTGAGGTCCCGTACCGACCGAATCAAGAACAGCTTCTTCCCTGCTGCTGTCAGACTTTTGAATGGACCTACCTCACATTAAGCTGATCTTTCTCTGCACCCCTCACTGTGACTGTAACACTACATTCTGCACCCTCTCCTTTCCTTCTCTATGAACGGTATGCTTTATCTGTATAGCACGCAAGAAGCAATACTTTTCAGTGTGTCTCAGTACATGTGACAATAATAAATCAAATCAAATATTAAGTTGATCTTTTTCTACATCCTAGCTGTGACTGTAACACTATATTCTCTCCTTTCTCTCATTACCCTCTCCTTTTCTTCTCTATGAACGGTATGCTTTGTCTGTATTGCTCACAGGAAACAATACTTTTCACTGTATCCCAATACATGTGACAATAATAAATCAAATCAAATATTAAGTTGATCTTTCTCTACCCCCTCGCTGTGACTGTAACATTACATTCTGCACCCTCTCCTCTCCTTCTCTATGAATGGTATGCTTTGTCTGTACAGCACACAAGAAACAATACTTTTCACTGTAACCCAATATATGTGACAATAATAAATCAAATCAAATCAAATCAAATCAGAGGGGGTTGGAACCTTGTGGGGACTGGGCCTCTCTCGGGATGGGGGAAGGACTGGATCACAGACCCCCGGCCCGTGGTTGGGGTCTCTCTGCTGTGCCTGGAAGATGGGACGGTGAGAAAGCTGCCTGCCTGAATAGGATTAACAAGTGCTAACTGCAGTCTCGATCACGCAAGTGAATTAGGCCTTGTCCCTTGTCAAACAAATCGATTGGCTACAGGCCTGTCTCTGTCAGTCGGAGTTAGCCTCCCCCCCCCCGTTACGTGTTTTTTGGCCTATTCCCCTCAGGAACCTTCAACGCAAGCCTTTCTGGGTGTGAGTGATTAGGCCTACAAGGCCTAACTACAGCCCTTCATCTTGGCTACAGATGCCCCCTTAAGCTTGTTTCTCACTCACCCTCCATCTCAACTAGCCCCATCTTCTCCTAACCATTCCTGTTCTGTCCTTCCAGCACTAGGAGCAGGTCATTCAGCCCCTCGGGCCTGTGTGAAGCCTGCCCATCATCTATCTCCAGACTTATAATATCAGAAATCTGTCCCTTTCTTGAAGATATTCAGTATCTTACTCTCTATGGATATCTATGTAGAGAATTTCACAGGTTCACCACCCTCTGACAGTGCGGCACTCCCTCAGCACTGACCCTCTGACAGTGCGGCACTCCCTCAGCACGGACCCTCTGACAGTGCGGCATTCCCTCAGCACTGACCCTCTGACAGTGCGGCACTCCCTCAGCACTGACCCTCTGACAGTGCGGCACTCCCTCAGCACTGACCCTCTGACAGTGCGGCACTCCCTCAGCACTGACCCTCTGACAGTGCTGCACTCCCTCAGCACTGACCCTCTGACAGTGCGGCACTCCCTCAGCACTGACCCTCTGACAGTGCGGCACTCCCTCAGCACTGACCCTCTGACAGTGCGGCGCTCCCTCAGCACTGACCCTCTGACAGTGCGGCGCTCCCTCAGCATTGACCCTCTGACAGTGCGGCGCTCCCTCAGCACTGACCCTCTGACAGTGCGGCGCTCCCTCAGCACTGACCCTCTGACAGTGCGGCACTCCCTCAGCACTGACCCTCTGACAGTGCAGCGCTCCCTCAATATGGACAAGTTGACTGAAGTGTCTGTTTCCATGCTGTAAACCTCTATCTATGTGTGTGTGAGTGTGTGTCAATGTGAGTGTGTGTGTATGTGTGCAAGTGTGTGCATGTGTGTGTGTGTGTGTGTGTGTGTGTGTGTGAGAGTATGTCTGAGATTGTGTGTGTGTGTGTGTGTGTGTGAGAGTATGTGTGTGTGGGAGTGAGTGTGTAAGAGTGTGAGTGTGTAGGTGTGTGTGAGTGGGCTGCACGGTGACATAGTGGGTCGGCGCTGCTGCCTCACAGCGCCAGGGACCCCGGTTCGATTCCCGGCTTGTGTCACAGTCTGTGCGGAGTTTGCACATTCTCCCCGTATCCGCGTGGCTCTCCTCTGGGTGTTCCAGTTTCCTCCCACAGTCTGAAAGATTGGCCAGTTTGGTGAAATAGCCATGCTAAATTGCATCTTAGTTTCAGGGAGATTTGGAGGGTAAATCTATGGGTTTATGGGGCTTGGGTGGGAATTGTTGCTGCCGCAGGCTCAATGGGCTGAATGGCCTCCTTGTGCACTGTAGGGATTGTATAATCCTGTGTGTGTCTATTCTGTACAGCTGTGTTCCGGGGAAATCTGGCACACTGCTCTCTCTCTCTCTCTCTGCTTTGCGCCTGTGAGTAACGCTCTCTCAGTAACAGTGCGATGAATTATTCCCTCGCTTCCCACCCCACCACCACCAACACCTCGTTCTGTACATCACGGATCGGCTGCAAGAACAGCACCACGCCCACCACCCCCCCCCCCCCCCCCCCCCCGCCCCCGCCCCCAACCCGTAGCCAGTATTCCCTTGGCCACTTCCCAGCCCTCTTCCCACAGCGCCAGGGACCCAGGGTTCAATTCCAAGTCCCCCCTCTCTCTCTCCCCACTGGTGTTCTCCCTACTCAGAATCCCCCACCAGAGATTTCCACCCCCCGCCCAAAGAGTCGCCAGACCCCCTTCCGGAAGGAATGAGGTTCAAAGCTGAGCGAGCTGGGAGGGAGACCCATTGCCACTGGCGTCTCTATAACCAGCTTTCCCATCCTGAACTGATTGCAGCGCGAGAGGGGGGAGGCTCCTCAGCCCATCCTGCCATGCTAGCCCTCTGAAAGAACTGTTCAATGTCTGCTTTTCTGTCTGCCTCCTCCCTCTCTCTCTTCTTCTCTATCTCTGTGTATCTCTCTCTCTCTTTCTCTTCCACTCTCTCTGACTCTCTCTCTCTTTCTCTCTGCCTCTATCTCTCTGTCTGTCTCTCTGTCTCTCCTTCTCTCTCTCTCTCTCTCTCTCTGTCTCTCTCTCTCTCTGTGTCTCTCTGTCTGTCTCTCTCTCTCTGTCTCTCCTTCTCTCTCTCTTGTTTCTCTGCCTCTATCTCTCTGTTTCTCTCTCTTTCTGTCTCTCTCTCTCTATTTTTCTCTCTCCCCCTCTCTCTCTCTCTGTCTCTCTCTGTCTCTCTTTCTCTCTCTCTGTCTCTCTCCCTCTATCTCCCCCTCTCTGTCTCTCCCTCTCTCTCTCTCTGCTTCTCTTTGTCTCTCTTTCTCTCTGGCTCTGTCTCTCTCTGTATCTCTCCCTCTTTGTCTCTCTCTCTCTCTCTCTGTTTCTCTCTCTTTGTCTCTCTCTGTCTCTCTCCCTCTGTCTCTGCCTCTCTGTCTCTCTCTCTCTCTCCCCCTGTCTCTCTTTCTCTCTCTCTCTCTGCTTCTCTCTCTTTGTCTCTCTCTGTCTCTCTCTTTCTGTCTCCCCTCTCTGTCTGTCTCTCTCTCTCTCTGTCTCTCCCTCTCTATCTCTCTTTCTCTCAGTCTGTCTGTCTGTCTCTCTCTCTCTGACTGTCTCTCTCTCTGTCTTTTTTTCTCTCTCTCTCACCCTCCCTCTCCCTGTCTCTCTCTCCCTCTATCTCTCCCTGTCTCTCCCTCTCTTTCTGTGTCTCTCTCTCCCTCTCTCTCTTTCTCTATCTCTTTCTCTCTCTCTTCCTCTCTCTCTCTCTCTCCTCAAACCCCCTGCACATTCTTCACCTTTCCAATTACCACATCTGATGCTGTTTTAGGGATGATCCCCCCCACCACCCCCAACTCCTCCCACCACCAACATGGAGAGAGTGGAAGGTGGTTGTGACGGCACACGGGTTGAGAGAGTGTTTGTGGGGGGAGGAAGCGGCTGTGAAAAAAAGGCGGCCCAATGAGACAGAGGGATCCCACCATGATCCACCAAGGATCCAGTGAGGAGCGAGGGGGATTGGGGGCTATTAACCTTCCTCAAGAATGAACCCCTTGCCCCCAAATCACCCTCCCAGCATCACCTCCCCTCTCACCTATCCCCACCCCACTGCCACCCCAAAAAGCTCAAAGACCACTCCAAGCCTCAAAGCCTTTGAACCAAACGCATTCCATCCATTTCCAACACACAGTAGTCGGTTTATGAGTGTGCACTGGAAGAGGGAGCGGTGGGGGAGGAACTGGGAGAGAAGCTATTTGACTCGGTGAGGCTTCACCACCAACCCCCCACCCAATCCTCGACCCTCGTTACGCAAGAGGCTGCAACCTCGGGCGGAGACCACTGAACTTTAACCCTTCCCCATCTGGGGAGGAGCAAGAGGACTACAGGATAGAATGAAAACAGGGAAGAAGGCTCATTCAACCAGGTGGGGCTGCGCGCTGGCAGAGTTGGAAGTCCCGGGACAGTTTTTAACCCCCCTCCTGTTCACTGGAAGGAGGATGGGAAGGGATTGATTGGAAGCTTGTTAGTTATAGGCTTGGTGGGAGGGCAGTGGAGATGTGGTGGGTAGGAAAGCTATTCTACCAGGTGGGTCTGCACACTGGCGGAGTTGGAAGTCCTGGGACAGTTTTTAACCCCCTCCTGTGCGCTGGAAGGAGGGAGTTGGGGGGGAGGGATTGGAGGCTTGTTGGTTACAGGCTGAGTGGGGGGGCATGGGAGGGAAGGAGAACTATTCGACCAGGTGGGGCTGCACTGTGGCAGAGTTGGAAGTCCTGGGACAGTTTTTAACCTCCTGCGTGCTGGAAGAGGGGTTGCGGGACGTAGGGGGAGGGATTGGAAGCTTGTTAGTTACAGGCTGGGTGGGAGGGCAGGGGAGGAATAGTGGGAAGGAGAGCTATTCGACCAGGTGGGACTGCGCGCTGGCAGACTTGGAAGCCCTGGACAGTTTTTAACCTGCTCCCGCACACTGGATGGAGGGGTTGGGGAGGGATTGGAGGCTTGTTGGTTACAGGCTGGGTGGGAGGGTAGGGAGGGGAGGGATATTCGACTGGCTGAGGCATCAGAATTGACAACCTGTGGCGGGTTTTTTAACCCTGCGAAGGCCACGCAGAGGAAGGAGGGTAAGAGGCGGAAAGGATTATACTGACACACTTGTTTAGACAGTTAGGGTGGGGTGATGAAGAGGGGAGCTATTCGACTGGGTGGGGCATCGGGAATGACAAGGCAAGAATTTAACCCTGGGATGACCGTGTACGCGGAGGAGGGTGCAGGGGGGAGGGGGAATACGTTGATACAGTTGTTTAGTTAGTTATGGGGGAGGGGTGGTGCGGGGGAGCTATTCAACTGGCTGAGGCATCAGAATTGATAGCCTGTGGCAGGTTTTTAACCCTGTGATGGCCATGCAGAGGAAGGAGGATAAGGGTTGGAAGTTGGGGGGGGGGTGGCAAGAATATACTGACACACTTGTTTAGATAGTTATGGTGGGGGTGAGGGGGGAGCTATTCAACTGGGTGGGGCGTCACGATTAAAGTTTTTAACCCTTTGATGAGCGTGCACGCGAAGGAGGGTTCGGGGAGGAGGGAATATAAATGACACACCCTGTTTAGTTAGTTATGGGGGAGGGGAAGGGGTGGTGAAGGGGAGACTATTCAACTGTCTGAGGCATCACGGTGAACAGCCCAAGACGGGTTTTAACCCTTCAATGATGAGCGTGCCCGCGAAGGAGGTGGGGGCGGAGGGTGGAAATATAAATGACACGCCTCTTTAGTTAGTTATGGAAGGGGTGGTGGGGGTTGGTAGGGGAGGGGAGTGGGCTATTTGACTGGGCGAGGAATCAAGCAAGGCGAGTTGTCAAGCCAGAAGTGGTGGGGGGTGGTTGGGGGGGCAGGTGGTGCTGCTGGCGTGGTCAGGGAGAGAACAGCCATTCGACTGGATGGGGCATCAGCCAGGCAGAATTGACCCCCCTCTCCCCCCTACCCCCACCATCCCTCGGAGACAGGTTTGTAACCCTCTGATAACCACATGTATAAAGAAGAGTTAGGGGGTTGGGGGGAGGTGTGGGGAGCAAGGGGAAAGGGAAAGTATTTGGCTGGGTAAGGGATATTTGATAGTGGCAGGAGAAGAGGAGGGAAGATATTCAACTAGGGGAGGCGTCAGACTAGCGGATTTGGAAACCGACCCCTATCCAAAACCCCTGTTTTTAACCTGATAATGTCTATTCATCAGGAGGGATAAGGGGCAGAAAGCAGGGGGGGGTGGTGGGAACGGAATCCCTACAGTGCAGAAGGAGGCCATTCGGCCCATCGAGTCTGCACCGACCACAATCCCACCCAGGCCCTACCCCTCATGACCCCATGGACTTACCCTAACTAATCCCAATTTAGGATGTCCAATCCACTTAACCTACACATCTTTGGACACTAAGGGGCAATTTAGCATGGCCAATCCACCTAACCTGCACATCTTTGGACACTAAGTGAGGGGGGGGGGGCATTGGTGAGGAGGGCAGTGGCTATTCAACACGGTGAGGCGTCAGACAATTGGTGGGAAAAGCCAGAACAGTGTGTTAAACAACCAAGATTGACAACCTCAGGGCAGGTTTTTTTTAACCTTACTGTGTCTGCACACTCGCAGGACAGAGAAGGGCAAGAGGGGTGCGGGTGGTTGGGGTGGGGAGGAAAAGGGGTGCGGGGGGGGTGGGGGGTGCTATTCAACTGGGTGAGGCACCAGGCAAGCGGAATAAGCAGAGCTAATGATCAACCCCCCAGTAATGTCCCAACAACGCAACGGAGAGTAAAGGGAGAAATGGGGTGAGAGAGGGAGCTATTCACCCAGGGGAGGCATCAGACAAACAGAATTCTGACCACTCCAAAACCAACAGTAGTGTGAGGTGGGAGGAGGAGGAGGAGGAGGGGAGGGAGGGGGAAAGAAAGGAAGAGGGGGTGAATCAGCCAAGTGGAATCAGCAACTCAGAACAATGTCTAAAACCAGCAGGACTTGAGAACCCAAAGGCGAGCTTTTTAACCCTGCAATGTGTCTGGACACTTAAAGGAGAGTAAAGAGGATGGGGTTGGTGGGAGAGGGGGGGAGAGAGAACAGGACTATTCTACTGGGGAGGCAGGCACCGTCGGGCAAGCAGGATTGATGACACAAATTTCAACCCTACACTGTCTGCACACTCAAGGGGAAATAAAGGGAGAGATGAAGGGGTTGCTATTCGACTGGGGAAGGCTTCGGCTAAGCTGATTTGGTAACCCCCAGAATATAAATTTTAACCCTACAATGTCTGCACAGTCAAGGGGAAAGAGGGGGTTGCTTTTCGACTGGGGAAGGCATCGGATAAGCAGATTTGGTAACCCCAGAACAAAATTTTTAACCCTACAATGACTGCATACTCAAGGGGGAATAAAGGGAGAGATGGGGGTGGAGGGAGGGTTGCTATTCAACTGCAGAAGGCATCAGCATGGCAGATTTGGTAACCCTCAGAACAAAACTTTTAACCCTATATTGTCTGCATACTCAAGAACGAATAAACAGGGGAGGTGGGGGGGTTGCTATTCGACTGGAAAAAGCAGAATTAACAATCCAGAACACATTTTTAGACAGTAAAAGTGGGGAGGAGGTGGAAAGAGGAGGGCTATTCGACCAGGGAGAGCGGGGGAAGGCATTATCAGGTGAGCGAAACTGACAACAATTCGATGGCCCCGCACTCCCCCCACTTGCGCCGGCACCGAGGGTCGAAAAGACAGCAGAGCTATTGGACTGTGGGCGCCATCAGCCAAGCAGGTCTGGTAACACCCACAATACAACTTTAACCCTACATTCTCCATACACTCAAGAACGAATAAAGGGGGAGGTGGGAGCGTTGTTATTCGACTGGGGGAAGCATCAGCAAAGCAGAATTGACAATCCAGAACACATTTTTTAACCTTACACTGTCTGCATACTCAAGGGGGGAAGAAAGAGGAAAGGGGGTTGCTATTCTGCTGGGGAAGGCATCAGAGAGGCAGATTTGGTAACACCCCAGAACACATTTTTAACCCCTGCGCCAAGTGGGGGCAAGAGAGCATAGCTATTCGACTATGGGTAGCAGGCAAGCAGGACTGGTAACCCCCAGAACACAATTTTAACCCTATATTCTCTGTACACTCAAAGGAGAGTAAAAAAAGGGGGGGAAGGGGCAAAGTGAGGAGAGCTATTCGACTGGGGAAGGCATCAAGCAAGCAGAATTGGTAACCCCCAGCACACATTTTTAACGCTATAACATCTGCACACTCAAGGGAGAATAAAGTGGGCTGGGAGGAGGGGGCTGCTATTCGACTGGGGAAGGCATCAGCAAAGCAGAATTGACAATCCAGAACACATTTTTTAACCCTACACTGTCTGCACACTCAAGGGGGAAGAAAGGGGGAATGGGGGGTTGCTATTCGACTGGGGAAGGCATCAGAGAGGCAGATTTGGTAACACCCCAGAACAAAATTTTTAACCCTATGTTGTCTGCATACTCAAGGGTGAATAAAGGGGGAGGTGGGGGTGCTATTCGACTGGAGAACGCATCAACAAAGTAGTACTGACAATCCAGAACAAATTTTTTTAACCCTACACTCTCTGCACAGGAGAATAAAGGGAGAATGAGTTGCTATTTGACTGGGGAAGGTATCAGCGAAGCAGAATTAGTAACCCCCAGAACACAAATTTTTAACCCTATAATGTCTGCACACTCAAGGGGGAATAAAGGGGGAGCTGGTTATTCGACTGGGAGAGGCATCGGCTAAGCAGAACTCCAGAACACAATTTTTAAACCCCACGATGTCACAGGAGAGTTAAAAAAACAAGGTGGGAGGAAAGAGCTATTCGACTAGGGAAGCATCACCAGGCAAGCAAAACTGACGCCGACAAACCATTTTTTTTTCCGACAAGTTTACCCACCCCCCCATGACGAAATGGTAACAGTCGGCTGCGGGGGGAGGGGGGGATGAAAACGAAGGGGGGAAAGAGAGCAAAGGACTTACCGTGACCTCGGGCCGACACAGCGGAGCGGTGGATGGCGATGGGCACGGAGAAGTGCTTGCTGTGGAAGTGATGCACGTGGTGCGAGGTGCTGAGGCTGGAGGACACGCGGGCGGCTGCCCAGACTCCCGGGTCGCTCAGCAGCAGCAGGGGCAGCGCCAGGCGCCCCAGCGCCAAGGCCGCCAGCCCCCGGGGCATGGCGGCGCTGCGGGTCGCGCCGTCCGCCATGGGGGGCTCATGGCGCCCTCCCCCTGGCCATGGCGAGGAGGGTCTACACTGGCAACGAGGACTGATGGTTGCGCGCGTGCGTACGTATAGAGTTGCGGGGGGGACAAGGGGGGGTTAAAATCCCAAGTGATGGGTGGGGGGAGAGGGGGAAGGCGGGGAAAGGGGTGGGGTTCTGGGGGGGGTGCCGTCTCAGGCTACCCCATCCGCTGCCTCCAGACCCCTCCCAAAACGCACTCCCCCCCCTTTTCCTCCTCCTGGGAAGTGGCTTCCCTCCCTCTCTCTCTCTCTCTCTCTCACCTGGGGGTTGCGGGGGGGGGTATGTCCTCAGTTGCGATCTCCCCCCTGCGGACCCCCCATCGCTCGATGCCTTGCTGGGAGACGGGGGTTAGGGGGGGGAGGAAAGGGGAAGGATTGGTGGTGGTGGGGGCGGGGGGGTGGTCTCTGCTTTTTTAATGGGGGAGGTTGGCAGCCGAAACCTCAGCAGGTCCCAGAGCGGGGAGAGGATGGTGCCCGCATTCCCGACGCCCCTTTCGGGGCTGCGTGAGCTGGGTGGGTGGCGTTGGGGAAGGTGTCCCCCCCTTTTCTTTCTGGCTCCCCTTCTCTTCCTGTCTTTTTTTTTCCTTTTTCTCTCCGACGTTGGTGGTGGCGGGGGGGTGGGGGGGAAGAGATAAATCTCCGATTGTAAAAACCCCCCCCGCCTCCTTCTGCGATCTCACGCTTCCCCCCGGCAAGGAAGGCAGTTCCGATTCCAATCTCCTCGGCGACTGTACATCCAAAAAAAATAGACCCGTGCGCTGGTTCCCTTCGCTGTTTTTTCCTCTCCCCCCCCCCCCCCCACACTGCTTTCAACCTCTTCCTTTTTTCTCTCTCTCTCTCCGTCCGCAACGCAACCTCCTGCTTCTGCTGCTGGCCTTCTCC